>OY744525.1:119516794-120029294 GCA_963556195.1 Sepiola atlantica | reverse complement strand
CATCTCCAATAAATCAACGACCATGTTTTATTGACGAAATCGGTTAAATTAAAGTAACGAAAGTAATTTTGAAAAAACAAAACTTAGAAACAGTTTCAAAAGTTTACAACTATGCAAGTCGATAGAATATTACATTTTCTATCTGTGCATAACAGTTATTTTTTGTATATTTTGTCGTCACCCCCTATCGTTGTTAACTTTACTTCACTTTCGCTAAATTTTAATGAAATGTATTTTAACAAATTATTAATATTACGTTATTACAAAAAAAAAGAATTTAAGAGATGATGTCCTTCCTCAGCCACCATTAAACTTGTCTCATATTGAAATAAATTAAATTAAACTAAATTGACCTTAATTCTGATGTGATCGGTCCTGTTATCGAAATATATATATTTTTTTTAATTTGTAGATTTCTGCGAAGCTGCTTTTTCTGGTCCCTGGCCACCATCTTGAATGTTCACCTTAACGAACGTAAATAGACCACTCATCTGTTACAAGTAAGTATATTTCTTGGAATTCTTAGTTTTTAAGACATTTTATATCACCTTTCTTTAAGCACCACTTTAAACCCTAATCTAGATGTAAAACTCATAACAGAAAATAATGGAACGTATTTGAACTGTAGGGACCTCCAATTGGTTGTGAACTATTTACCCCCCCCTATATATAAAACGATGTAACTTTAATTTAGATTAAGATTATCAACAAAACTTTTTTACCATTCAAAAGAGGATACATTAAATAAACTGCTGATGATTTTTTAGAATTTTTTCCAGCATACGAAACTCATGAAAATGTGAAGTTAAAATGTTGTGTACTTTTTTTTACGTGATAAACTAACGTTCTTATGTATAAGCATTTATGTGCGCTGTGATAGGCACATTTTTAATAAATCTCGCATAAATCAAGTTATGGCCAGATCTTCACGAAATTTTCAATACTTATTCATTATAGGACTAATTTATCTTTAAAATGCTGTTTTCCTAAAATATATTAGGGAAAATATTTTTTTTACGTGATTTCCCCCCCCCCCTGTTTCATTTTATGAAATATTGAACGAAATATATTGTCATCCGGCGATTTTTTTTTCTTATATAAAACTAAACTCTTTTAAAAAACACATTGGATTAATTTTATTAAATTTTACGTAAACTGTTTTAGTAAACTGGTCCGTGAATGCACAAATAAAAAGTGGAAATAAAAGCAATATTATTATGTTTTGAATTTTTTTTTACCTTTTCTCAATAAAATATACTGTGATTTATTGAAATGCAAAAAAAAAAAAAGTTTTACGAAATAATTTTTATTTTCAGAGACATTTATTCATTTGATCGTATTGATCGAGTTTATCGGTTTTAAACATCATTTTTGAACATATTCGTGTTCGAAATTTTTCAAAATATTTTAATATAATATAGCCCGAAGTATTATGAATCGTAAAAGACAAAAGTTGTGGCGGATGTCATATTATGTACTTGGAAAAAACTACTTCATTTGCTAGAAGTAAGAAAAATTTTTTGCACTAACTGATTTTGCCGCAACTATGGAACGCAATACTAGCCATAATTAACACGTCAATTTTTAAAGTGAAATTGTCCCACGCGCATGCGCATACATTTTTAGAGTAAAATTGGTGCACGCCGCACGCTAATTTGTAAACAGTAACACTAATAAGAAAAAACGTTGACAAAAGTAATTATTATTATTATTATTATTATTATTATATATTTATAATACTTTTTATCATTTTTCTTTTTTCAAATTAAAATGTTTATCCATTTCGAAATATAAACTTATTTTTACTTTGAATTTTTATTATTCAATTGACGAATATTTTTAATCATTAACAAACCACAATACTTTCTCCATTTTCATTTTTAGTTTAATTTTTATTTTTCAGTAAAAAAAAAGTAATAATCTGTCTCAAGGAAGAAAAAAATGGTTAAAACAAACCGTTAATTTTGTTTACACCATAGTAGTAAAGTAATTTGTTTCACTTCTGTTCATCCGTACATAGATAATATCTTGCCATGTCTCACGCGATGTTTAGTAAACACTACCCCGTGTGTCGTAAAACAAGAAAATTTCGTAGTTTCATCGGACAATGAAGAAGGGTTTCTTTCAGAATTTGATAATGTAACCTTTAACTAAACTATTTTACTTTAAAACAAGTATAACTTTATTTGAGAGAGTTTTTTTTGCAATCGGTAAAGCAAAACGAATGTATGACTTCTTAACGTACACATGAAATAGTGACGTCACCGTTCTTCACATGCAATTGGAGGTCCCTATTGAACTGTATAACTCGGAAATAGAAATATGAAAATTACTATATTTTACTACAAAACAATTATTTATCTCAAATAAGTACGCTTATTCTTACGTCTAATTTACATTAAAAAAATTTTTTTTTTACTTCACATGAAATTTAAACATTTGATCATCAGTTAAAATATTGATGTAATAACCTCAATTTCGTTAGATAATAATCTCAAGTTATTTTTTAACAAATTATTATTGTGTTATTAAAAAAAAGATTTTAAAATGGCGTCGTTCATCTGCCATCATTAAAATAGTCAAATATTGAAATGAATAAATCAAACAAACGACCTTTATTTCTAAAAGTCGTCGAAGTGTTTAATTTAGGTACGTGCAAATTTAATGGCCGCTTGCACTGGCCCTCGTTCTTAAAAGTGTCTTTTCTTAATTTTTTAAAGCAGTTTTCGTTTAACTTTTGATTGTGTTTGAAAGATAAAAGCCTAATGTTATTATATAAAAGGAAACAAATGTATATTTACGTTTGAAAAAAAAAATTAGAATTAAAAATGTTGTCAAAAACCCCTATAAACGTTAAAAATTGATCAAAACTGCAATTCGATAAAATACGTTTTAAATTCGTTGGAAAGATAAATATCAATTTTTTGGAACTATTTCAAAGAAAATTATTAAATTTAGTCTTAAGAGAGTGAATTAAAAAAAAATTGACCTTCATTTTTCTACTAAAACTTGCCGAATTATCCAAAATAAAAAATAAAAGATACATCATGAGCGCATTTTGTTGTTTTATGTAAGTGTAAACAAAATTTGGCGACCAAATCTGAAAGTATGGAAGCCCTGAACTGCAGTAATATTTATTTTTATTTAAAAAAATTTATATGGAAGTTATGCTTTATAGAAATTGAAAAATGATTAGAACTTAATTTCTTTATTTTTTAAAGTTACGAAAAATATGTCTACATTAAATTGACAAGTATGGAAGACACGAATTTATTATTTTTTTGAACAGAAGGTTTTTTAATAATTTTCCCTTATTTTTATTTTTATGTACTGGTGCAGATTAGGACCCAAGCTAACTCTGACCCTAAACCTGTTACATGTCTGGAGTTTGGTTTCAGCATTTGCCAATTTTTTTTTTCATGTTAGATATTCTAGCATGCCACTTTTGTTTTGTACTGTTGAATTTTCTTTTTAGGAAGGAAAGTTCTTTTTTTACTTTTGCTAGTTTTGTTAACAAAAGTTTATTAGTTGGAGAAGTAGAGGCAGAAGCAATGGATGCAGTTGTTGGTTTAGGTGTTAGTTGTAGTTGAGAGGATACATGCATGGGCTTCAGTTTTGCACACGTTTTTGAAGGCGGTTAAATGTAAATTATGCCTTTTCTTGAAAAACACTTTCAATTTACAAATCATAGAACTGGTTATTGGTGGGTAACCATTTCGTCTGTTTTCCACAGTAGCCCATTCTTGTATTCTATTCTGTGAAAAATCCTTATCGATAAATTACTTTACTATGTGCCCAACTAAAACTAAAGAAATTGTTTACCAATGATTTCCTTAGAATTTGAAATAACTTTCTTTCAAATGTTAAAATTATTTTTACGTTAACGTTACGAAATCCTTCAATTTGATCAATTATTTTTACATGATGATTGATTAAAAACTTGAACAATCAATTACATTACTCGATTTATTTTTATAGAATTAATTTAATTTTAAAATACATTAATTCTTTAAAAATAAAACTTAATGGGTATTTTTTATTTTAAGCTAAAATAGTATTTAATTTTCAGTGTGAAAAAGTAAATAAATATTCATTGAAAAAAAATTAAAACATTAACAAATTATTGTTAACGTTTTACTTTTTTGTTAATAACAATTATTTATAATTAAATAAATAAAATTCAATTTTTAAGAAAATGTCATATTTGAACTATTTATTTATTAATAAATTTTAAACTTTTTAAAGAATATTTATTAATGAAAAAAAACAAAGAAAAACTTACGTTTTATCTTTCCAATGAATTGTGAAATTAACAGAATTGATGAAAATTAAGTGGGAGTGGTGGGAGGTTTAATTGCGCCTGTTTATTACATAGCGTGCCTTCCATAGCCTTGCGAATCGATCGTTAGTAGAAATTATTCAATTTTTTAAATTCTTTTTTTCGTTAATTTACTGAGTCACAAATGTGTAAATGTTTGGTTTATTTTAAAGATTATGACCAAGAAATTCTTGCGCTGATGATGACTCGTTTCTCTATGAAAGGGAAATATAATTACGTCGCATTTTTTATTTTTCCAAAAACTTTAATCATTAAAATCGCATGAAATATTTTTTGCAATTATATTATTTTTTTGGTGAAAATATTGATTAAACAATGCTTTATTCAATAATAATATCGCTAATTCAAAGAATTAATTTTTCTTCGAGTTATAGTGATTTTATTAACACGATATTTACTGGCCTTTTTCGTAATATATATGAAATATTTTGAAAAAAAATTTTATTTGTTAACATCTACGATCCTTTATTTACATAAGTAACATTTAAAAAATTATGCATTTTTTTTATTAATATATAAAAATATAACTTTAGTAAAGGTGTATTTTCTTTTAAAAAAATAATACACTTTCACTAAGATTTAAAAAAAAAAAATGGTTTCATTATATTCCGTGATTGTTGATTAATAAATATTGAAAATTTCAGTAAAATTGGTTGATTTCCTGAATTTTAGTGTATTTTTAAGTGAAGGGGGGGTCAAAATGTTTTTTCATTTTTGGGAATCGGCCATTGATTTGCACGTACCTAGTTTAATTAATTTATTTATTGTGTGCGAATGTGTTTTTTTCTGGCCGCTATCTTAAATTTTCCACAAAATAAGTTATATCACTATGGAAAATGTATCACTAAACTTTTAAACGTAAGTATACTCTTTCTGAAATGTCTTTACTTTCTTTAAAGAATTGCTTTCGGTTATATACAAGTTGTACATGTTCATCTTAAAGGGAAAGAAATATGGGGTCAAGTGATCTGTATGGATGGACGTAACTGCAACAAAAAAAACGTTTTTTTTTTTTTTAAATAATACAAGTTGTTTGTTTACATTGAAAAAATGACTTAATTTATTTTAACAATTATCACCCGAAATGACATTTTTATAATTAATTTAAGTAAACAAATTATCAACCGAAAGTTCTTTTTTTCTTTTTTTTTCTTAATTACGTTACTTTTTATTATACTGCATAACATATTCTAATACCATATAATATGTTTATTTACTCCTCGCGGAGTTAGGCACAAGGCCAGTTTTATCTTACTCCCACAAGTAAGATGTGACCCAAGATCGGGTCGAGCAAGTGGGGTTAAAAGCCAGCGCTCGAGAGGTGAGCACTCTGGCCATTTAAAAATTGCCTGGGCAGCCCCGTCGGCATTTCCCGGTAGGGGCGCCTCAGACAGTAAGCAATAAACTTACTCCTTCCCAAAGAGGGGAGGCGAAGCCTGGGAGGGTGGACCTCCTAGAACTGCACAGGACAGGCGTGAAGTATCCATCGGAACAGATACTACACTACAAGTTCTTTTTTTTTTTTTTCTTAATTACTTTAGTTTTTATTATACTTCATAACATATTCTAATACCATATAATATGTTTCCAAGGAAATTGTGTTTTGTTCGCCGCCGCCAAAGACATTGTTGCAGGTGACTAGTAAAGTTCCCCCTTCTAGTCTTTCGCATAGCCCTAAAACGTTGTTTTTTTTAGCAGTTACGTCCATCCATACAGATCACGTGACCCCATATTATATTATATATAATCTTGCTTTCTCATTTTTCCCAAAATATTATTTTAAACTCTACTCTAGCAGTAAAACTCGTAAAATAAAATAATGCAACCTAATTTTCAAGAATGAATCGAAAAAATCCCACGACAATTACTATTTCAATTTGGTAAATATATTATTTTCCTTTCATTTTGGGCTTCTTTTTTAGAACGAATTAAAAAAAAAATGTTAAAAAAATGTTATGTTTTATAACCATTTTTTTGCTTGTTGAATAAGCTAATACTACTATTTTAAGTAATTTTATAGAAAAACACCCACCGTAGTTTCCCTCTAAAAAAATTAAGATTCTACTTTTTTTTTCCAAATTACATGTAAACAGCCTTAAAAATATCCTCCTAGAGGAAACAAATTAAAATATTTATTTATTTTAGATTTTAGAGGGGGGTGATCATTTATCTATATAATTTTAACTTAAATGGAGCACAGATTTATTGGCCACTTAGCACTGAATGGCGAGAAAAATGGGGGGGGGGTAGGTATATTTTTCTTATCAAGTTTTGTTTTATTTTAAATATAATGGGGGGGGGGACTTCTTTTAATTTGATTTTTAAAAAAATGTTTTAAAATATTTTCAGATGGTTTTTATTGCATTTTTTTTTTCGGGCGCAATATTTTTTTTCGTTATCTAATGTAGTAATTCGTCTGTTTTAAAAATAAATTTAAACTTATAATTTTACATTTTATTTGGGGTACTAACTTTGGTCTTTTTTTACCAAAGTAAAACGTGGATAAAACGTTTCTTTATAAGAATTTTTCCTAGTTTTTTTTTTTTAATTTATTTTCTCCAAGTAACCAAAATATATCATTATTTCGGATTGAAGTTGTGCTCGTAAGAAAAGTAAGTGAAAAAAATGTCTACGCGTTTTTAAAGTTTTTGAAATATTTTAAAAGTTTTTGATCTATACATTTGTATCAGTTTTTCAATGTTTTTTTTGCATTTTTTATGTTTTAAATGCTTTTATTCAATGCATTTTTTTACCGTCACTCTTAATTAGCCAAACACGAGTATTTTCTATCGTGGGTGATTTTTTTTCTACATGTGCTCGCTGATTTCACATTAAAAAAAAGCATAAAATATTAAGATTGGCGAAAACAAATTTGAGGGGGGGGGGGTAAAAAAATCATATAGGAAAGTGATATCCTCTAAAATCTTAAATACTTAAATTTTTCTTTTTCTTTCTTTTTCTTACATGTAATTTGCTCAAAATAAAGTGGAATATTATTATTTTTTTTTGGGGGGGGGGGGTTACGCTTGGTGTTTTTCTAAGTGGTCAAGAAGTGGGTGCACAATTTACATTAATATTAAGTTCTTTCTTTGCGGATATTTTTTAGGCTGTTTATATGTAATTTGTCCCCAAAAGTAGAATTTTATTTTTTTTAGGGGAAAACTACAGTGGGCGTGGTTCTATAAATTTACCCTATTTTATTTGTGGAAATCAGTAATTATTGATTAAACAAAATACGGTCTGAAAATTGTTTTCACTGAAAGATTATTTTAGATTAAAAAAGAATATTCATGTAAAAATGACTAAGTTTACCAATCTCGATCAATTCAACAGTGCGTTTTGTTACACCTTCTGTATATTCATAGCAAACCAATGCTATTGTGGTCAGCATTTTGAATTTTCACTTCAACTCAAGTAAACCTATATCGTATCTTTTAATGTGCAAATTTAATTGTGTTATTATTATTATTATTATTTGGACTCACTAGGAGTTTTCACACAAGTCATCGTCTGTGATTGCTCACTGATAATAACCGGTTGTGTTCCCTGGAGTCTGAGTGACATCAAGCCTTTCCAGATTTCCCGTACTCTCTACTTCTTTTCGATAACCATTGCAAATGACGTTGCAGTATTGCAACAGCCACTTATTGATTTCTCACTGGTAACGACCATTGGTCTCCTCTGGGATTTGGAAGAGGGTGGAGAATATTTATTGCGTATTCTCCACCCCCTTCGATGTTCCTATTTTTCTTGACCCTTCACGACTTTTTGTATGGTATAAGCCGAGGCTGGTGCCATACCTTTTTATTAGGGGAGGGGGGAGTGCATTTTATGACATTTCTTGCAGTTTCTGTTCCTTAGTTTTGTGTGGTCGTGTTTTTCCTGTGGTTTTGTTTTCTTTGTATTCTAACTTCCATGTGACTGGTTTCCATTCGTAGCTTATGGTGGTAGGTTTCCACATTCGAGGATTTTCCTTTACATTGCAGCTGTTTTGATCATAGCTGTCCTTTGTATTGTCTCAGTGATTTGTTTGATTCCAATTTCTCCCAGTCGTTTTTCCAGCTTTTTTTAAACTGTTCCTAGTGCTCCTACGATTATTATTATTATATTAACTTTCTTCATGCTCCATACCACTTTCAATTCGCTGGCAGGTTCCATGTATTTTCTTTGTTTTTCTGTTTCCTTGATCTTAACTTAGTGGCCTGCTGGAACGACAAAATCTACGATTCAGCAGCATTTTTCCTTCTTGTTGACTATTATAACATCCGGTTTCCCTACTTGTATGAGTTTATCTATTTCACCTCCATATCCAAAAGGATTCTGTGATTTTATTTTTCAGTAGTGTCTCTTGTTTATGTTTGCCTTATTTGTCCACGTGTTTGAAATGGAGTCATTTGCATAGATCACAGTGAATTGCTTTCTCCACACAGTCATGTCTGTTCTTGTATTCTTTTTGGGAGAGTTTTCTGCATTCATTATGTGATTTGAGGTGTCGTCCCTTATTCGACATAATCTGCATTTAGCGTTTCCCTGGGTTTTATCTATTTTAGCTTTAATGTAGTTAGTCCTAATCGCATTGTTCTGCGCAGCTGTTAGTAGAGATTCCGTTTCCTTGTTAAGGTGTCCTTACCGGTCTTTTCTACTAGGTTTCTTTTCATGTAGAGTCTCTCTATATAATCTTTTGGGTGTAGTGCGTTGTGCAAGGTCATTACGTTTCTTGTCTTCTAGTCAATATCCCCGAGTTCTTCTTTAGTCAAGCATATGAATGGTCCAGAGTATCTTATTAGTGATACTGCATAGGTGTTAATTCATTTTACTAGGTTTATGCCATATAATTTCGTTTCTAAAAGTTTTCTTGTTCTTCTCGGGTGTTCTTTTCCAATCTTTTTAATTTCTGTAGATTTAGTGGTGTCTGTTTCGAGAACTCCGAAATATTTATAGCTATCCTGTTCATATAGCGCCATCATCTTCATTTTAACTTGATTGTCTCCAGTTTTCCCCTTTCCATCTCTAGTAATGCACACTTTTTCATTTCAAATTCGATTTAGATGTCCTGGCTGACATTTGTAAGCCGTTGCAGTTCCTTTTTTTTTGTTGCAAATAGGTTCAGCTCGTACATGTACATCAGTTGGTTTAGTCTTTGTTCTGTGTCTGTAAATTTGTATCCAGCTTCACATTTCCTGAGTATGTAGTTGGGTAAAATCATGGTTATGATAAATAATGGTGAAAAGGTATCTCATTGGAAAGTGTCTCTGTATTTTTATCTCCATCAAGTGTTGTCCTCCAGCTGTCAGTTTTAGTCTCCATGTTCCTATTTCTTTTTTATGACATTAATAATCCTGGCAGGTATCTTGTATATTTTTTAGGATTCAATTGCCTATGTTTGAGGGATTCTGTCGTATCTTACTTTGTAGCCAATCCATGCCATGGATATGTTTTTTTCTGCTTTTTACTTCCTTTGGGATCTTTTGATCTGTTTATAGCAAATCATGCATCCTTCTTTTCCTTTTCCGGCATCCTTTTTGTTCCTCCAGGAGCAGTCCGCGATTGTTCAGAGATCAGTAGATTTGTTCTTTCACATTGTAGGTAAACAAGATATTTTTTAAACCAGTATGCATGTATTCTTGGTGCTTTCTAGTTTGCGATTTTCTTAGGGTTGTCTTAATTGTTCTTACATGAATTTCTGGTTCTGTTAATTCTTCAATTTCCTGTAGTTAATCTTTAATATTTTTCAGCCATTTGGCATTATTGTTTAGTTTTTAGGCTTTTCCCATATTTTGTACCAAAAGTGTTTTGTCTCTGTCAGGTCTGGTTATTATTTTGTTCTTTCTCTGTTTGGGACTTTGTAAAACTCGCTTTCATTATTTTCAAAGGTCCTGTTCTGTTTGTGACGTTCTGAATTGTATCTGTATTGTCTTAGTCTTCTCTCCATTGTTTTAATTTTTCATGTTTTTTCTTTAGTCTTTCTTTGCAAGTCAGATTTCCGCTCTTACATCCTTTTCATGTTCTCTTTCATCCTATTTACGGTTTTAGCTTCTTTTCAAATTTTGGTGATCTGGGTTTCTAATCCGATTTCCAATCCAGGCTTTGTCGGTCCATTCTTTTTGCCAGTCTTTTTTTCTCTTTTTAGTTTCATGCTTATAGATTTGGCAACCGCATATTCAAGTTGTTTAGGACTGTGATAGTATCTGTTGAGATGTACACGAGAAGTCTATTTAGTTTCTCTGTTTCTAATTTTAATTTCTTCTAATCTTCATTCCTTATGGATTGGAGTTTTGTTTTGTTCTCAGTCATGAACTGTTTGATGTTTTCCTCTACTCCTCTTCTTCCTCTGTTAGTTCTGTGATTTAGTAGTCTTCGACCTCCTCGGTTGTGGTGTTTGTTTTGTCCAGTCTTCTATCTGTGGGGTTCGCCAAGTTGTGTTTCTTGATCTGTCATGCAGTTTATATTTTGTTTGATTTCCATTAATTCTAGCTCCAAGAAACATCCTCTCTTGACTATCTATCCTTTGTTCTATTCTATGTTGGTCAGTAGAAATGTTTCATAGATTACCAGTATATTTTCTTTTATTGTCCATTTATTTCTATGTTTTTTTGGTTTGTTGTTTTGATTCCTGCAGTTTCGTCTTTTGTCTGTGTCATTGTTGTACCTGAAATTCGAGAGGTTATTTACCGGGTTTTACTCTATGAGCTTGTTCCTGGCATAAAAAGAGTCAACAATCACAGAATGTGAACTGGGTCGTTCATGTTGGTCAACATTGAACACCTGCCCATCATGACACGCACATCTTTCTTCTGAGTCCCAGGGCTTGTATCATTATTATGTAGCATTATTCATATTTTGGTTTATGTGGCAACACCAGCTCTAGGCTTAGTTTAACTGTGATACTGTCATCAGGATAGTTTCTCTAATTTTTATGAGAAAAAAATTGCACTATCACCCACATACACATGAAGAGGCATTACACTATATAAAAACATTATATATATATTGTGTGTATTTAGGCAGCATTTTTTCATTAAGGTATGTGTGATTGAAGACGACAGAAATCTTCTGTTTAGTGATTCCTTTTTTTATTTTTTCCATCCGTCGAATGATCTTTTTGACGTGTAGATGGAATGAATTGATGAAGGATCCATGTGTTGGACTAACGTTTTCGATTCTCTCCGGAATCATCTTCAGGTCTTTAATGGCTAAAATGAATACAAAGCGAGTGAAACATTCCATCTACATGTCAAAAAGATCATTCGACGAATGGAAAAAATAAAAAAAGGAATCACTAAACAGAAGATTTCTGTCGTCTTCAATCACACATGCCTTAATATATATATATATATATATATATATATATATATATATATATCACTAACAAGCACAGAACAACAGTATGCTAACATCGAACGTCCGCTATCAACGAGCATGTTCAGATGTGAGTGCTTCACGACATACCTCTACAGATGCTCATTCCAGATTAAACACAACCACAAACCACTGCAGATGATTAATCTGAAAAACCTGGCTGCTGCCCCACATCATCTCCAACAGATGCTACTGTACGTATGGGGTTATGACCTAAACATCGTTTACTGCTCTAGCTAGTAAATGGCTCCAGCTGACGGTTTCTCAAGGCTACCCAACAAAAACGCTAGGGAAACAATCAACCTTTACCTGGTTGACTTTGTACAATTATCAGCAAAGAAATTGTCACAAGTACACCAGGCCACACATGCTTATGTCACCCCATGGGAGCTGAGTGACACACTTCGGCAAAGCTGGCTTGACACAGTCATGGATATTGGAATAAAAATGTGACCCTACTGGCCCTTAAAGGACGAGCTGGCTATTAAAAATGTAATCTTAACCAATGGCAATCGGATTTTAATACCCAAGTCTATGCAGCAACAGATACTACATTATATCTACTATAGGTATCAAAGGATCAGGAAGTGTAAAGTGAGTGCATAAAGTTGTGTATTCTGGGATAATATAAACAGACATATAGAGAGGGTTGTCCAACTATGAAATACAGGAAAACCAGAAATCACAGAATGTGGAATCCCTGATGCCACACTAGATTCAAGTCAGCCCATGGTAGATAGTGGCTACAGACCCGTTCTACTGCAATGTATGTGACTATATGGGAATAGTTGACTACTACTATAAATATCTGTTATGAAAATTAAACAAATTCTCTAGCCAGGAGGTTATAGATCTGACAGAAAGGGTCATCAGTGTTAATAGCCCACATTTCAGCTTCACTATCATTAAGCAGTTCGCTAGGAACTTGGGCTTTGAGCATCACACATCTTCACCCAGATACCTGCAATCGAATGGTTTGATTGAGCACTGTGTACAGGCAATAAAATCTGCCATGAAGAAAGCAATCTCAAGTAGGTGTGACCTGGACATGGTGTTATGCCATTCAGACAACTCTGCTAGACTATACAGTCCTGTCCCCTGGTGAGCGACTTTACAACAAAATGTTGGTTGGAAAACCTCCCAGTCAGATGTGCAAACCACATCCCACAAAGAGAGGAAGTGACATAGCAAAGGCAAGCAGAACAAACGAAATACTCTGACCAACACACCAGAGGTCTCCCCAATCTGCAGGTGTGACAGGATGTTCAAATACTGGATAAGTATGCTGGCAAATGGTCCTGCGCAATTGTCACACAAGCATGCCCGGAATCCAGATCATGCATGTTGCAGACCTCCTCAGGAGAATTTATTCGCAGGAATCGACAAAATTTGAGGCAATACTCATGTTCGGCCTCCATGTGCCACCAGGTTTACCCGCCTGAGGCCCAACAGGGTTCCATCAGGAACCTCACACCCAGAGTATAAGCAGGCCCCACATAAAGCATTCCCATTGGACGATCAAACACACAAAAAACATGCAAACCTCATCCCACATACAACCACAACACATAACATAGGATTTCAATGCACCACGAACTTAGGAGGGAACGGGGATAACACTTTCTTAGTCCTTCCTACTTGAAAGGTTCTACTAAGAAGATGCCACTGGAGTCATAACATCACATCCCTATTTTCTAAGTAATTCTTGATTTACCCGGATTGAATCTTCATTCACTAAATCGTTTGGGTTGCCTGATTGTGCGACCAGATAGAGATGTGTGGTTAGGACGGGTGTTACTCTCTTGAATAGTGTCATGTGTTGTGGTTGTGTGTGAGATGTGATTAGCATATTGTTGGTGTGTTTTCTGTGTGTTTGATGTTTTTAACCTGCAGAAATGCTGTACTTAGGCCTTTGTTTAATGCATCTATCTGGAGCACAGTCTGTTTGGTGGGATCAAAGTAGGTGAATAGCATCTCTTTGCATATGAATTCTTTGATTTGCTGGATATACTTCTGATGACTTTGAGTCAACATGTACTCGGCTTCATTCTTTAGTAGATCTCTCAGCGTGTCATGTAGGTGATGATGCCCAACACTTTTTGTAGCTTGTTGATGTTCGTCGGGCTGGGTAACACCTTGATTTAATCCACCTTGCTGGGATCAGGGTTTATCCAATCTCTGAAGAAGTGTATTAACTTCTGGTCAACTGCACATTTTTCACTATTGAAAACAAGTCCTTCCACTTATGCTATTTTCATCAAGTTTTGCAAGCTGTTCTTTGGTTTTGCCATAGATGATGATGTTGTTAACTAATCCTAGAGTACACGGGCATTTCTAAAAGTATCATGTCCAAAAGGCATCTGTTGAAAGCAAAATCTTCCAAATGGTGAGTTAAAGGAAGTCAGTAGATGGGATTCAGCATCTAGCCTGACAGACAAATAACCATTTTTAGCATCCAGTTTCAAGAAATACTTTGTGTGCAAGTTCTTCCATTGTGGCAGTCTTATGGCGACATCGAATGCTCGTCTTACTTAGATGGTTTTGATCTAGGCAGAGGCGAAGTTTTCCATTAGCTTTGCAAACATACAATAGGCTGTTGATGCATCATGTTTGCTTGCTAGTTTTCCGTATGATGCCTTGTTTCATCATATAATCTAGATCGGTTTGGATCTCATCTCTCATGTGGATGGAACATTTCCGGGGTGTATGGATTATGGGATGGCTATCTGACTTTAGAACAATGTTATATTCACCTTCAAAGTTGCTTATTCAGTCAAACTGATCAAGATACGTATTCACTTGGTTGAGCCTATCCGTGCTGTAGATTTCTGAATTTTGCAGTGCAGTGTTACCAAGCTCAAGTCTCTGAGAGAAGGTAATCTTATAATAATAGGTCCCTCTGATGTCACCATAAATAATTTTAGGGTTTCCCAGCCTTCCTTGTGGTCACACTGGAGAGTTGCTGGCCTTCTGAGTTCACTCACTCTAGGAACATCCTACAGAACGTCCGTAGGGGGAGGGTATTGCCTTTGGCTCCCATGTCAACAATCACTCTTAGTTTGTGGGTCCTTGGTCGGTAGGGTAGCTTCGTGCAAAGTTCTGCGAAGGCTTTGATCCAAGTGTCACCCTAGCTGAATTACATTTAAAGACAATTCCAGGAACTGTTCATAGAGTTCATTGTTGTCTCTCTGACAGGTATTTACAGAGTAGACATGATCTCTATGCTTCTTTTCCTGGTACTTGCACTGGTTCTTGTCCTAGGCCCCTGGATGTTCTGTTTTGACTTAAGAATCCCTTGATAAATATTTTTCCTCGTCCCTTTTATTAGTGCACACCAACACCCAATGATTTTTCCGTCAATGTACCCCATGCCGGATATTTTTCGTTTCTGTGGAGCTGTGTACTGCTACATCGTTTGAAGTTGCTGTGTCTTATGGTGTCTATTTCCTTATTTTTTTCTTCTTGGAGCTCGGCCAGTTGTTACATGTGGCTTATGGAAGCTTCGTGTATCCTACCACAATTTAGAGCTTCTTGGAGTATGAGTCCTTCACCTTTTGACAGGAGCTGCTTCTGTAGTTCTGGATATCGTGATAAGTTGCTCTATTAGCTTTTTGTCTGCTTCCTGGGAGTCTCGTAACTTGTAATTCACCTGCACCGGAAAGTTGTCTATGCTTTTATAATCTGTTCGCGAATGTAAAAGTGTATGATGAAAAATTGTTGTTGAGGTTGTAATCGTTCCTTGAATTTTCGCCAAATAACTCCTGGCTCAGTAGTTTTCGAACGTCCATGCGTTATACCTTTAAACGCATTTTCCCCAGGCAGCAACAGAATGTGGTCTACTGGAATGTGTTTGACCGAAAAATAGAGGTTACATCATTGTTTGAATAATCTGAAAAAAAATTCAGAAGATTTTTGCACGTCCAACATATGACAGGTGTTTCTAGCAAACGTAACAACAAAAAAGCATTGCACAATATAAGTGCAGGTGTTTCTAGCAAACGTAACAACAAAAAAGCATTGCAGAATATAAGTACAGGTGTTTCTAGCAAACGTAACAACAAAAAAGAATTGCACAATATAAGTACAGGTGTTTCTAGCAAACGTAACAACAAAAAAGCATTGCACAATATAAGTACAGGTGTTTTTAGCAAACGTAACAACAAAAAAGCACTGCACAATATTAGTGCAGGTGTTTTTAGCAAACGTAACAACAAAAAACATTGCACAGTAAAAGTGCAGGTGTTTCTAGCAAACGTAACAACAAAAAAACATTGCACAATATAAGTACAGGTATTTCTAGCAAATGTAACAACAAAAAAACATTGCACAGTATAAGTGCAGGTGTTTCTAGCAAACGTAACAACAAAAAAGCATTGCACAATATAAGTGCAGGTGTTTCTAGCAAACGTAACAACAAAAAATCATTGCACAATATAAGTACAGGTGTTTCTAGCAAACGTAACAACAAAAAAGCATTGCACAATATAAGTGCAGGTGTTTCTAGCAAACGTAACAACAAAAAAACATTGCACAATATAAGTACAGGTATTTCTAGCAAACGTAACAACAAAAAAACATTGCACAGTATAAGTGCAGGTGTTTCTAGCAAACGTAACAACAAAAAAGCATTGCACAATATAAGTACAGGTATTTCTAGCAAACGTAACAACAAAAAAACATTGCATAGTATAAGTGCAGGTGTTTCTAGCAAACGTAACAACAAAAAAACATTGCACAATATAAGTACAGGTATTTCTAGCAAACGTAACAACAAAAAAGCATTGCACAATATAAGTGCAGGTGTTTCTAGCAAACGTAACAACAAAAAATCATTGCACAATATAAGTACAGGTATTTCTAGCAAACGTAACAACAAAAAAACATTGCACAGTATAAGTGCAGGTGTTTCTAGCAAACGTAACAACAAAAAAGCATTGCACAATATAAGTGCACGTGTTTCTAGCAAACGTAACAACAAAAAAACATTACACAGTATAAGTGCAGGTGTGTCTAGCAAACGTAACAACAAAAAAGCATTGCACAGTATAAGTGCAGGTGTTTCTAGCAAACGTAACAACAAAACAGCATTGCACAATATAAGTACAGGTATTTCTAGCAAACGTAACAACAAAAAAACATTGCACAGTATAAGTGCAGGTGTTTCTAGCAAACGTAACAACAAAAAAGCATTGCACAATATAAGTGCAGGTGTTTCTAGCAAACGTAACAACAAAAAATCATTGCACAATATAAGTACAGGTATTTCTAGCAAACGTAACAACAAAAAAACATTGTACAGTATAAGTGCAGGTGTTTCTAGCAAACGTAACAACAAAAAAACATTGCACAGTATAAGTGCAGGTGTTTCTAGCAAACGTAACAACAAAAAAGCATTGCACAATATAAGTACAGGTATTTCTAGCAAACGTAACAACAAAAAAACATTGTACAGTATAAGTGCAGGTGTTTCTAGCAAACGTAACAACAAAAAAACATTGCACAATATAAGTGCAGGTGTTTCTAGCAAACGTAACAACTAAAAAACATTGCACAATATAAGTGCAGGTGTTTCTAGCAAACGTAACAACAAAAAAGCATTGCAGAATATAAGTACAGGTATTTCTAGCAAACGTAACAACAAAAAAACATTGCACAGTATAAGTGCAGGTGTTTCTAGCAAACGTAACAACAAAAAAACATTGCACAATATAAGTGCAGGTGTTTCTAGCAAACGTAACAACAAAAAAACATTGCACAGTATAAGTGCAGGTGTTTCTAGCAAACGTAACTACAAAAAAGCATGGCACAGTATAAGTGCAGGTGTTTCTAGCAAACGTAACAACAAAAAAGCATTGCACAATATAAGTACAGGTGTTTCTAGCAAACGTAACAACAAAAAAACATTGTACAGTATAAGTGCAGGTGTTTCTAGCAAACGTAACAACAAAAAAACATTGCACAGTATAAGTGCAGGTGTTTCTAGCAAACGTAACAACAAAAAAGCATTGCAGAATATAAGTACAGGTATTTCTAGCAAACGTAACAACAAAAAAACATTGTACAGTATAAGTGCAGGTGTTTCTAGCAAACGTAACAACAAAAAAACATTGCACAGTATAAGTGCAGGTGTTTCTAGCAAACGTAACAACAAAAAAACATTGCACAATATAAGTGCAGGTGTTTCTAGCAAACGTAACAACAAAAAAACATTGCACAGTATAAGTGCAGGTGTTTCTAGCAAACGTAACAACAAAAAAGCATGGCACAGTATAAGTGCAGGTGTTTCTAGCAAACGTAACAACAAAAAAGCATTGCACAATATAAGTACAGGTATTTCTAGCAAACGTAACAACAAAAAACATTGCACAGTATAAGTACAGGTATTTCTAGCAAACGTAACAACAAAAAAGCATTGCACAATATAAGTACAGGTATTTCTGGCAAACGTAACAACAAAAAACATTGCACAGTATAAGTACAGGTATTTCTAGCAAACGTAACAACAAAAAAACATTGCACAATATAAGTACAGGTATTTCTAGCAAACGTAACAACAAAAAAACATTGCACAGTATAAGTGCAGGTGTTTCTAGCAAACGTAACAACAAAAAAACATTGCACAATATAAGTACAGGTATTTCTAGCAAACGTAACAACAAAAAAACATTGCACAGTATAAGTGCAGGTGTTTCTAGCAAACGTAACAAAAAAAAAACATTGCACAATATAAGTGCAGGTGTTTCTAGCAAACGTAACAACAAAAAAGCATTGCAGAATATAAGTACAGGTGTTTCTAGCAAATGTAACAACAAAAAAGCATTGCACAATATAAGTACAGGTGTTTCTAGCAAACGTAACAACAAAAAAGCATTGCACAATATAAGTACAGGTGTACGTTCTTAAGCTTCTTCTTAAAACGGAGAAAAAGACGATACGTTCCCCTCCAATATTTAGATGTTTAATAAGGACACAAGGTCAACAGGATATGATGTATCTTTCTAAAATTTGGTTTTTAGAAATTTGAAATATATTTACCCACAAGACCTACGTCATTCTGCATCAGCACTAGATGTTATTTTTATTTTTTATCCGAAAACTTTTCAGTAATTGCTTGCTGATAATAACCGGTGGTGTTCCCTGGCATCCGAGTGACAACATGTCTCCTAAGATGTCCAGTACTCTCCACCTCTTTCGATAACCATTGCAAATAGATTTGTGTTATCGCAACAGCCGCTTACGATTGACCTTTTGAAGATTACAACCATTGCTGAAAATAAAATAGCATTGCATCCTTTCGCTTTAGTGAATGAATATTGGCTGGAGTCATATTGAGAATGATTGTATAGATTGAAATATTTAAAGAAGAATTAATTTATCAAAGGGAATTGGCAAAGCTTAACTAATATAACATCCAGGCTGACAGAAATAACATTGCTTCTTTTAACGATTCGTGAAAACATACAATGATATTTAATTATTAAAGAGTAATAGTCAGACATTGCTCTTTAATGATTCATTGACCCATCTCAAAAAGACTTTGGCTTTTTCTGTGATATACAGACAGATGAATAGAGTTTCACCTGTCAATACATGGACACATGAAAATAAGGTTGCTTATGATGATTTCATACTTGAGACATCAGCAGGACAGATGATTGAACTGTTATCGTTTCTTATTTGATTCATCAAGGCATATAAAATGTTACTATATGCTTAAACATTACAGACCAATGTTTTGACAGAGATTCTAAGAATTGAGGACATATTGAGAAATGTTATTTAAACATGACAGACCAAGAGAACGACAATGGTTATCCTAGAGATAAACAAAATCTCTATAAATGCTCCCCCCTCTTCTTCATCCCAACTAGTTGTGTTCCTGTTGACCCCACAAAAGAATATTACAAAAAATGTATCCATATTCTATCCGAGGCAATGCTGAAAAAGAATATCAGCTTTGTGGGTGTGTCTTGTGTAGTTTCTGACTTTTAGGTGGACACACACACAAACTGTCTTTTTATTTATATAATAAATAACGGATGCCCATCAACTCAGAACTATTCCATGATGGTTGCATATGGGTTGTCCCAATAATTAATAATCAACAGGTGTTTACCTGTTCCAATTTTTTTACCTGGTTATGGTTATTGGCTGCAGACTGAGTTTTGCAATGATATCCTTGTTCTTTACAGTATAGATAGAGTTACATGGATGCATTACATCAATTCTAATTCAGACTCTAATGCAACATTTATTGGTTGAATTTCTTGCATATTTAAAAACTTATATATCAAACCTGTGTGACAAAGTGATACATAAACACAGCTTCTAATAGAGGTGAGTGAAAACATCTACAATATTAATGCTTCGTGGATGCAGTAAAAACAATGCTTACTTGGACATAAGAATAATAACAGGAAATTACTACTTAAAAAAATGTATGCCTTATCTAAAAGTAATTCCTAAGATTTTAACATGACAGATGTATGGAAAAAGCTTAATACTTATTGGATGACAGAGATCATAATTACGTATCTATTAAATACTAGCATGAGAGATTAATACAAGAGTAGATTTTTATAGAGATACATAGAAGCATTTAAAAATGCTATTTCTAATTTTAAGCATCTTTCAACACTTAAGCATGACAAACCAATCAACATACGATACTCCTTATATGGGTGTAGACTGCAACCTGTAAGGGCTTCTTATATTAATCTATGGACTGTGAAAATCCTAATTCAAACTTCAGGAATTTTTTATAGATATATATATGCATGCGTATGTAGACGTATCTAAAAATGCTAAATAATACTTCAGTGTGATAGATTGAGGGATGTTTTTTGTAGAAATACTAGGATGCATCTAAAAACTACTTAAGACAGTAGCATGATGCACTGACAACGTTTTACATTAATACCTGGACGTATCTATAATAGTTTAACAACCTGAATTATGGGCAAGCAATCTTAGATGAACAGAGACACATTTGAAATTGCATACTTAAACATAAGCATTACAGTACACCATACAGTTAAGGGATTATAATGATTCACAGACACACTAAAATGCTCCTCAGACTCGAACATGACAGACTAAAATTTTTGAAACAGACAGAATGACCCTACGATCTAATCATTTATTAACATTTACTTTTTATAATATTGTATTGTGCTGTGTTCTTTTTACATGTAATTTGTGAATTATGTTATTAAAGAGGTTTAGCTCATGTTATTGTTTTTCTCCTGATAATTAATGTTAAATTAACAGATAAAAATACAATAAAATTTTATAAAAACATCAGATCTTTTGTAGATTAGTCGATCATGTTTATTTCAGGTTAAGCTAATGATCTATAAAATACTCGATCATAAACCAACCTTTATTCTATCCCTCAATTAATTTCGATTTAAAAGCTTCACAAACACTTTCTAATTTTTTATAGTTCAAAGAAATAAGCAGTATCAGAACGTTTTCTGTATATTAATTAAACTAATCACTCAGGAATGCATCTAAAAATTTACAATAACAGAATATATTTTTAAAACAGAGGAAATAACAAACAACCAAATAATTTATTTACAATTATTTTTAGTTTAATTTATTTACTTCAAACTGAGACGCAAGAGGCTAGTGTGAATTGAGTATAAGATTTACAGAAGACTGTTTACATGGTGAGTTGTGCGGATGGATGTTAGTTCACATTACGTTTTAATTTACAGTTGAGAAACAAGCAGTAGGGGTGATTCCAAAGAAATGCAATTCAAGTACAGAATATATTAAAGCAGAAATCTTTCATGCACACGCTAATACTCGATTATGCACACCAAACATTAATTCTATGAATCAATTACTTTCAATTTAAAAGCTTGAGAAACACAACTTTCCCACAGATAAAAGGAAATAAGAAGTATCTAATCTAAAATAACTGTAATATTAGTGTTATTTCCGTGTTATTTATTATTTTGATTCATTTTAAATGTGGAAGGTTATTTCAGTTTTGTTAACGAGTATTTAATATGCTAAACATTGTAAAGGAATCAAAATATAAACATGTTTATTTCATATAGTAAGTTTATTTCATTAAATATTAAAAGTGTAAAATCTGTTTAGCATAAAATATCCAGCATATGCCATTGTTTACAATTCATCCAGAAATAAAATTATAGTGTAAAAGCAAAAGTAACCTTTTTACTTTATTTTATTAAAACACAAAACGAGACCAATATCTTAATATTATCACTCTTTTTTACTTACAGATTAAAACTCTAATTAGAAAATAGTGATTTTCTAATTCGGCAAAGGACGAAAAAAAGTATTGTGTCTGTTTAAGATAAGTGCTTCTATATTTTTGCAAAACTCGATATCTTTTTGTAAAAGAATTTCTGTTTCAAAATAAACGTAACGGCTTTTTGAAGAGTAAATCTATATTGTGATAAATAATATTTGAAAAAGAAAAAAACAGAAATATGCATGATAAAGAACTAATGTTATTATAAAGTTGATTTGCATTTTAGTGAATTTACATTTTAGAAACCGCATGTAAGTAAATATTAACACATGCAAGAACAGATTGGAGAAAGAACATTGTTGTATATGCTAAAATATATTTTGTAAGATTAATATAAGAAATACACATAGAGAGAAACCATGTAAATGTCATATTTGTGTATCTTACTTTTCACAGAGCCATATTCTACAAAAGCAAATACAGAATGCTTTGAAAATATACACGCGAACACACCATATTCTCGTAAATTTTGTCGCTCTACATTTTAATGGAATTCTCATCAAAATATAAAATGCATACGAACAAAAGCAAAAAGTCATATTCATGTAAAATTTGTGAATCTACATTTTCACATAATTCTCATCTAAAAAATCACATGCGAACACACCCAAGAAAGAAAAAATATTCTTGTAAATTTTGTGATTCTGCATTTTTACAAAGTTCTTCTCTAAAAAATCACATGCGAACACACACAGGAGAGAAACCATATTCTTGTCAAATTTGTGGATCTGCATTTCCAATGAATTCTCATCTACAAAATCACATACGTACACACACAGGAGAGAAACCATATTCTTGTAATGTTTGTGGGTCTGCATTTTCAATGAATTCTTCGCTACAAAAGCACATGCTAACACACACAGGAGTAAAACCATATTCTTGTCAAGTATGTGGCTCTGCTTTTTCACAGAGTTCTAATTTGACGAGGCACATGCGAACACACACAGGAGAGAAACCATATTCTTGTCAAATTTGTGGATTTGCATTTTCAAAGAATTATCATCTACAAAATCACATACGAACACACACAGGAGAAAAACCATATTCTTGTCAAGTTTGTGGATCTGCATTTCCAGAGAATTCTACTCTAAAACATCACATACGTACACACACAGGAGAGAAACCATATTCTTGTAATGTTTGTGGGTCTGCATTTTCAATGAATTCTTCGCTACAAAAGCACATGCTAACACACACAGGAGTAAAACCATATTCTTGTCAAGTATGTGGCTCTGCTTTTTCACAGAGTTCTAATTTGACGAGGCACATGCGAACACATACAGGAGAGAAACCATGTACTTGCAATGTTTGTGGGTCTTCATTTTCACAGAATTCTTCTCTAAAAAGTCACATGCGAACACACACAGGAGAGAAACCGTATTCTTGTAAAGTTTGTGGATCTGTATTTTCAGAGATTTCTAATCTAAGAATTCACATGCGAACACACACAGGAGAGAAACCATATTCTTGTCATGTTTGTGGATCTGCCTTTTCACAGAATGGTTCTCTAAAAACTCACATGCGAATATACACAGGGGAGAAACAACATTCTTGTCAAGTTTGTGGATCTGCATTTTCAGTACACACCCATCTAAAATATCACATGCGGACACACAGAGGAGATAAACCATACTCTTGTCCAGATTGTGACTATTCATTTACACAGAACGGTAATCTCAAATCTCACATGCGAACACACAGAGGAGATAAACCATATTTTTGTCAAGTTTGTGGATCTGAATTTTCACATAACGTTTCTCTAAAAAATCACATGCGTATACACACAGGGGATTAACCATATTCTTGTCAAGTTTGTCAATCTGCATTTTCAGTAAACAGCACTCTAAAATATCATATGCAAAAACATGTCGGAGAGTTTGAATTACCTACTGGACACCGTCCTCAACTGTCTTCGGTCTCTCTGTAAAAGAGTTTGTCAGGACAACCTGACATGAGGATGCTCCTCTCTACAAGGAAACCCTGACAAAATATTCAAAATAACATAGTATTCGAAACACAAATGAGATCACCTCGACACGGCTATACACTGGCTCATACAGAGAATGCTGCACCTTCTCTGAGTAATGTTCTTTCAAGTAACATAACTTAGCTTTATACTTCACCACATTAGATGAATTTGCTTCCTGGAATAAGGTAAGACTAAGAGAAAGATATACTAAAACATAGTAACTTGTCATTTGGGGAGAATAAAACTTAACTTCTCTACTGACTCAACATTGTACAGGTAAAGAGAACTTTAATTGAATATTCGAATCTCTATGTATTTCATATCGAGATCAGGTCTTAGCCACAGGAAGGTGCCCCTGGATTTCTGAGAACTTCGAGTGTAGTAAAATGAAACAAAAAAGCGATTAACTATAATTTTGTCAAGTTAAAGTCAAATCTAATTGAAATGATTTAAGTGTTGGCAGACAAAATATTTAATTTAAAAAGTCATCTTCCGCATTGGAGTAACAGTAACATTAGAGCTTTATTTCGATTCTGAAAATGTCATGTTAAGATATTGTCTTTTCAGTTTCACAATGACAACTGGAAGATAAATCTCAGATTGAATTGTTTATATTTCTTATGTTGTAATCAGAAATAGAAGAACATCATAATTGAGTGAAACAAGCTTGTCAACGATTTGATTTTCATGATAAACTTTCCAAATTATAACTCAAATTTTAGTCAGAACAATCAAGAAATTTTATGACAAACAATGTAATTCTGTAGAATAGTCGTGAGAGTACATTTGATGAATATAATTATCTGTCAACTAATACTAAGGCATATGGTTCTTAAATAAAACCCAGTCGCATAATTAAGGACTAACTTTTTTTCATTGCACACCAATCATAAAAAAGCAAAAAAAATGCAACACAAATTGTCATTGGTGAACTAATCGCAAGTACATGTCCCCAATAAAAGGATTAACACTTGCAGAATTCACGAGAGGACAGTCAGTAAGCTCAGTGAGACACAGACTAATCAAAGACAAGATAAAAAGACTAAAAGGAATTATTTTCCCAATTAAACTAAGGGAAAATTCATGAGAATCCTTTAAAGTCCCCTTATAAAGACTTAACACCGGTCAGATTCCTGAACATGTCTTTTCCTTTCAACAAGAACAATATAACATTTTCAATTTACTATTGTTACTCACCTCTGTTCGAATAAAAATTTGGTATTGTTCACAGCTAGATTTTTGTTTTTAGGTTGCCAACAAAACTGACTTCTTACCTAAGTTCCTGACATAGCTGAATCAACACAAAGGTTTAGCAAAACAGTGTGGATGTGGAGCCAGTGACAAAGCATCTAATGGGAACACATGTGATCCTCGTGACCGTGGGTTATATTAAGTGCCAGGTCACCCATGATAAAACACTGAGTGACTCCCCGGGCTATGATTTTATCACAATATTGGCTGCCCCTAAATTAAGGCTTGATGACCAATGCTTTTAAGAGCAGTGGTCTAAGTAACAAGAAGAAGTGCAAGTTCTGCCAAACAAAAATAGAGAGTGTGATTCACCTGACATCCAGTTGAAAGTTTCATCTGGGGGTGGTAACTATACAATGCAACAATGGAGTGTGTAAATATCTACCCTCGACTATCGGAAAATAGTTGAATATCCACTGTAGCAGCAAGTTCTGGGAACATATATCAGGAAGAATAGCTAGAAATAAGTTGTACACCATCAACTATGATTATGCAATTTCTACAGCTACATACCTAGAAAACAGAGCTGTGAAACCTGACATAGTGATATTAGACAACAGGGAGAAAGTGTCATCTTAGTTAAAGTTGGTGTCCTTAATCATGTTGGCTTAAACAGAGCTGAGAGGGAGAAGATATCGAAATACCAAAGTTCTATGTATGACATAAAGAGAAACTGGAATTTTAAGAAGATCTCTATCATTCCAGTAATCATAGAAGAAAAAGGCCCCTGCAAGAAAACTTCGAAAACTACCTGGCAAATATACGCAGCGAACCAAGCGCAAAAGAGATAAATACAATTGCACTTAAATGGACAGTTAGTATCCTAAAAGATTTTTTGGTTGGATTCTCGGAAATAGCTGTTGAATTTCTGGCATCCAATAGAAAAAAACAAATAGATAAGAAAATTGAAAAAAAGAGTAAAATGTTATTGTTATGTTTGTGGATCTACATTTTCCATGTATTTAATTTAAAAAAAAAACTCACATAAACCTAGATACAGGAGAGAAACCATATTCTGGTGAAGTTTGTGGATCGACATTTTTAAACAACTCTACAAAGCACATTAACTCATATTATAAATCATAGAGTATTTCACGGACTATAGGAGCCACCGTGCTCAAGAATTATTTTTCAAACTATCTACTTAATAACCCGGTGAACTGAGTACAGGAGAGATAAAAGCAATTGCTCTTAAATAGACGTCTAAAGCTTAAAAGGTTCTGTCATTTGAGTCTCTGAAATAGCGAGTAAATGTCTGGTATCCTCGCAAAAATACAAAGATAAGACAATTGAAACAAAAGGAGAGAAACCATATTCTTGTGAATACTGTTGAAAGGCATTTTTATTAAATTCTAATCCTACAAAGCATATACGCATTAACTCATATTAAAGATAATGTCCCTTCAAAGATCTATATTTTTAAGGAGTTTTGGTTTAAAAAGAAATCCACATACACTGAAAAACACGTGAGAATTTAAGTACAAAAATATACACGTTTCCTAGGTAAATCCAAATGGACTATTCTAATCAAGTGTTTACAATAATGATGTTTAATTGTTCGAATTGATGAAATACAATTGTGAATATGCACTAGTGGATCACATCATTTAAGTTGCAGACTTATATAAAAAAATTCGCTGTGACATATCTCAAAGAAAAGGCGGAGTAATAGTCTACACTAAATACCTGCTCAAGCCAAACAAACTAACACATGTCAGATGAATTTGATATAGTTTTTTTTATAATATATACGGGGATAGAATGTTTTATTTACCAGCATATCAGGAAGTCTACACCAGGTTTAAGCGGCCAGAGATCGTTGTGCTTAACTTTATATTCACCTGTTTCCATACATCTGAGAGCATCAATCTCTACACATAGTATGAAATGGAAATGTGTTGTACATGAAATTTTATATATGTTCAATTTCATTATCTATTAGAAATCTTGGAATTATACCTTTCTAATAATTTTGTTTTTAACCTAATGATGTAGTAAATTATAGTAATTTTTATCAAAATTCATTAAACATTAAACACTGATAATTGACCGGAAATGAATAAGTTAAACTGGCTCCATATGTAGTTTTTGTTGAACATGACGGACAAAAGACAAGAAGAATCTATAAGTGATTATATGGCAACATTAAGAAAAATGAAGGAGAGTTTGCAGACTCATAAATCACTTCTTAATCTCTGGAATTAAGGACGTGAACATCTCGGAATGCCTACTAAGCTTAACTGATGTAACTTTGGAACAAGCTATTGAAATAACAGTATGATTGTATCGTCCCAGAAATATTACAAATGAATGCAGGAATGGATGTAATAAATGTGATGGGAGGTGTGACTGAAAAAAACTTAGGTAAAGTTTGGAGAATACAGTTGCGTAGCTACCCATCAGCCATATGTTTGCAAAATAGAAGACAAATACTCTGAAGCAGGTTCTGCTAGAAAGAAATTAACAGTGTTATAATATCGGTAGTAAGACTGAACGCTATAGACACGCAGGTCAGCCACGAATGTACAATGTGCACAGGTTGAAAACCCGATAAGAGGAAATCAACCCGTACTTCATAAAATGAATACACATCTTATCACAAATTATAAACATATATATATATAAACAACCAAGACAAAATTAACAGTACATAACAAGTATTTATTTATTTAAAAGAGGCTGGTTTCTGTTATTCTGAGAATGTCGATCAGAATTTAAAAGTTCATTTGGAACTATTATGAAGGCTTATAACCTTTCATAAAGGTTATAAGCCTTCATAATAGCTCCAAATGAACTTTTAAAATGAAAATAGGAAAGCTCTTTTTCCTGACACCAAAGTTATAATTGTGTCGAAAACCAAATGTTATAATTGTTAAACTTATTTTCACGCGTCGTGCGCGGGTACGTTGCTCTTTTGTGAAGAGACCGTAGCTAGTTCAAATATATCAATTAAAAAGGCTTACAGCCCTTATGAAACTGAAAATAAGAGAGTTCCTTTTTATTATGAAATTCGAGGAAAAACAAATGAGAAGTTCAAATATAAACAAATGAAAGTTGATTCATGATGAATTAATATAGTAATTCTTTTTTTATCCTTATGTATAAACACATACCTTTTTTGTTTTGGTGGCGGAGAGAGGGATATTTTATAGAATTTTGGATTCTTTAACGAGCTGTTTTATAGGGTCCTGAGATATACCTAATCTCGACGGTGGAGCCCATTTGATTGACTGGTCGGTCGATATCAATTCTGTTGGACAGGGTTTTCTAAGGTGTCCGGCCGACAGACGTATTAAATGTCGCTGCATTTCTTCCGCGTTATATTTCAAAATCCTATTTATTTATTTTTGATTTGTTCGCGGGGATAAATTTTCTGAATCTGACGGCTTGGTTAGCGGTTGATTTTCAGAGGCGTCCTCTCTGGATAACTTGTCTGAATATGACGGCTTGGTGAGCAGTCTTTTTCTCAGAGGTGTCCGCTCTGGATAACTTGTCTAAATATGACGGCTTGGTGAGCGGTCTATTCTCCGGATATCTTGGATAAATTGTTTGAAATTTACCGCGGTGTGATCCTTCATCTCCCGACGCTCATTTCCCAACGCCGGGCGAGGCCTGTCTCGATGGGATCAACTGCGGTATTTCGTCAACAGTTGATCCCATCAGTCCATCTTGCTTTTTTCAACCACTCGGTCATATTTTTTTGGTCTTTTGATAATGAGAGGTCCGGCTCTCGAAAATTTAAGTTTACCTTATTCTGGAACTTTTATTTGCCTGACAGTAACCTCTGTTTTATTTACTGCACTGGTATTTAATCTCTTTTACGTGAAATATTAATAAATTGATTTGAGATTCCATTCTTGTTTTCTCTTCTCATTTATTTTGTTCATCTGCTCCACCTTCCGGTACCTATATCACATTGATCCTGCCTCGGATTACAAACTTACGTATATATATATATATATATATATATATATATATATATTAAATTATAAATACTTACAGACGCTAGCGTTTCCAGTCGGGAGGTGCGAACCCGGTTCACAGAATCAGCCTAAGAATCTGCAAGTAGTCGTCATATCCACTCGGCTAACTAATTAAGTGAAATTAAGAACTATATGTACGTAAAAGCGGGCACAGACATAAGACCTTCGAGAGTGTTCAACGAATTTATTCGGAACTTTGTATTAGAGCTTTTTGACATCCCCGAGAATGATCAACTTTAATTTCTTAAAGGGGCTTCATATATATATATATATATATATATATATATATATAATGTATATATATATATATGTAAGTTTGTAATCCGAGGCAGGAGCAATGTGATATAGGTACCGGATATATATATATATATATATATATATATATATATATATATATGCTCATTTTATTACATATACATGCACATAATAAGCGACACTGCCATGTCGATGTTATCGAATAACAGCTGGTAAAAGTATGGAATTCATCAGGTAGAATACCAATATAATCCTTCCCTTAGTTCATATTTTGAAAGGGCAACATGTAAGTATGGATTTAAACAGAAAACATACATATAAAAGCTATATTTGATATTGAGCAGTCTTAAGTCTTAAGATGTATATCGTGTGGATGTTTACCTTACCTGGATTATTATAAGGGTATCGTCAACGGCCATTAGCTTTAAGGCAATGCTCATTAGGTAAAACAAATTTCGAGCTCGGGCAATTGCAATGTTTACATTTCGTTACATTGATATATTCCTTACATTCAGTCAGTGTCGCATTATGGCGTAGGGGTTTATGTAGGTTATTTATAAATATATATATATAACATTTATTTATTTTAAACTGAGCTTTCGAATATAAAATATTCCTCGTCAGAGAGGTTTTTTTTCTTCTTTTTTTTATCGTCTGGTGGTATTGACTTTGTGAGAAAAGAATGTCCGTGTCTTAAGGGCGCGGTTCAGTCATTTTGAATAGAAAGGAGTATTGATTTACTCCTCTCAAGGAGTTAGGCACAAGGCCAGTTTTTATTTTACTCCCACAAGTAAGATGTGACCCAAGTTCGGGTCGGGAAAGTGGGGTTTATAAATTGTCGTAGTAGGGGCGCCTCAGGCAGTAAGCAATAAACTTACTCCTCCCCAAAAGGGGGAGGCGAAGCCTGGGAGGGTGGACCTCCTAGAACTGCACAGGACAGACCCATAGACAGGCGTAAATCAAGACCCTGAAGGCCAAGACAATACCAGTCTATGGGGTGTATTATCCATCGGAACAGATACTACACTTTAATCTTAGCCAAAAGGCAAAGAAAATAAATAAATAACATTTATTTATTTTAAACTGAGCTTTCGAATATAAAATATTCCTCGTCACATTCTTTCTCACAAAGTCAATACCACCAGACGATGAAAAAAAAGAAAAGAAAACTCTCTGACGAGGAATATTTTATATTCGAAAGCTCAGTTTAAAATGAATAAATGTTATTTATTTATTTCAACAAATTACATTGTTATGGTTTTTCAAAAAAATGTTTATACCTTTACGAAACAATGGTTTATAATAATGTGTCTTCTCCTTTCTATTCAAAATGGCTGAACCGCGCCCTTAAGACACGGACATTCTTTCTAACAAAGTCAATACCACCAGACGATGAAAAAAAGAAGTAGAAAAAAAAAACTCTCTGACGAGGAATATTTTATATTCGAAAGCTCAGTTTAAAATAAATAAATGTTATTTATTTATTTCAACATAGTACATTGTTATGGTTTTAAAAAAAAAATGTTTATACCTTTACGAAACAATGGTTTATAATAATGTGTCTACTCATTTCTATTCAAAATTGCTGAACCGCGCCCTTAAGACACGGACATTCTTTCTCACAAAGTCAATACAACCAGACGATGAAAAAAAAGAAAGAAAAAAAACTCTCTGACGAGGAATATTTTATATTCGAAAGCACAGTTTAAAATAAACAAATGTTATTTATTTATTTCAACAAATTACATTGTTATGGTTTTTCAAAAAAATGTTTATACCTTTACGAAACAATTGTTTATAATAATGTGTCTTTTCCTTTCTATTCAAAATGGCTGAACCGCGCCCTTAAGACACGGACATTCTTTCTAACAAAGTCAATACCACCAGACGATGAAAAAAAGAAGAAGAAAAAAAAAAACTCTCTGACGAGGAATATTTTATATTCGAAAGCTCAGTTTAAAATAAATAAAGGTTATTTATTTATTTCAACAAATTACATTGTTATGGTTTTTCAAAAAATGTTTATATATATATATATATATATATATATATATATATATATATATATATATATATATATATATATATATATACATATATATATATATATATATATATATATATACATATATATATATATATATATATATATATATACATATATATATATATATATATATATATACATATATATATATATATATATATATATATATACATATATATATATATATATATATATATATATATATATATATATATATATATATATATATATATATATATATATACATATATATATATATATATACATATATATATATATACATATATATATATATATATATACATATATATATATATATATATATATACATATATATATATATATATACATATATATATATATATATATATATACATATATATATATATACATATATATATATACATATATATATATATATATATATATATACATATGTATATATATATATATATATATATTTACAGACACATATATACATATTTTAAAAGGATTTTATTCCAATAATTGCGACAAAATATATTCTGTTTCATTAACACTTGCAGAGAGCGTCAACTTTTCAAGCTATAATGGAATCAAGGGTTGATTCCATTATAGCTTGAAAAGTTTACGCTCTCTGCGAGTGTTAATGAAACAGAATATATTTTGTCGCAATTAATGAAATAAAATCATCAACAAAAAATATATTTTGCTCTGAATTTTCATTGAGCACTCTCATAAACCCGGTTTCAACTTCCTTCGGATTTATACCCCCTGTATATTTGTAACAAGTTACTTATATATATATATATATATATATATATACACAGGGTGATTCATAAGTCACTTCACTTAGCTATTTAAAATGATTACCATATGAAGCACAAACACACTATGAACTTTTGATGATAGTTATCTTACTCGCTAATTACTGCTATTTGTTAGGCAATGGAAACGTGATGTAAACAGAAAGCCTCCTTCGCACAACACCATAATCAATCAAATATGCTACAAAGAGTCGTAAATTCCTTGCAAAAAATGGAGCTATGCATGCAAAACGAAGGTGGAAATTTTGAGAATTTGCTGTAATTTTAAACTCCCATAAATGAATTTGTTAAATAAACTTCTGTTTTGTATTACCGTATTTTTTAACTTTAGAATTTCAAATAAATAGCTAAGTTACTTATGAATCACCCTGTATATATATATATATATATATATATATATATATATATAAATATATATATATATATATATATTATAATTCAGGTAAAAAATCAACAGGGTAGTAATCCAAAGAATTTAAACCGGGTTTATAAAAAGTGCTCAATATCAAATAGAGATTTTATATATGATTATTTTTATTTACGCAGGCATGTATAACGTCTGCGACACTGGCATGTCGATGTTATCGATCAACACTTATTATAAACTGAGATCTCATCAGGGAGAGTTAGATTCCGATCTTAACATTAGATCATATTTGGAAAGAATGGAATAGGGAGAAAAAGAAGAAGAAAATTTATTTAAAATTTGGGAAGTAATGTGGTTGAGACCGTTAAGAATCAAAAAGTTAAAATCAAAATCAAAACCCGAATATAAAATATAGAATGAAATAAAACAAAATCAAATAAAATAATATAAAATAAAATAAAATTTAAAAAATAAATGAATATATATATATATATATATATATATATATATATATATATATATATATATATATATATATATATATATATATATATATATATAAACTCAAAGAAAAAGGCAAAATTCCTTAAAAAATATGTGTTAGATGCAGATTTTTGTATTAAAATTTTTTTAAAGATTCAAAACAATACTTTTTTTCCTCTTCTTCATCTTGACTGTTTTATCTAATAATTTCGCTTGATATAACAAGCCTCGGCAGAGCTTTAGATAAATGTATGTATGTGTGTGTGTGTGTGTGTGTGTGTGTGTGTGTGTGTGTGTGTGTGTGATACAGTTCTAAGTGATGAGTAGATTAAATATATATGAGAGAGAGAGAGAGAAAAGTGTGAAATTAGCGACCATCTCCAATAAATCAACGACCATGTTTTATTGACGAAATTGGTTAAATTAAAGTAACGAAAGTAATTTTGAAAAAACAAAACTTAGAAACAGTTTCAAAAGTTTACAACTATGCAAGTCGATAGAATATTACATTTTCTATCTGTGCATAACAGTTATTTTTTGTATATTTTGTCGTCACCCCCCCTATCGTTGTTAACTTAACTTCACTTTCGCTCAATTTTAATGAAATGTATTTTAACAAATTATTAATATTACGTTATTACAAAAAAAAGAATTTAAGAGATGATGTCCTTCCTCAGCCACCATTAAACTTGTCTCATATTGAAATAAATTAAATCAAACTAAATTGACCTTAATTTTGAATGTGATCGGTCCTGTTATCGAAATATATATTTTTTTTAATTTGTAGATTTCTGCGAAGCTGCTTTTTTTGGTCCCTGGCCACCATCTTGAATGTTCACCTTAACGAACGAACGTAAATAGACCACTCATCTGTTACAAGTAAGTATGATATTTCTTGGAATTCTTAGTTTTTAAGACATTTTATATCACCTTTCTTTAAGTACCACTTTAAACCCTAATCTAGCTGTAAAACTCGTAACAGAAAATAATGGAACGTATTTGAACTGTATAACTCGGAAATAGAAATATCATGAAAATTACTATATTTTACTACAAAACAATTATTTATCTCAAATAAGTACGCTTATTCTTACGTCTAACTTACAGTATTTTTTTTTACTTCACATGAAATTAAAACATTTGTTCATTAGTTTAAATTTTGATTTAATAACCTCAATTTCGTTAGATAATTATCTCAAGTTAATTTTTAGCAAATTATTATTGTGTTATTAAAAAAAGATTTTAAAATGGTGTCCTTCATCTGCCATCATTAAAATAATCAAATATTGAAATGAATAAATTAAACAAACGACCTTTATTTCTAAAAGTGAGCGATACTCTTGTCGAAGTGTTTAATTTATTTATTTATTGTTCTTTTGTGCGAATCTGTTTTTGTGGCCACTATCTTAAATTTTCCACAAAATAAGTCATATCACTATGGAAAATGTAAAACTTTTAAAAGTAAGTATAGTCTTTCTGAAATTTCTTTATTTTCTTTTAAAGAATTGCTTTCTCACCTTTCCCAAAATATAAAACTCTAATCAAGCAGTAAAATAAAATAATGCAACCTAATTTCCGGAATTAATCGAAAAAATCCCCCGACAATTGCTATTTTAATTTCGTAAATATATAAGTTTCTTATTATTTTAGTTTTTCTTCTTTAGAACGAATAATAAAAAATGTAAATCAGAAATGTTATGTTTTATAACCATTTTTTTTGTTTGTTTATTAAGCTAATACTACTATTTTAAAGTAATTTTATAGAACAACACCCACCGTAGTTTCCCCCTAAAAAATTAAGATTCTACTTTTTTTTTGCCAAATTACATGTAAACAGCCTTAAAAATATTCGCAGAAAGGAAAAAAATATTTATTATTTTAGATTTTAGAGGGGGGATAACTTACCTATATAATTTTAACATAAATGGAGCACCAACTTCTTGGCCACTTAGCGCTGAATGACGTGAAAAAAATGGGGGGGGGGGGGTAGATATATTTTTCTTATCCAGTTTTGTTTTATTTTAAATATAATTGGGGAGGGGGCTTCTTTTAATCTGTTTTTTTTTAAAGGTTTTTAAATATTTTTAGATGGTTTTTATTGCATTTTTTTTTCGGGCGCAATGTAGTAAATTTTCTGTTTTAAAAATAAATTCAAATTAATAATTTTAGATTTTATTTGGGGTGAAGGGGGGGGCAGGTTCTAACTTTGGTTCTTTTTTTTACCAAAGTAAAACGTGGATAAAACGTTTATTTAGAAGAGTTTTTTCTTGTTTGCTTTTTTCTTTATTTTCTCCAAGTAACCAACATATACCATTATTTCGTTTAGAATAAATCTGAAGACTTCGGACTGAAGTTGTGCTCGTAAGAAAAGTAAGTAAAAAAAAAGTCTCTACATGTTTTTAGAGTTTTTGAAATATTTAAAAAGTTTTTAATCTGTACATTTGTATCTTTTTTTCAATGTTTTTTTTTAATGTTTTAATGTTAAGTTTTAAGTGTTATTCAATGCATTTTTATCATCACTCTTACTTAGCCAAACACGAGTATTTTCCATCGTGGGTGATTTTTTTCTACATGTGCTCGCTAATTGAACATGGCGAAAACAAATTGGGGGGGGGGGATTAAAAAAATTTATAGAAAAGTGATACCTCCTCCCCTCTAAAATCTTAAATAATTAAATTTTTCTTTTTTTCTTCATTTTCTTAGGGCTGCTTACATGTAATTTGCTCAAAACAAGTGTAATATTATTTTATTTTTTTTTTGGGGGGGGGGGGCTTACGCTTGGTGTTTTTTCTAAGTGGTCAAAAAGTGGGTGCACAGTTTACGTTAATATAATATAGGAAAAATCTTAATAATTTTTTTTTTCTTTGCGGATATTTTTTAGGCTGTTTACATGTTTTTATAGAATTTCATATTTTATGAGGAAAACTACAGTGGGCGTGGTTCTATAAATTTAGCCTATTTTGTTTGTGGAAATCAGTAATTATTGATTAAACAAAATACGTTCTGAAAATTGTTTTCACTGAAAGATTATTTTAAATTAAAACAAAATATTCAGGTAAAAATAAATAAGTTTACGAATCTCGATCAATTCAAGAGTGCGTTTTGTTACGTCTTCTGTATATTCATAGCAAACCAATGCTATTGTGGTCAGCATTTTGAATTTTCACTTCAACTCAAGTAAACCTATATCGTATCTATTAATTTGCAAATTTAATTGTGTTATAATTATTATTATTATTATTATTATTATTATTATTATTATTATTATTATTATTATTATTATTATTATTATTTGGACTCACTAGGAGTTTTCACACAAGTAATCCCTGGAGTCTGAGTGACAGCAAGCCTTTCCAGATTTCCAGTACTCTCCACTTCTGTTCGATAACCATTGCAAATGACGTTGCAGTATTTCAACAGCCATTATTGATTTGTCACTGGCAACGACCATTGGCCTCCTCTTTGATTTGGGTGGCAATAAGTACTCTCCGCACTCTTCCAGTGGACATTTGGTTAGGTCTCTCCCTTCTCGATCTTCCCATTTTTCTTGACCCTTCACAACTATTTTGTGTGGTATAAGCCGAGGCTGGTGCCATAACTTTTTATTTAGAGGGTGGGTGCATTTTATAAAATTTCTTGCAGTTTCTGTTCCTTGGTTTCATGATCCATACCACTTTCAATTCGCTGGCAGGTTCCATGTATTTGTTTTTCTGTTTCCTTGATCTTAACTTAGTGGCCCGCTGGAACGACAAAATCTACGATTCAGCAGCATTTTTCCTTCTTGTTGACTATTATAACATCCGGTCTCCCTGCTTGTATGAGTTTATCTGTTTTCACCTCCATGTCCAAGAGGATTCTGTGATTTTCTTTTTCAGTAGTGTCTCTTGTTTATGTTTGCATTATTTGCCCACGTGTTTGAAATGTAGTCATTTGCATAGATCACAGTGTATTGCTTTCTCCATGCAGTCATGTCTGTTCTTGTATTCTTTTTGGGAGAGTTTTCTGCATTCATTATGTGATTTGAGGTGTCGTCCCTTATTCGACGTAATCTGCATTTAGCGTTTCCCTGGGTTTTATCTATTTTAGCTTAAATGTAGTTAGTCCTAATCGCATTGTTCTGTGAAGCTGTTAGTATAGATTCCGTTTCCTTGTTAAGGTGTCCTTTTCTTTAGCCATGCCAAGGAATGTTGGTTAGTCTATTCTCTGGTCATTTTTATGAAACGTCCATGTAGCTGTTTCTTCCCACTTTTTTATTCTTGTCCTTTTGTTTCTGGTTTTGGTGTTTCCCAAAGTTTTCATTAGGATGGTGTCTCTTGCTGCGATGATCAGCCTTTCTCTATTCTGGCTTGTGTATTTCTTTAGATCTTTTTGTGTTGTCACACAGTCTTCTATACTTACCGGTCTTCTTCCCCTAGATTTCTTTTCACGTAGAGTCTCTCTATATCATTTTTTAGGTGTAGTGTGTTGTGCAAGGTCATTACGTTTCTTGTCTTCTGGTCAATATGCCTGAGTTCTTCTTTAGTCAAGCATATGAATGGGCCAGAGTATCTTATTAGTGATACTGCATAGGTGTTAATTCATTTTACTAGGTTTATGCTATATAATTTCGTTTCTAAAAGTTTCCTTGTTCTTCTCGGGTGTTCTTTTCCAATCTTCTCTTTCATTTCTGTAGATTAAGTGGTGTCTGTTTTGAGAACTCCGAAATATTTATAGCTATCATGTTCACATAGCGCCATCATCTTTATCTTAACTTGATTGTCTCCAGTTTTCCCCTTTTAATCTCTAGTTATGCACACTTTTTCATTTCAAATTCGATTTAGATGTCCTAGCTGACATTTATAAGCTGTTGCAGTTCCTTTTTCCTTGTTGCAAATAGGTTCAGCTCGTACATGTACATCAGTTGGTTTATTCTTTGTTCTGTGTCTGTAAATTTGTATCCGGCTTCACATTTCCTGAGTATGTAGTTGGGAAAAATCATGGTTATGGGATCTTTTGATCTGTTTATACCAAATCATGCATCCTTCTTTTCCTTTTCCGGCATCCTTTTTGTTCCTCCAGGAGCAGTCCGCGATTGTTCAGAGATCAGTAGATTTGTTCTTTCACATTGTAGGTAAACAAGATATTTGTAAAACCAGTATGCATGTATTCATGGTGCTTTCTAGTTTGCGATTTTCTTAGGGTTGTCTTAATTGTTCTTACATGAATTTCTGGTTCTGTTAATTCTTCAATTTCCTGTAGTTAATCTTTAATATTTTTCAGCCATTTGGCATTATTGTTTAGTTTTTAGACTTTTCCCATATTTTGTACCAAAAGTGTTTTGTCTCTGTCGGGTCTGGTTATTATTTTGTTCTTTCTCTGTTTGGGACTTTGTAAAACTCGCTTTCATTATTTTCAAAGGTCCTGTTCTGTTTGTGCCATTCTGAATTGTATCTGTATTGTCTTAGTCTTCTCTCCATTGTTTTAATTTTTCATGTTTTTTCTTTAGTCTTTCTTTGCAAGTCAGATTTCTGCTCTTACATCCTTTTCATGTTCTCTTTCATCCTGTTTACGGTTTAAGCTTCTTTTCAAATTTTGGTGATCTGGGTTTCTAATCCGATTTCCAACTCAGGCTTTGTCGGTCCATTCTTTTTGCCAGTTTTTTTTCTCTTTTTAGTTTCATGCTTATAGATTTGGCAACTGCATATATCAAGTTGTTTAGGTGATAGTATCTGTTGAGATGTACACGAGAAGTCTATTTAGTTTCTCTGTTTCTAATTTTAATTTCTTCTAATCTTAATTCCTTATGGATTGGAGTTTTGTTTTGTTCTCAGTCATGAACTGTTTGATGTTTTCCTCTACTCCTCTTCTTCCTCTGTTAGTTCTGTGATTTAGTAGTCTTCGACCTCCTCGGTTGTGGTGTTTATGTTTTTTCCAGTCTTTTATCTGTGGGTTTCGCCAAGTTGTGTTTCTTGATCTGTCATGCAGTTTATATTTTGTCTGATTTCCATTAATTCTAGCTCCAAGTAACATCCTCTCTTGACTATCTATCCTTTGTTCTATTCTATGTTGGTCAGTAGAAATGTTTCATAGATTACCAGTATATTTTCTTTTATGGTCCATTTATTTCTATGTTTTTTTGGTTTGTTGTTTTGATTCCTGCAGTCTCGTCTTTTGTCTGTGTCATTGTTGTACCTGAAATTCGAGAGGTTATTTACCGGGTTTTACTCTATGAGCTTGTTCCTGAAATAAAAAGAGTCGACATTCACAGAATGTGAACTGGGTTTTTCATGTTGGTCAACAATGGAACACCTGCCCATCATGACACGCACATCTTTCTTCTGAGTCCCAGGACTTGTATCATTATTATGTAGCATTATTCATATTTAGGTTTATGTGGCAACACCAGATCTAGGCTTAGTTTTACTGTGATACTGTCATCAGGATAGTTTCTCTCATTTTTATGAGAAGAAAATTGCACTATGTCCCACATACACATGAAGAGGCATTACACTATATAAAAATTTTTTATATATACATATATAATATATATATATTATATCACTAACAAGCACAGAACAACAGTATGCTAACATCGAACGTGAGCTATTAACGAGCATGTTCAGATGTGAGCACTTCAGGACATACCTCTACAGATGCTGATTCCAGATTAAACACAACCACAAACCACTGCAGATGATTAATCTGAAAAACCTGGCTGCTGCCCCACATCATCTCCAACAGATGCTACTGTACGTATGGGGTTATGACCTAAACATCGTTTACTGCTCTAGCTAGTAAATGGCTCCAGCTGACGGTTTCTCAAGGCTACCCAACAAAAACGCTAGGGAAAAAAACAACCTTTACCTTGTTGACTTTGTACAGTTCTCAGCAAAGAAATTGTCACTAGTACACCAGGCCACACATGCTTATGTCACCCCATGGGAGCTGCGTGACAAATGTTGGTTGGTAAACCTCCCAGTCAGATGTGCCAACCACATCCCACAAAGAGAGGAAGTGACATAGCAAAGGCAAGCAGAACAAACGAAATACTCTGACCAACACACCAGAGATCTCTCCAATCTGCAGGTGTGACAGGATGTTCAAATACTGGATAAGTATGCTGGCAAATGGTCCTGCGCAGTTGTCACACAAGCATGCCAGGAATCCAGATCATGCATGTTACTGACCCCCTCAGGAGAATTTATTCGCAGGAATCGACACAATTTGAGGCAATACTCATGTTCGGCCTCCATGTGCCACCAGGTTTACCCGCCTGAGGCCCAACAGGGTTCCATCAGGAACCCCACACCCAGAGTAGAAGCAGGCCCCACACAAAGCATTCCCATTGGACGATCAAACACACAGAAAACATGCAAACCTCATCCCACATACAACCACAACACATAACATAGGATTTCAATGCACCACGAACTGAGGAGGGAAGGGGGATAACACTTTCTTAGTCCTTCCTAATTGAAAGGTTCTACTAAGAAGATGCCACTGGAGTCATAACATCACATCCCTATTTTCTAAATAATTCTTGATTTACCCGGATTGAATCTTCATTCACTAAATCGTTTGGGTTGCCTGATTGTGCGACCAGATAGAGATGTGTGGTTAGGACCGGTGTTACTCTCTTGAATAGTGTTGTGGTTGTGTGTGAGATGTGATTAGCATATTGGTGGTGTGTTTTCTGTGTGTTTGATGTTTTTAACCTGCAGAAATGCTGTACTTAGGTTTTTGTTTAATGCATCTATCTGGAGCACAGTCTGTTTGGATGGATCAAAGTAGGTGAATAGCATCTCTTTGCATATGACATCTTTGATTTGCTGGATATACTTCTGATGACTTTGAGTCAACATGTACTCGGCTTCATTCTTTAGTAGATCTCTCAGCGTGTCATGTAGGTGATGATGCCCAACATTTTTTGTAGCTTGGTGATGTTCGTCGGGCTGGCTAACACCTTGATTTAATCCACCTTGATGGGATCAGGGTTTATCCAATCTCTGAAGAAGTGTATTAACTTCTGGTCAACTGCACATTTTTCACTATTGAAAACAAGTACTTCCACTTGTGCTATTTTCATCAAGTTTTGCAAACTTTCACATACTGTTCTTTGATTTTGCCGTAGATGATGATGTTTTTAACTAATCCTAGAGTACCAGGGCATTTATAAAAGTATCATGTCCATTTCTTCACCATTACTAGACCAAAAGGCATCTGCTGAAAGCAAAATCTTCCAAATGGTGAGTTAAAAGTAGTCAGTAGATGGGATTCAGCATCTAGCCTGACAGACAAATACCCATTTATAGCATCCAGTTTCAAGAAATTTTTTGCACCGGAGAACTTGTGTGCAAGCTCTTCCATTGTGGCAGTCTTGTTGCGACATCGAATGATCGTCTTACTTAGATGTTTTTGATCTCGGCAGAGGCAAAGTTTTCCATTGGCTTTGCGAACATACAATAGGCTTTTGATGCATTATGTTTGCTTGCTAGTTTTCCATATGATGCCTTGTTTCATCTAGATCGGTTTGGATCTCATCTCCTGTGGATGGAACATTTCCGGAGTGCATGGATTATGGGATGGCTATCTGACTTTAGACAATGTTATATTCACCTTCAAAGTTGCTTATTCAGTCAAACTGATCAAGATACGTATTCACTAGCTCCTTGGCTGAGCCTATCCATGCTGGAGATTTCTGAATTTTGCAGTGCAGTGTTACCAAGCTCAAGTCTCTGAGAGAAGGTAATCTTATAATAATAGGTCCCTCTGATGGCACCATAAATAATTTTTGGGTTTCCCAGGCTTCCTTGTGGTCACACTGGAGAGTTGCTGGCCTTCTGAGTTCACTCACTCTAGGAACATCATACAGAACGTCCGTAGGGGGAGGGTATTGCCTTTGGCTCCCATGTCAACAATCACTCTTAGTCTGTGGGTCCTTGGTCGGTAGGGTAGCTTCGTGCAAAGTTCTGCGAAGGCTTTGATCCAAGTGTCACCCTAGCTGAATTACATTTAAAGACAATTCCAGGAACTGTTCATAGAGTTCATTGTTGTCTCTCTGACAGGTATTTACAGAGTAGACATGATCTCTCTACTTCTTTTCCTGGTACTGGTTCTTGTCCTAGGCCCCTGGAGATCCTGTTTTGACTCAAGAATCCCTTGATAAATATTTTTCCTCATCCTTTTTATTAGTGCACACCAACACCCAATGATTTTTCCGTCAACATGCTGAACATGTACCCAATGCCGGACATTTTTCGTTTCTGTGGAGCTGTGTACTGCCACCTCGTTTGCAGTTGCTGTGTCAGATGGCGTCTATTTCCTTATTTTTTTCTTCTTGGAGCTCGGTCAGTTGTTACATGTGGCTTATGGAAGCTTCGTGTATCCTGCCACAATTTAGAGCTTTTTGGAGTATGAGTCCTTCACCTTTTGCCAGGAGCTGCTTCTGTAGTTCTGGATATCGTGATAAGTTGCTCTATTAGCTTTTTGTCTGCTTCCTGGGAGTCTCGTAACTTGTACTTGTTCACCTGCACCGGAAAGTTGTCTATGCTTTTATAATCTGTTCGCAAAAGTAAAAGTGTATGATGCAAACATTTTGTTGAGGTTGTAATCGTTCCTTGAGTTTTCACCAAATAACTCCTGGCTCAGTAGTTTTCGAACGTCCATGCGTTAAACCTTTAAACGCATTTTCCCCAGGCAGCAACAGAATATGGTCTGCTGGAATATGTTTGACTGAAAAATAGAGGTTACAGCATTGTTTGAAAAATCTGAAAAAAAAATTCAGAAGATTTTTACACGTCCAACATATCACAGGTGTTTCTAGCAAACGTAACAACAAAAAAGCATTGCACAATATAAGTACAGGTGTTTCTAGCAAACGTAACAACAAAAAAGCATTGCACAATATAAGTACAGGTGTTTCTAGCAAACGTAACAACAAAAAAGCATTGCACAATATAAGTACAGGTGTTTCTAGCAAACGCAACAACAAAAAAACATTGCACAATATAAGTGCAGGTGTTTCTAGCAAACGTAACAACAAAAAAGCATTGCACAATAAAAGTACAGGTGTACGTTCTTAAGCTTCTTCTTAAAACGGAGAAAAAGACGATACGTTCCCCTCCAATATTTAGATGTTAAATAAGGACACAAGGTCAACAGGAAGATATGATGTATCTTTCTAAAATGTGCATTTGGTTTTTAGAAATTTGAAATATATTTACCCACAAGACCTACGTCATTCTGTATCAGCACTAGATGTTATTTTTCTTTTTTTATCCGAAGACTTTTTTCTTCATTTTCTTTATTTTAATTTGTAAGAATTAGTTCTCATTGAGTATAACGGAGCAAAAGAAAATACATCATCACAGTCCACTACGTTACCACAGATCAACTCACTATAAGTTCTCAGAAATGTCATCATCAGTAATTGCTTGCTGATAATAACCGGTGGTGTTCCCTGGCATCCGAGTGACAACATGTCTCCCAAGATTTCCAGTACTCTCCACCTCTTTCGATAACCATTGCAAATAGCTTTGTGTTATCGCAACAGCCGCTTACTATTGACCTTTTGAAGATTACAACCATTGCTGAAAATAAAATAGTCTTCATCCTTTCGCTTTAGTGAATGAATATTGGCTGGAGTCATATTGAGAATGATTGTATAGATTGAAATATTTAAAGAAGAATTAATTTATCAAAGGGAATGGGCAAAGCTTAACTAATATAAAATCCAGGCTGACAGAAATAACATTGCTTATTTTAACGATTCGTGAAAACATACAATGATATTTAATTATGAAAGAGTAATAGTCAGACATTGCTCTTTAATGATTCATTGACCCATCTCAAAAAGACTTTGTTTGTTGTAGAAATACTAGGATGCATCTAAAAACTACTTAAGACAGTAGCATTATGCACTGACGTTTTACATTAATACCTGGACGTATCTATAATAGTTTAACAACCTGAATGATTGGCAAGCAATCTTAGATGAACAGGGACACATTTGAAATTGCATACTTGGACATAAGCATTACAGTACACCATACAGTTCAGAGATTATAATGATTCACAGACACACCAAAAATGCTCCTCAGAATTCAACATTACAGACTAAATTTTTTAAAACAGACACAATTACGATCTAATAATTTATTAACATTTACTTTTTATAATAATGTATTGTGCCGTGTTCTTTTTACATGTAATTTGTGAATTATGTTAGTAAAGAAGTTGAGCTCATTTTATTGTTTTTCTCCTCATAATTAAAGTTAAATTAACAGATAAAAATACAATAAAACTTTACAAAAGCATCAGATCTTTTCCAGATTAGTCGACTATGTTTATCTCAGGTTAAGCTAATGATGTATAAAATACTCGATCATAAACAAACTTTTATTCTATCTCTCTCTCAATTACTTTCGATTTAAAAGCTTCACAAACACTTTCTAATTTGTGATAGTTAAAACAAATAACGTTTTATGTATATTAATTAAACTAATCACTCATGAACGCATCTAAAAATTTACAATGACAGACTATATTTTTAAAACAGACGAAATAAATAACCAAATAATTTATTTCCAATAAATTTTTTTTTACTTTATTTACCTCAAACTGAGATGCAAGAGGCTAGTGTGAATTGAGGGTTAGATTTATAGAAGTTGTGTGGATTGATGTAAGTTCACATTACTTTTCAATTTAGGCATCTTTGTACAGTTGGGAAACAAGCAGTTACAAAAAATTCAGTTCAAGTAAAGAATATATTAAAGTATACATCTTTCATGCACACAAATGATCGCTAATACTCGATTGTGCACACCAAACATTAATTCTATGAATCAATTACTTTCAATTTAAAAGCTTGAGATACACTTACAACATTCCAACGGATAAAAAGAAAATAAGTATCATACTTTTTTCATTATAATAACAAAAATAACTGAATAATATTAGTATTTGCTATTTCCTATTTTGATTCCTTTTAAATGTTGAAGGTTATTTCAGTTTTGTTAACGAGTATTAGATATGTTAAACATTGTAAAGGAATAAAAATATAAACATGTTTATTTCATATAGTAAGTTTATTTCATTAAATATTATAAGTGTAAAACCTGTTTAGCATGAAATATCCAGCATATGATATTTTTTACAATTGATCCACAAATAAAATCATAGTGTAAAAGCAAAAGTAATCTTTTTACTTTATTTTATTAAAACACAAAATCCTTGTATTTCTCTTAATATCATCACTCTTTTTTTATTTACAGATTTAAACTCTAATTAGAAAATGATGATTTTCTAATTCGGCAAAGACCGAAGAAAAGTATTGTATCTGTTTAAGATAAGTGCTGCTATATTTTTGCAAAACAACTCGATACCTTTTATTTAAAAGAATTTTTGTTACAAGGTAAACGTAAAGGCTTTTTTGTAGAGTAAATCCTCTTTGAAAAAGAAAAACAGAAATAAAGAACTGATGGTATTATGAAGTTGATTTGCATTTTAGTGAATTTACATTTTAGAAACCGCATCTGAGTAAATATTAACATCAGCACGTACAGAATAGAGACAGCACATTGCTGTATATGCTAAAGTACATTTTGTAAGATCAATATAAGAAATACACATACAAGAGAAACCATGTAAATGTCATATTTGTGTATCTAAATTGTCACAGAGCAATGTTCTACAAAAGCAAATACAGAATTATTCTCTGAAAATATACATGCGAACACACACTATATTTTCATAAAGTTTGTCGATCTACATTTTCATGGAATTCTCATCAAAATATAAAATGCAAACAAACACAAGAGAAAAGTCATACTCATGTAAAATTTGTGAATCTACATTTTCACAGAATTCTCATCTAAAAAATCACATGCGAACACACCCAAGAGAGAAACAATATTCTTGTCAATTTTGTGACTCTGCATTTTTACAAAGTTCTTCTCTAAAAAATCACATGCGAACACACACAGGAGAAAAACCATATTCTTGTCAAATTTGTGGATCTGCATTTTCAATGAATTCTCATCTAATAAATCACATGCGAACACACACAGGAGAGAAACCATATTCTTGTCAAGTTTGTGGATCTGCATTTCCAGAGAATTCTCATCTAAAACAGCACATACGTACACACACAGGAGAGAAACCATATTCTTGTAACGTTTGTGGGTCTGCATTTTCAATGAATTCTTCGCTAAAAAAGCACATGCAAACACACACAGGAGTAAAACCATATTCTTGTCAAGTATGTGGCTCTGCTTTTTCACAGAATTCTAATTTAACGAAGCACATGCGAACACATACAGGAGAGAAACCATGTACTTGCAATGTTTGTGGGTCTGCATTTTCACAGAATTCTTCTCTAAAAAGTCACATGCGAACACACACAGGAGAGAAACCATATCCTTGTAAAGTTTGTGGATCTGTATTTTCAGAGAATTCTAATCTAAAAATTCACATGCGAACACACACAGGAGAGAAACCATATTCTTGTCAAGTTTGTGGTTCTGCCTTTTCAGAGAAATCTTCTCTAAGAGATCATGTGCGAACACACACAGGAGAAAAACCATATTCTTGTCAAATTTGTCAATCTGCATTTGCACAAAATTCTCATCTAAAAAAGCACATGAGAATACATACAGGAGAGAAACCATATTCTTGCCATATGTGTGGATCTGCATTTGCACAGAATGCATCATTGAAAAAGCACATGCGAACACACACAGGAGAGAAACCATATTCTTGTCATCTATGTGTATCTGCATTTTCACAGAGTTCTTCTCTAATAACGCACATGAAAACACACATAAGAGAGAAACCATATTCTTGTCACGTTTGTTGGTCTGCATTTTCACAGAATTCTTCTCTAAAAAAGCACATGCGAACACACAGAGGAGAGAAAACATAATTAAGTCTGCATTTAACAAAAATTCTAATTTATTAATTCACATGTGCTTACACTTAGATTATAGAAATTAAGTGTACATAGACTTGTGTGTTTCTGTCTCTCTACAAGAGTTTTCCAGGTTACCTTGATATGAACATACTGAACATATGAAGTAAACCCTGACGAACTATTAAAACATGTGCTGTCTGCTAAAGCAACCCATCATGCCCTCCGGATTGCAGAAAGAAGCTTCCTTTATCAACAGAAGAAACCTGGGAACAGCAAGAAGTCGTTAACAATGAGGAACTGATAAAAAGGTTGATAACAACAAAACTAAATATTGGCAGGGCGGCACCTAGGATGAAAAGGCAGAAAGAGGTAAACAAAGTTGTAAACCTTCCTGTCTCTTGAAGTAGTACTCCAGCCATGACAAACCAAAGGCTGACACAAGGCTTTGATAAAAAGATATTGTCCCTCTATCTCTACTATTTGCAGCAAGTAAAAAAGAAAAGTAAGATGTATAAAAGCCATTGTCTGTTGCTCATAAAAAGTGATATTGTTTTGCTACCACTAAATTTGCAAAGGTTAGCAAGACATCAAGTGAAATTCAAGATTGTTCGGTTACAAAAAAGGCACATGCACACTGGAGAAAACTACAGAGACTTGTGACAACTGAGAAACTCTTCGTGTGAAAAATCAAAAAAATCATCATAATCATATTCGGTTTAACGTCCGTTTTACATGTTGCCATGTGTTTGACGTTTTTTTTTAGAAATTGACTTCCAATCTAACTTATCTTTGACCATGTCTATTAATCCGTCTTTTTCTTAAGATCATTATTATAACTCTGTTTATCTTAGATTCTCTGTGAACTGAATATGGGACCTCAGTGCTGTCCATCTACTAACTGAACAACTATGATTCATGCTTTCAACCTGGCCATACTTTCAAAGTCTCCTGTTCTGCAAACATTTTCTCTATACTATCTATATTTATTTCTTATACTCTGACTTATCTGATTTGTACCAAAATGCCACTATTCACGTTAGATTTCCATATATGCCGGAAGAAAATGTTAATTTCCATGGATTGCTTCTATTAAGAATTCCCTCTTATTACCTTTTTCGTCAACTATTCAAACATGCAGAAATTAAAATGTAATATTACCTGACTCCCCATTAAGGATTGTTCCTCTAATATAGGTTCCAATTAGAGTAGCCTCTTAGGTCTTAGTGATGATATTCCTTTTTGGGGGAAAATAAAAATTTAAAAAGAAAAGATCCACATACTTTACGTAATTATTTTTATAAAGTCTTCAAGTAACATCTTCTGTTACTTCCAGTTTTCAAGCTGAAATTTTATCATCAGGCATTAGATCTCTTCTGAAATTGGAAGCAAAAATGAGTTTAAAATATCTCAACACTAATGCTCCCTTGAATAGTGATATTCACTTCAGTTAAAAATATACAATTTAAAAAATTAAATTTTTTTAATTAAATTTACGCTTGTTCAATTGCACAATCTATTAGTTTGTTTTTAAAAATTTTACACTTGTACGAGTTTCAAGTTTTCTTTTAGTTTTAAAACTCGTGCAACGTGATGCTAAATGAAATCTTTTACAGCACTTGAAATGCGTGTCTATTGACGAGCATTTCAAGTGCTGTAAAATCACTTCGACTAATGGAAAATAGCTATCCAATAGAATGAAGCTCGATTTGTCAAAATGTAAACCCACAGACTGCTTACTAACCCAAAACCATTTTTCTCCCAGACCCAATTTTTCATATTGTTGCATCTTTGTTATCCTGAAAAAAAACTATATGTATTCCAAACCAATGTTATACCTTCTCCCGACATTATTTTTTGTCCCTATTTCTTTTATTAGGCTGATTTCTTATATCCACATCAAATAAACCACCTATTTTTATACAATCCCTTGTGTTAGTCTTGTTCCTTCAGCATAACGAGTCTATAACACAACATATATATATATATATATATATATATATATATATTAATTTTATGTAAACCTTAGTTAATGAAGAGAGCAAATTTCAGAAGTTGGTCAGAAACAGTATTTATTGGCAAACAATTGTTTCTGCCCTTCCTAAACACATACATATTCTGGATATACAGAGTATGCAAAATTATAGAAAAGTACTGACATTTTTTTTGAAGGTCTACGCGGCTGGAAAATCTGCAATACAATTCTTTAGTCGTTTTATTTTATTTATTATTTCTATCTAATAAATAAATTTACAGTCTACATCAAATCTCTCAAAAAGGCCATATCGGTAGGAGTATCTATATTTTTCAATGAACATGGAATCTTGTGTGTGGGGAACATATTTTCGATTTGTTTGTGTTATAATTATTTACCTTAGGTAAAAGCTCAATTGTAAGAGTAGTATATATACATATATATACATATATATATACTTTTCATGAACATTAAAGGTTCATGTTATAGCTCAATACTTGAGCTGTTTATTAATAAGTTATAGTTTAACATAAGTTAACGAAGAGAGCAAATGACAGAAGTTCATCAAAATACAGTTCTGCTCTTCTCAAACACATACATATACAAAGCATGCAAAATTATACAAAAGTTAGGAAAAAAAGTGTCTTACATGAGAGTGTGAATCGTTTATGTTTATAATAAGTCATATAAAGAAATAAATATTTACATTAAGTCCTTGCGACCTTTTCTTCGTAAGCAAAGAGAAAATCTCCTCGAACCTACTTTTGTTTCTATTGGCGCTTTTCTCCTTTTCCGTCGCCATAATCTCCATAGCATTATTTTTAAAAATCTTTATCCTAACTTCGATTTATATCTATTGAGCGAGGTTAAAAACCGGTGAACTAGCCCTTTACGTCTTTTTTATTTTTAATGCGTCGTGTTTAAAAATGAATACGATCTTTTATAGCCATAATAAAGTTTTGTACCACAAAATCTTTAAAAAAATATTTTAAGACCAGGTATACCCCAGAATTAATCAGTAAATTAAATTGTCTAGTACATATTAAAAGTAACGTAAAATAAGAACAATTGACTGGCATCCTCTGTCATTAAATGTAAAGTCTTGAGATAGTTTGGTCCCGTTGGTGTAGGACTATGCAAAATATGCATTGATGGCATAATGTCAGAAAGCCTGTTGAAAAGAAGGCAAAAGAAAAGATAGGTAGACAACGTATGTGAATGGACAAACATAAACCAAGCAAACACTGGTCCAAGATCGTAGGATTGGGAGAACAGTCAGCTATGTTAGTGTGTATTATGCAGCTAGCAGAAAAAAACATTTAATAATAAATAAAACCAGCTCTTCTAACACGACTTTCCTTCATCCATACTTGAGCAATAAAGTGTGTCCCCCCTTTTATTTCATTTAGAATAAAAAGGACGAATTTTCATCCTGAACGATAATTTTGTATTTAAACATTCTTGTGACCTTGCACAACTCAATAAAAATACAATGGGTTGTGGAGTTAATCTATAAGCACTTTGCTGTTGTTCAATAGAGTAAGGTTTTCTGCATATGTTGTGTTAATCCATGAACCTAGCCAGTTTAACAATAAAACACCTCAATAAACTTCAACTTTTTTTATTTGGTTGTTCAGCAAACCTTGATATAAGTCGGAATGTCCTTAATCTTTCTTCCTCTCAGTGTCCTCACTTGAACTTAATATCCTTCCACATGGTTTGGACTGCTGCTCCTACAATTACGAAACAGGAAGAAATGTATTCATAATTTTAAGTCTTTGCTCAATTACCAAAGTCATCTCATTTATCCGACTCTAAGGTTAGTGATCTTCAGGCCAAATTAAATGACTTTACTCATTCCTACATAGGTACACATGTTTTATTTTATGAATCAAAATGATGTAATGAACATTTCAGCACCATTAAAAAAATTTGCCAAAATAACAATCTGATAAGGGATCAGGAGTCTTCACCATTGAGCATCAAGATTACGTTAAGAAAATGATGACTATCCTGGGAGATTCCTCTAAATTCTTTCAGTTGGGTGTTGTAGATACACATGATTCCACTATATCTATCGAGACAAAGTTCCGAAAATCTTATGTTAAATGTGATGAGAGTGGACCTTTTCCCAGTAGCATTTCTAATTTGATCAGACCTCGTTCTATTCATGTGCAGCTCAAGTGTTTTCCTAAAACCGATAAAGGTGAAGTACCGTTAAACCCCATATGATATATGATAGGGTCTTCACAAGATTATGTAGCAACATTGCTTGACACTATTCTAGAACAGGTTTTATAATGCTACGGTTTGTTCTGTGTTAAATATTCATTTTTGGTTTCGAATTTTATACAAAATTATACTCATACTGATATATTTATGTTTTTCTTTGACATATCAAGTTTGTTTACCTGTGTTCCCCTTCTAGAGACGATTAATATATTTGTGGATACCTTATATGATAGTCAAATCCCACTCCTATTTATGAAAGTATTTCCATTTAATTAAGTTTCGACGACATCTTGATGGGAGCTCTATGGTTCTCCTTTGGGGTCGGCATTGGTCAAAATCTTTTAGATTTTCATGAAAAGAATCTGTTATCTGGTGTTAAATAACAAGACGTTTACTTTCGTTATGTTGACGACACCTTTTGTTTGTTAAAAAAATGAGACGGAAGCGGATTTTTTTTCACGTCCATAAACAATATCCATCCAGCTCTTAATTTTACTTTAGATAAGGAGTCCAATTCTTATACCCCGTTACTTAATATTTTAGTTTGCAAAGTTTCCCCCGATTTTCTTACATCATTATACCGGAAACCACCTTATACTGGTCTCTATACACATTTGGATTCATTTTGTCTCACAAAACAAAAGTTGAATGTGATTATGACCCAAACCCATGGCACCTTAATGATTTCTTCTCAGACCAAGCTGAATGATGAAATTAAATTCATCACTAAGACTCTCTGCAAAAATTGCTACCTATTCAACATTGTTGAATCTACTATAAAAAATATTTTTTTCAATTTATATCAAATTAAAACAACTTATGTTAAAAGATGTCCCATTTACCTTCGCCTACCTTGGCTAGGTTATCTAAGTGAACCCAAACAAAGTGATTTGTCTGTACAACAATGTTACTTTACCTCGAATGCACGAGTTGTTTTTTCACTAGGCCCATCTTGATTTTGCTGCCTTTCAGTAGGACACCATCTTGGATCCCAACTTTATCCCTCAAATTTAAGTATGGTAGTAAGCAACTGGGGCACCCTGGGCGATCTGATGGCAATCCGGTCATCACAGTGTTGATGAGCTCTCTTAGAGTTTAATCCTTCATGGTTGAAAGCTTAATGTCTTGTAGGCGTGTTGGTGATGCACTTAGCTGAGTGTTCATTATGTGGATGTTGAGGTCGATGCAATGTGATTGCCTGGTCTGGGTGACACTATTGACAAAGAGTAAGCTATGGAGGCCGCTTTGCCTGGGCTGTATTTCATTACAAAATCATACCCTTGAATCTTTAGAGCATCCTTGCCAGTCTTGGAGGTGCCATCGATTCTAATGGTTTGTGGTCAGTCTGGATCGTTACCCTGTGACCCCATATATAATAATGGGACCTTTCTAGGCCAAACACGACAGCAAGCATGTCCCTTTCAATATTTGAATATCGTGTCTCCGGTCCAGATAAGGTTTTGTTTGCAAAAGCAACTGGCATGTCATTCTGCAAAAGGGTTGTACCGAGTCCAGCAGCAGATGCATCCACTTGTATCATGATTGGTGTCTTTGGGTCAAATACCTCAGTACGGCAGATCTTTGGATTTCCTCTTTTGATGCTGTCAAATGCTGCTTGTTGCTTGGATGACTGTTGTAGTATCAGCAATAGAAATCTAGCTAGCCCTCCTCCCACTCCCTTCCCATATCCCCTCTTCCGGTTTCGGGCTCACCGTCAGCAGTTCCGGTTTGTACACCTAAGTAAATAAACGTGTTTCACTTCAGCCTCCTTGTATTTTCGTCTAATCGACATCAATCAATGTATACAAACATCACAACATGGTGTCAGAAGTGGTTGCAAATAAGTTATAGACATCTACAGTTATTGTAGAAAAGTCGAACAACAACAGAGAAAAAAATATAGAGAAGATAAACAAAAAAAAAAAGAAACGGGTCAGCAGTCTACACGTGGAGACGGTAAAAGAGGAACTCACAACGAGTAAGTCACGGTGTAAAGTGAATCTACAAAGTCACGGACATAATACCAAAAAACAAAAAAACAAAAAACAAGCAAACAGAGAAACGCTGTCGAAAAACGCCAGAACAAGACCCTGTGAAGGTAGGCGATTCGCTATTCATATCCATATTGTTATTGTTATTTTTCTAAACCAACAACAACAACAACAAAATAATTTATATACAAATACCGTACGCTAATAACTCAAGTTTCACAAAAAAAAAAAAATAATAATAGTAATAATAATACGTATTCTTTTTCATTTCTTCTACGTGTACTAATTCACTTTATCAACAATGGCCTGTCAATTACCTCCCCCGTCTATGGATTGGCAGAGTGCTAATTTACCAAAAGATTTCGACAGATTCGCTCGACAGGTTATGTTGCACTTTAACGGACCGCTCAAAGATGCAAGTGAAGACGTGAAAGTGAATTATCTGTTGCTATGGTCGGGAATAGAAGGCCAAGAGTTGAGTGACACATTTGAATTTGAGGCAGGTGAAGCGTGCAATGTAGAACACTACATCAAGAAATTTCGCGCATATATAGAGCCGAGGTCAAACTTCCGCGTCGCGAGATACCAGCTCCTACAGTGCCGGCAATAACCTGATGAAGCAGCCCACGGATTCTTGAAGAGACTAAGGCAAATAATAAAACAGTGCGAGTACGATCTCCCCGTCGAGAAAACCCTTCTGGTCGACCTTTTTATTTTTGGACTGAACATAAAGTCCACACAAAAGGCATTACTCAAAGAAGGAAAGAATCTCAGCATCGCAGAAGCGCTACATGCTGCAGAGACGGAAGAGGGGATATGGGAAGGGAGTGGGAGGAGGGCTAGCTAGATTTCTATTGCTGATACTACAACATCCCGTTCTGTATTAAAGGAGAAGTACGTTGGGCTGTGATGGGCTGGAGAGGTTGCGGGGTGGGGGAGATAGTTCATTTTGTTCTGTTACAGGTCGAGCCGCTGGGTGGGTTTGCTCGTCCTGTTCGACCTACGTAGTTTGGCAGGTGTTGATGGAACTGGTGGATGTGTGCTTGAGATGGTTGATGGTTGACCACTGGTTGGCCGTGGTCCCTGTACTGGGATAGTGCTGTGAGGGTAAGGGACTCGGTGTGTGCCACAACAAGTTTTCCGTTGGTGCTGGCATTTCGTGTTGTACCAATAGCCTTGAAAGAGAAATTCAAAGCAGAGTTAGACTCCCTTGTAGCTCAAGATATAATAACCCCTGTAACAAAACCGACAGCCTGGGTCAACTCTTTTGTATGCGTCACAAAAGCCAATGGATCTGTCAGACTATGCCTGGACCCTAAGGACTTAAACAGGGCAGTGTTGCGGCCACACTTTGTTACACCAACATTTTAGGAAATCATCTCCAGACTTCATGGAGCAAAATGGTTCTCAATAGTGGATGTGAAATCAGGCTACTGGAACATGAAGCTGGACAAAAAATCAAGAGAACTTACAACATTCATCACTCCTGAGGGACGCTATATGTTTAAGCGCTTCCCAATGGGGGTCAAGAGTGCGCAAGACGAATTTCAGCGAGCCATGTTTGAGACCTTTGGGGACATCAAAAATGTCCTCTCAATATCGGACGACACCGTTATCGTTGGATTTGAGGAGGATGGCAGCGATCATGACATAGCACTCAACAAACTCCTAGAAAGAGCTCGGTCTAAGAACTGCAAATTCAACCCGGATAAATTAGTGGTCCGCACGCAAGAAATCTCTTTTTTTGGCCACATTATATCAAGGGATGGAATAAAACCAGACCCAAAGAAGACAGAGGCGATCGTCCAAATGAAACCACCAAAAGACGAAAAACAATTAGCAAGCTTTCTTGGGCTAGCAAATTATTTAAACAAATTCTCGCCACAACTGGCAATGCTGACCAAGCCACTCCGAGATCTTCTGTCAACAAAAACTCAATTCATCTGGACTGAACAGGAACAGATGGCTTTTAACAGCATAAAAGACGAAGTAGGGAAAGCAATTGTGCTTAAATATTTTGATCCAAAAGCGCCAATAAATATACAGGTTGATGCATCATCAGCTGGACTGGGCGCAGCCCTCATCCAAAATGGAATGCCGGTCGCTCTAGCAAGCAAAACCCTGTCGGGGCCTGAGACAAGGTACTCGAACATAGAACGCGAAATGCTAGCAGTGGTTTTTGGGCTGGAAAAGTTCCATCACTATGTATGGGGCCAAGCAGTGACAATAATAACTGATCACAAACCGCTAGAATCAATAGCCCTAAAGAATCTTGCTAATGCACCACCAAGGTTAGCGAGAATGTTACTTAAAATTCAAGGCTATGATTTCACAGTTAAATACAATCCAGGAAAATCCATTCCCATAGCCGACTGCATGTCCAGGGTGTCACCAATCCCAGGGGAACCAATCAGGGATGTAGACATCAACATACATCTACTTAACGCACACCTGAACGCATCCCCAACTCGCTTGCTAGATATCAAGGCAGAAACACCCAAAGACCCAGTATTAAAACAGCTCACCAGCACAGTTATGTCTGGATGGCCAGAAAATCGATCCTGCTGCCACTCTCACGTACAAGCTTTTTGGAATTATAGGGACGAAATTGGCCTCCAAGATGGAGTACTCCTTAAAGGCAACAAAATCATCATACCTCGCTGACTTCAACCAGACATCCTACAACAACTACATTCATCCCACCAAGGGATAGAGAAAACCCGCTTACTGGCCCGAACAGCAGTGTTCTGGGTCGGTATCAACAAAGACATAGAGGAACTAATTAGAGACTGCTCCACATGTCAGAAGTACCAACCCAGCCTCCCATCAGAAACACTACTCCAGCACGAGACCCCTTCTTACCCATGGCAGTATGTCAGTACCGACATCTTTACCATGGAAGATAAGGAATTTTTACTGGTGGGTGACCATTACAGCCGCAGCCCTTTCATACGGCGTCTCCACTCGACGACATCAGCTGCAGTAATCCGACAAATGAAGCTCCTGTTCGAAGAACGAGGTGTCCCGGAGGCAGTATTCAGTGACAATGGGCCCCAGTATTCCAGTGCAGAGTTTGAAGATTTTGCCAAATCGTACAACTTTAGGCACACTACCTCGTCACCACTCCACCCCCAGTCAAACGGGTTCGCAGAAAGGATGGTGGGCGTCTGTAAAATGTTGTTGTTGAAAGCACGAGAAACGAACACAGACACCCACCTAGCAATGATGGCGTACAGGGCCACACCGCTATCAGCTCAAATCAAATCCCCAGCAGAACTACTGAATGGAAGACCCATGAGGACCCCACTAGTGTCGAAACAACAACTAGGGGATGAACAAACAAAGCTAGAGTTGGAGAAGAGCAAAGAAGAAACAAAAAAGTGGTATGACCGAAAGAATACCCATCAACACACACAGTTACATACCGGCCAACAGGTTCATGTTCAGGACAAAAGAACCAGACTCTGGGAACCTGAGAAGATTGTGCAGATCGCAGCAGAGCCAAGGTCATATGTAGTAAAATTCGCCAACGGTGGAATCCATCGCAGAAACCGGCAGTTATTAAGGCCAACAAAGGGAAAGGCGGACAACACGAAATGCCAGCACCAACGGAAAACTTGTTGTGGCACACACCGAGTCCCTTACCCTCACAGCACTATCCCAGCACAGGGACCACGGCCAGCCAGTGGTCAACCATCAACCATCTCAAGCACACATCCACCAGTTCCATCAACACCTGCCAAACTACGTAGGTCGAACAGGACGAGCAAACCCACCCAGCGGCTCGACCTGTAACAGAACAAAATGAACTATCTCCCCCACCCCGCAACCTCTCCAGCCCATCACAGCCCAACGTACTTCTCCTTTAATACAGAAGGGGATGTTGTAGTATCAGCAATAGAAATCTAGCTAGCCCTCCTCCCACTCCCTTCCCATATCCCCTCTTCCGGTTTCGGGCTCACCGTCAGCAGTTCCGGTTTGTACACCTAAGTAAATAAACGTGTTTCACTTCAGCCTCCTTGTATTTTCGTCTAATCGACATCAATCAATGTATACAAACATCACAACAGATGACTAGACAAAATAATTGTCCTTAGTAAACAGATCCCGTAGTGACTTGGTCAGTATTGAGAGATTGGGCAAGTACTTGTTGAGGTAATTAACTAGTCCAATGAAGCTGGATAGCTGTTTCTCATCCTTTGAGGGTTGCATCCAGGCAATCGCCTCCAACTTTTTGGGATCTGGTTTTATACCATCTCTGGATATGATGTGGCTAAAGAATGGTATTTCTGATGTGCATACCACCAACTGTCTAGGTTGAATTTGCAGTTCTTTTTCTTAGCTCTTTGAAGGAGCTGATTGAGTGCTTGGTCGATGTCGCTACCATCTTTTTCAAAACCGTACATGATTGTGTCATCGGAGATGGAGAGAATTTTCTTAATGTCTCCAAAGTCCCCAAACATGGCTCGCTGGAATTCATCCTTGGCGCTCTTCACTCTCATTGGAAATCTGTTAAACATGTTAAACATGTATCTATGATGTTGAGTCCCCGTCGCGGTCTCCTCGTCCAGGTGGCGTCTCGGCGTTGAGGTCCGTGAATCGTCTGGCGTGGTCCGGGATCGTTCACATGTCCACCACGTTGTATTGTGTTTGATCTCGGCGAGATCTGATCACACGCCGAAACTGTCGGATTACTTAAGAGAACGGTCAAGGTAACGACGTCACAGATATTCAAAAAGAATAAGGATCGACTCGAGTTTTCAAACAAACAGGTCAGAAAAAGAATTTATATTCACCAAACAAAATCAGAGGAAACATACAGTCAAACACTTCCCACTGCTGGTTGTGTGTGACACGGATTGGAGATCAAAAGTTCTTATCGAAAAGTGCGGCTTGGGGAATAGCAGATAATGTGGGCTCAGGAGATGGTTGGAGACACGTAGGCAGCAGCGGGTTGAGCGTTCGTCTGATGTTCACCTTCTGACAATTTCTCTGACTTTCTCCAAATCTGCTCTGCCCGTCTGCTTATATGGACATGGGCTCACTGTTAGCACCGCCCGTCTATGACGTCTTGGTCTTGATCCTGCCTTTCGCTCCACCTATCGGTGATGACGTCGTCCAAGAGCCCTTTCTCCTCGGATCTCGGATAATCGAAATTAAGTTTTTAGAATTTTCCATTCCTTCTTCTTCTGAAACAGTATCAAATCGAATGTTCTTATTGCTGGAACACACACAAAGGTAGTAGGTTGCTCATCGCTCCAGTATCAATTTTTGCTTTGATTTATATCTGGGCTATTTAGTTGCCTATTCTTAAGTTTGCATAGGCTTCTTTTGCACCCAAGGGAACTTGTTTATTTTTGCATTCTATAGAATGAAGATAGAATCCTCCATTTTCAGGTTAATCTTCAGTCATTGTTGGTGGCTGTGTGAATTTTACTGTCTCGATATGCATTGTTGGAATATCTTTGTGGCCTTGCCATCCTGATATCCTGTTTTTTTGCCTCTGCTTTTTTTCTGGCAAGGGACAAGCCTTGTCAAATTTATCTGTTTCCTGCATTTTACGCAGGTCTTACTCTTGGCTGGGCATTTTCCTTTATGGTGCCCTCTACCGCAGAAACCACATGAATGTATATACTCATGGGCACGATTTGATTGTACCACATGTGCGCTGAGCTTCTCAAGGTGAGTCAGGATTGCATCCACATGTTTGATTGTTGCCTCTTCAGTTTCTGCTACATGTAAGGCTGTTCTTATTGATAAACCCCTACCTTCTTTTAACAGTGACTTTTGGGTTGACTTGAGGTTTAGTCCAAATATAAATAAGTCCACCACGTTTGTCTCTTCGACTATGGGGTCATATTCGAATTTTTTTATTATTTGCCTCAACCTCTTTCATTTCAGTGTTCTCCTCTTGGTGACTCTGTAAAAGTTTGTGTCTGGATACCCGGAAATTTGACTGGGGACTGACATAATTCTTGAAACATCTCATGTAGTTGTCTACATGTTTACTCTTATGCCCCTGAAAAATAAAGTGGTCGGTAATTTCCTGCCCTTCGACGCCCGTCCATAAAAGGAAGTAATTTACTTTCACGTCGTCGTCCACGTCACGAAGTGGTCAACCAAAATATAATGTGTCCTGACGTAAAAGAATGTTCATTTCTTTTTCCAAGTTGGGACTGGACCAGTCTATCCTTGGTGCTAGGGTATGGGCGTTTCCATGATGAGAAATTAACAAAACAGTAGAGTCAAATTCCTCTTACCTCGGCGTATAGCTGTAAGCACGTGGGTATTTGCCCGGAACGAGTGTAATGTCAAATAAATCTGACAAATATCACCATAAAATGTGATTTTCACTGAGAAAAATTTTTGTGTCCTTTGATCCCACTTCTGGCACCATGAAGTGGTGTGTCGCCGGTCGAGGATGACTTGGATTAAAAACAAACAGAGACGGAAAGTAAATGAACACTAACTTTATTTACATAGGACGCCATTACAAGTTGGGACAGGAAGTTGGGGCAGTCTAAGGGCATATAATTACCGAAAGTTGAAAAGGTAAACAAATGAGCGATGACATTCTGATACAACAGTTAGGAGACCTGCTTTGGTTTATTTTAAGTTCATAATTTAGCCTGTGTATTATTTCATGAGGTACACGTTTTTACCCCCCCCCCCCCCCCATTTAGTATTTGGTGATAATTCACCAATCCGCCTCCCCAATTAGGTGACAATTGCTTTATTTGCAAGAAATGCAGGTCACAAATCGAAACTTTCGAAGGAGGTGAAAGTAATAAAACGTTGAGGCCAGCATCAACCCCCTTTTCGGTTGGCTAATCTGCATATATTCTACAGTTTAGAAATGGGTCGTCTTTTTACTATCATGGAGTTTTCAATTGTATATATTTCTCATATTTTTTCTTTTGTATATAAAATTTGTATTGGCCAAACCTACGTATATATATATACAAGTCTTTACGCGCTCCGCTACTTTTGGAGCTGCTCCCGCTACTGCTTCAACGCCCAAAATTGGAGCTGGCTCCTCTCACGCTCCCCATTTTCAAAAAGGAGGCGCTCGTGCTCCAACTCCTATAAAAAAGGAGCGGCTCTTTTTCAGCGCTCCATAATAAAAATATACCTTCTTTCATAAACGTTCTATTCTGCATATGAGTGGTCGAAGGATAGGGGTGGGCGTCAATATGGGTTGAGATGTCACTTTAAGTGTAAGACCGTAAGATAATATTTGACAAAATCTCGCTAATATTTTGAGAGTTATAGGAGAACATGTCGGACGAAGTTTAGGATTATACGTAAATTTTCGTTTCTTGAGAACAAGAAAACAATTTTGCTTTTTTAAATACATGGACATTTTCTAAGAATTTAAAGCCAGTTTAAATTACTTTCTACTCGATAGTTTATAAATTCCTTTCAAGTTTTGCACACACACGAAGTAATTGATGTTTTGTCAATTAAAATGGCTGACTTGTTTACGAAGAAATCTAAATGAATTATGATGCATTTAAACTCGTAACTTGATTACGAACCGGCTTGAAATAATAACATTATTTAGACAACGATTTTTTACATGGGGAGAATGGGGGGGGGGTGCTTTGTTAACTATTCTGTACTTTCATGTTACAATTTAATAGACAGAAGATATCGTAAAAATTGAATTTAACTTGAAAATTTTATGTAAAAAATAACCCGGTCCAAACCTTTAATTTTGTAACGTAATTACGAACCGGATTGAAATAACATTATTTAGAAAGCCATTCTTAACATGGAGTGAGGGGGCTTTGTTAACTATTCTGTACTTTCACCTAACAATTTAATAAACAAAAGATATCGTAAAAATTTAATTTAACTAGAAAAATTACATCTAAAAAATAGCCCGGTTCGTAAACTGCACAAGTACCAACAAAATAATATAAAAAATATTCTTCACTGGGGAGGGGGTAGCCCCGTATTTACAAGTATATCTCCTGTAAAAACGGTTCTAAAATCTATTTTCAATCGATATTTATTCGATAATTTTCCTACTTGGCCAAAATTACCGAGTTTTCCGTTGCCGAATTTTCCATTGACGAATTTTCCGTTGCCGAGTTTTCCTTTGACGAGTTTTCCTAAATTGTGTATTATACATACATACTTCTATCCAGTCAAGCAGAATATCTAGTCTAAGAGAAGAAAAACAACATAACTTTCACTAATACACTTTGGAACGGTATGAATCCACATATACCCTCCCCAAAGTTATATGAATTAAATAGTAGGGATGACTGTACTCTGAAACCTTGATTGGGCAACTTACCTCCCCTATCTAGAGTGCTCATTTTCGGAGATTTTATTCAACAGAAAGATAGCAGTGTACTTTTTAATAGGGCCTTAGTAATTATCTCAGGTCAGCTAGTAAGCATTTTGAATTCTCTCTCTCGCCCCCCTCCCGACCTGCACTCAGATGGTGTCAAAATCGTTCGTACCCCTAACTCAAATGTATTTCAACTTTCTTTAATCTTTCCAAAGAAATAGAACGCTCAAATCACTGACTGCAATAACAACTTTAATGACGCCTTTGATCTGTCTCATCGTTTGATAGCAAGTCGACGGGGTTGGAGGAGGGGGAGGGGGGGTAACGAATAAAAAAAAGATTATTAAAAACATTACAATTAAATCGTCTTCCGCCTGAGCCCCCCTCCCTCTCTCTACCAGAGATATAATTTTAAAAAATAATTCAGAGTAAACTCTGAGACTTTCTTTACTTGTCCTTTATATTGCTGAATAAAAAACTAATGTTTAAAAAAAAATCAAATAATTTTGGAACGAGGAGCGCGGAGCGATAAAACTACCGCTCTTTAGACCCAAATGGAGTTGCTCCCGCTCAACTCTCGCTGAATATAAAATGAACCCTCCTCTCCTCTGCTCCAGCAAAAAGGAGCGATCTCTTTTTTGGAGGGCTCCGTAAAGCCCTGTATATATATATATATATATATATATATATATATATATAAGTAAATGTAGTTGTTTTCTAGTCTCGGTCATTTAATATGGCGTTTTGTTGTCGCCTGATTACATTAATATAAATTTAATATAAGATGATATGCCCTTTATTCCCTCACATTGTAAATATGGAAGTAAATAAAATAAAAATAAATTGATTTTTAACTCGGAAAGGATTGGTACTGTTGTCTAAGTGGTTCTCTTTATTTATATTTTTTTTTTACCTCTGATGTTTTCAACGGATGTGCTTTTCTGGTCACCATCTTGAATTTTCAGCTCGACTCCCTTACAACTATATCGTAACTTTTATTTTACACATTTAATCGTGTTATTATTGTTAGTATTTAATTAATCCAAAGCGGATAATAAATACGAAAGACATTTGTATACAAGTAAGTATAATGTTTACTAAATAAATTTCTTTGTCCTTGTAAAGTATTAAAAATGCCCCTTCTAATGTCTGCCACTGTTCACTACTGAATTGCAAATGGCTGCCCCCGCAGTTTCTTATCTATTATATAAACGTCACCTGTCTGTATGGATGTATGTATGTATGTATGTATGTTGGTCTTCTCCTCCGATACTACCCAACAGACACTTACGCAGATGACATTATTAAAACCAGCCAGCCCCCAGACGTGCTATCTCTGAAAATTGGGGTGAAACGTTCATATTTTCGTTTAGAAATGGCTCGAAACGTTGAGGGGGGGGAGGATGTTTTAAAAAATCAAGACATAGTACAAAAACGATTTGCGCATGCGTGAAATATATGTCACTTCCTCAATAAGACCATTTTGAACGCGCCAAATATGAAAAACGTAAGTTTACGTACTTTTTTTATTTGTTTCTGTAATCAACAATTATAAACAACTTAATTTTTATTTAAACAAAAAAATTCGCTAATATTATTTGTTTATTAAACGTATCGTAAAAAATATATATATATATGAGTTTATTATGCATTCTGTCCTCGTGGGGAGGCAAGTAATAACTGACACAAAAACATTTTTGTTTAGTTTTCCAACGTGAAACGCAATATATTTTAATAAATAAACAAAAAATAACCGTACATTGGCCTCACCATCCATAATCAACAATTAAGATCGATAATTTTATTTACAAATATTTCTATAACTTAATTTTTTTGTTTATTAAACGTATCGTAAAAAAAAAAAACACGATATGACTTTATTATGCAATCTCCCTTCGTGGGGACGCAAGTAAATATTTACTTTTCACTTCGTAAGCCAACCCCAAATAAAACGGTAAAACATTTATATGTACACATCTGACTGACAATTGTTCATTCCCCCCCCCCAAAAAAAAACACAATAAATTAAAATATATTTATTTTATTCATCTAATTCAGCTCTTATCATTGTTGCTACAATACTAACGTAATAAGTTCAGAAACAAAAAAACACTTACAGATTTAGCGATTGTTATTCTATTATTTATTCTTTCTTCGTAGCATTTTCACGTTAGCAAACAGTTTAATTTATTTTGCACAAAGAATACACATCAAACATATGATATTATAATACATACTAAACAATATTCCAAATAACTTTTATATTTCGTAGGGGGGGGAATTCAGTTTACACGTATTTTTCAATTTTTTTCATTACTTTACATAACAGACACGAGATTACATAATAAAAAAATTAAAATAATTATACTCTAACATATAAGATACAATTTTTTTAACGTTTTCCTTCTGTTAAGAAATATACACCTCAAGAATCAATATATACCAATAATTATACCTTTCACTTCTTTTATAAACAAACAAATATGTGACTTCTACACTATTTGGACCGGACTGATTAGTTTATACTAAGCAAATACTTTTTACAAATGGGATTTCAATTATCCTTTCATTTTTTTTTTTTTTTAAAACAAATCTGTGACTTCTATACTGTTTGGTAGAATTCGTTCGTAAACTAAGCAAATACTTTTTACAAATGGGATTTCCATTAACGACTATGAGAAAAAAATATTCAAAAAACGACATCCTTGAATTTTATTGTAATAAATACGCGTGGACATGTATTCAATTTACACGGATTTTCTATTTTCGTCATCATTACACGTAACAGACATCGACTACCTATTAACTAAGCCGACGTAATCAAATACGAATTTGTAAACGTCGCTAATTAAATATGATATGCTTCTACAAAAAACAAAATGAATAATTCCGATATTTCATATTTACAAATATTTCTATAACTTAATTTTTTGGTTTATTAAACGTATCGTAAAAAAAAAAAAACACGATATGACTTTATTATGCAATCTCCCTTCGTGGGGACGCAAGTAAATATTTACTTTTCACTTCGTAAGCCAACCCCAAATAAAACGGTAAAACATTTATATGTACACATCTGACTGACAATTGTTCATTCCCCCCCCCCCAAAAAAAAACACAACAAATTAAAATATATTTATTTTATTCATCTAATTCAGCTCTTATCATTGTTGCTACAATACTAACGTAATAAGTTCAGAAACAAAAAAACACTTACAGATTTAGCGATTGTTATTCTATTATTTATTCTTTCTTCGTAGCATTTTCACGTTAGCAAACAGTTTAATTTATTTTGCACAAAGAATACACATCAAACATATGATATTATAATACATACTAAACAATATTCCAAATAACTTTTATATTTCGTAGGGGGGGGGGGAATTCAGTTTACACGTATTTTTCAATTTTTTTCATTACTTTACATAACAGACACGAGATTACATAATAAAAAAATTAAAAAAAGTATACTCTAACATATAAGATACAATTTTGTTAACGTTTTCCTTCTGTTAAGAAATATACACCTCAAGAATCAATATATACCAATAATTATACCTTTCACTTCTTTTATAAACAAACAAATATGTGACTTCTACACTATTTGGACCGGACTGATTAGTTTATACTAAGCAAATACTTTTTACAATTGGGATTTCAATTATCCTTTCATTTTTTTTTTTTTTAAACAAATCTGTGACTTCTATACTATTTGGTAGAATTCGTTCGTAAACTAAGCAAATACTTTTTACAAATGGGATTTCCATTAACGACTATTAGAAAAAAATATTCAAAAAACGACATCCTTGAATTTTATTGTAATAAATACGCGTGGACATGTATTCAATTTACACGGATTTTCTATTTTCGTCATCATTTCACGTAACGGACATCGACTACCTATTAACTAAGCCGACGTAATCAAATACGAATTTGTAAACGTCGCTAATTAAATATGATATACTTCTACAAAAAACAAAATGAATAATTCCGATATTTCATATTATAATAATTTAAAAAAAAAAAAACACCTAACAATTAATATAAAGATTTACATTTTACTTATTTACATGAAGTTAAAACAACTGTTACTTATACAGAATTTGAACTTTCTTAGAATCGTTTTAAACGATCACTATTGACTAATCACTAACTACTCATTTCATTGATAAATTTTCACTTCAGAAATTTCTGTTGCCTACTTTCAGAAACTTTTCATTCATAAAATAAGATAAATCGATGACTTTACATTCAGTTTGGCACTTCCGGTTGACTCGGTGGAATGAATGGAACTCTTCAATTATTAAGTCCAAGTGACGTTTGAAATGCAGAACTACCCTTACTTATTACAATAAAAAATGTTCCCCCACCCACCCCCACCTAAATATATAAGACAGCGACTACATAATAACGTGCCACCCATTATAAATAATATTACAATATTTTTATAAATAATATTACAATATTTTTAAGTATAAAAACTCATCCGACATAATCAAATATGAATTCGTAAACGTCGATAATAAAATATGATACACTTCTTTTTAAGGCATTAGAACTTTACACGATAAAAAAACAATTGACAAATTCAGATATTTTCCATTATAATAAATTTACAAAAAAAACATTAAACTCACAAAAAAAAATTAAAAAAACAATTGCTGAATTTTTTTAATAAACACTTACTCTGTCTGTGATAAGGGGGCCTTTTAAAATTAAAGAAGCCTACAGAGCCACATTAAAATCACCCCCCCCCCCAAACTGCTGCCCTTATATTAAATACATTTTCTTCTTTTTTCAACATACACTAATTGACATTAATTTAGACTTAGATTTACCCGTGAGGCGGTGGCAAGCGACATGTTGTCGATAGTGTTCACCACTCGACTACAACAATATTTCTGTTTCGCACTTACTACAATAACTTCCAGTAGTATTTACTGACCAACACCTCAGATTTGTTTGCCTTTCAAGCTCCAAACGGAAACAGAATTTACGTGCTTTAAATAGTAATTAATGCCCCCCTTCATTTGCCCAATTGATACATATCAGAAACATATTACATACAATAACATATCCTTTGGACTTTTAACACAATACATGGTTCAGATCAAAATTGGTTTAATTTCTTGCAAATCAGACGTGACTAACCTGCCACATTTTCAAGATTTTCATAGCAAGAGTTTTCCATCTAAAGCTAGGTATCCTTATCCAACTCCTAACGAAAGGAAACATTTTAGGAGTGGTCATAGCATACATGTACACTGTTGAGTGGCAGAAAAGAGGATTGCCACATGCTCATTGTCTGGTTTGGCTTCAACAAAAATTGAGATCCTCTGACATAGATTCAGTTATCAGTGCAGAAATTCCGGATCCAGTGGCAGATCCGCTTTTACATGATATCATTAGGCACCATATGATTCATGGACCATGTGGAAACATAAACAGATGTTCACTCTGTCTCAAAGATGGACACTACAGTAAGAGATATCCCAGACACTTCTTGAGTGAAACTCAATCGGATACAAATGGCTACCCACAATATCGACTATCTCCTTTAGCTGGAGGTTTTGAGACGACAGTTACCCTACCTGGCAACATAACGGTTCCTGTAGACAACCGATGGGTTGTACCACATAATAAACTGCTTTGTAAGATTTTTGATGCACATATCAATGTTGAATACTGCAACAACATGAAATCAATAAAATACATTTTTAAATATGTAAATAAAGGTAGTGATCAAGCTATCTTCACAATTGAAAGTAATGCTCATGATGAAGTTAAGAGATACGAAACAGGACGTTACATATCAACCAATGAAGCCATTTGGAGAATACTTAACTTTCACATACATGTACATCATCCCCCAGTTATTCACCTATCAGTTACTCTAGAAAATGGACAGCGGATATACTTTACTGAAAGTACTGCAGCAGATAGAGTTGCAAATCCACCTACAACCACTCTAACAGCTTTCTTCAAATTGTGTCAAACAGATTTTTTTGCACGTACACTTTTTTACTCGGAAGTTCCACTTTATTATACCTGGGACAGTAAAACTAAGCTCTTCAAGCGACCACTGAACTGTGTAGAACACAATAAAAATTCCAATATTCATTGTCACCATGTTCTATTTCAGTAAGTAACCAATTTCAAACTCCTCAAGAGTTTTCAGAATTCTAATTTCATTTTAACTACATTTTGTTTATACAAATTACCAATTCTAAAATGACAACTCTCCCAGAGTTTAGAATAATTAAATAATGAATGATGCCCCCCCCCTGAGTTGAGAATAATTAGAAAATGAATGACACATCCACCAGAGTTGAGAATGACTTAAAAATGAATGACACATCTCCAGAGTTGAGAATAACTAAAAATGAATGACAGTTGAGAATTGACTAAAAGAACATGGTTTTGGTTGCTTAACATCCAAACATGCCTCCCAAAATTCAACCTCTGGTCCCCGTTCTGGGAGGTGGTAACAGGGTAAAACAGTGTAAATGCTTAGGAGGTTATGGATGCAACTTTACACCAGTTCTTATAGCCCGTTTCACTCTGTATAACCCTGGCTAACGAGGCTCTGGTAATGTATTCTTCAACTATTTTGTTTCAAACAAGTATTTTTATTTGCTTGCTATTTATTCTATTAGTTTGTCGATGTTACATTCAATAAACAGCATGTGTATCATTCTATTAACTATGCAACACCATATAAATACTGCTACATGATATAAACCAAACCATGCACACAGATGAAGCAAGGGAGACAGTCGAAGAGAGAGGGGAAAACGGTCATTATTAGAGAAAATATTTTTGTTTACTTTTTTGGTGCACATTCTTTTTTTTATAATTATTTTCACTTTCTAACTAAATGTTTGAAAACTATTAGCATTGAAACTTAGTGAAAACAATGGCACTTTGGTGAGAAGTGAAATGACTGTATAGTCCCATTGAGACTCCCTCGTGAATATAGTAAGGCACCTCACCCAACAGGCAATAGTAAATACATCTCCTATTAGAAAGTTACACAAAGGAAAACGTCAACACAAATTTACACTAGAGTATTGATTTACTCCTCTCCAGGAGTTAGGCACAAGGCCTGTTTTTATCTTACTCCCACAAGTCTGGTTGGGAAAGTGGGGTTTAAAAATTGCCTGGGCAGCCCTGTCGGCATTCCCCGGTAGGGGCGCCTCAGGCAGTAAGCAATAAACTTACTCCTCCCCAAAGAGGGGAGGCAAAGCCTGGGAAGGTGGACCTCCTAGAACTGCACAGGACAGACCCATAGACCGGCGTAAATCAAGCCCCGAAGGCCAGACGATACCAGTTTATCGGGTGCAGTATCCATCGGAACAGATACTACACTTTGATCTTAGCCAAAAGGCGTTATTTAACCCCTACCCACAATAAGAATATGTGACACAAGGTCGGAAAGTGGGATTTTAAAAGCCAGCGCTCGAGAGGGTGAGCACTCTGGCCATTAAAAATTTCCTGGGCAGCCCCGTCGGCATTCCCCGGTAGGGGCGCCTCAGGCAGTAAGCAATTAACTTACTCCTCCCCAAAGAGGGGAGGTAAAACCTGGGAGGGTGGACCTCTTAGAACTGCACAGGACAGATCAGACCCAAAGATCACTGATCATCACAAACGAAGGACTCTGTTCTTGCAATAATAACTACGTCATAGCTCTCATGTTTTTAATTATCTATTCCTCAAAATCATAAAAGAAAGAACATTCTTTGGGGTGGATTCTTGATGATAGCAAGTCACTAATAAGAACTTAACACAAACATTTCAGTACTTTCATATTTTGAGTTTTAAAAAGTGATTATTAATGATGTACATTTTTAGCCACATCATTTTGATTACTGTACTAATTCAATTGAATAATATATTTTCTAATTTTATCTTCCATTTCAGACAATTTGGTTGTTTTTCCCAATTACATCTTTCATTTAAGTGAATTTGCCTACTTAGTTTCATTAACCACACAATCAACCTGGAGATTTCGATGATGACAATGTAGCTTGAAATTTATTTTTATATTCTTTTATATAAAATGAAGACTATAGCAAAAATCTTATTACAAATAATCAAAATGAGGACGGTTAAAAAAACGTTTTATTACTAAAACATCACGGTTGAACAATGTGTTTCTGTGATTGATATCATTAAGTGCTGCAGTTCCTTTTGTAAATTTGTGTTTTTATCTTTTGACACAATTACACATTCTCAAAAGACACATTAAAATAAAAATCACCCATTTAAATATAAAATTGTTTTTGTTTTTTTTTCATTATATTCTTGCTTGAAAGTGGTGAACAAACTTAAAATAAATGTGTTTCAATATATTGAGCAATAAACTAATCATTTTTCATAAATATGCTAAGCACATTTTTTGACTATTGTTTTGTTGTTCATGCCTAGGTTTATAATCTGAAACAAACTCAGGAGCAATAAATTATTACTGCACTAGGACACTTTCTAAATGTTATATTTTGTAGAAAACACTGATCAGTTCCCTAGATGCAACAGATGTGTGCAATAATGCAGTAGGACACGCAAAATATAGTAAATGCTGCATTCGGATGTACTTAATACTCTAGATAGAGCAAGTATGTGTTAGAATATAGTGTGACTCTTAGTATGTCTTATGGTGAATCTAACAGTGCACAATATCATAGAGATAGCATGTGTGTAATTTACTAATGGATATATACTAAATCAGTAACTGTTCAATATGTTAGATAGAACAGTGTAACACTTGGTAAGGTGTACCTGCTTAATCTGTCGGTGTTCTTTACCCTAAATACAGCAGTTTTCTGTAAATTCGGTCTATTCTACTTTTAACTAGAATGATCAGTCACCACAATACCACATTTACTCATAACCTTATATTTGCTTTTTGCTTTATTGAACAAGTTGTAAACTTTCATTCTTTTTAGTTTTTACGGACGTTAACCAAACACTTAGACTGGTACCGACTTCAGTTACCAATTAAGGGTTGTAGCATCCATCTGAACAAATACTAAACTTTGAATTATTTACTTGCAGAAAATATGAAAAAATTACATTCAAAACAAGGCTTTCAAAAGTGTTCTAAAGTAATAAAAATGTATATCCTACTATAACTAGAATGTTAGTCACCACAATACCACATTTACTCATAACACAAATTAGACACAAGACCATCAGAAGTGTGGGAAAGAGTGTCGTCGGTCATCATTGTTCTAACATATGAAAAAAAATTAATATTTCTATGTTTCCCCAGCTAAGACATTTGTTGCTGAGCAAGGTTAGTGGAAGGTTAACATAAAATAGTAAATTCTTTACAGTAAGGTAACATTGGCATTTTCCCTTTAATGTTATCAATAATTAAACACTGCTTTTAATGTTATCCAGTAAAAGAGAATAGCAAATCAGTCAGCATTTTTTTACATTGAAATTTAACAAGTTCTAGGCGCTTGATTGTGATAGTGCTCTCTTGGCCTCCTTATTTTAAAAGTGCTCATTATCCTACATAGAACGAGTGTTTAATTAAATAGAGTTCAATATCCTAGATAGAGCAGGTGTGTTTATTATACACACCATAGCACAGGATTAAAAAAAAAAACTGATGTTCGGGAAGCAGTCAAACAGTGAAACAGTCAAAGCTGGAGGTTCGGGAAAAGATTCAGAGCTTGCAGTATATGAAAGAGTCACCCTGATGATTAAGGAGTCGGAGCCAGCTCTTCAGGAAGTAGTCAGGTCCTAATTGTTCGGGTAGGAGTCAGAGCCTGATGTTCAGGAAAGAGTCAAGGTCTGGAGTTCAACCCGAATGGAATATTACGGAGTCTGAGTAGAATGAATAGGAAGGGTCCCCATTGTTAGCACTATTATTTATATTCATATAAAATAATGTCTCGATCGGTGAATTTAAAAGAAAAAATTATTCTTCCCCATTGATACCATTTATTATATTCATATAAAATATTTAATCGGTGATCAACTTAGGTTATTTAATCTAACGTACACAAACATGAAAGAAGTAAATAGACACCATTATTATCATAAACAAAGACTGCTGTCAGAGGGGCCCGATCGACCTAGGTTATTTTATCTAACATACACGGACATGAAGAAGTAAATAAACAAACACCCTTATTAACATTAATAATGAAGACAAATATGGTACTTTTAATAGAAATGTTACATTTTTACTCCAGGGAATGGAGATGTAGTGCAGAGTTTAGGGGAGGCCGGTGATAGTGTAGCCAGGGTGAATTGGCAACCATGTACGTGACATCTTTTACTCCTGGCAACTGTGGAAGGAGGGCGACTGGAGAAGTGATCCCCTGTGCAACGCCAATAGGTACGTATATAGTATGCGCACCGGGGCTGTAATAGGTACGTATATAGCATGTGAACAGGGATGGCGATAAGTACGTACATACCATGCGCACCTGGGCGACAATAGATACGGATTTAGCATTCACACCAGAGTGGCGATAGGTACTTATATATTATGTACCTATATAGAAGGCACAGACAGAGGTGGTACTTTTTATAGAAATATGTCATACTTTTGCCCTGGCCAACGTAAGAGGAATGGTGGAGAAGAAACAGCTTTCGCAAAAGGCAAAATGAGAAAGTAGCTGTGAAATTGGGCGACCAGAGAAGAGAAAAGTAGAAAGATAAAGAGACGGCTATAGAGAAAGGGAGAGAAATCGAAGTTTGAATATAAAGATGTTGAATATAAAGATGTTACACACGTGATTTTTCTTCTATTCAATAACCTGAGCAACGCCGGGTAGCTCTGTCATCATGTTCTTTTTCAGTAAGTCACCAATTTCAAACTCCTCAAGAGTTTTCAGAATTCTAAATTCATTTTTACTCCGAAAATGACCTAAAGTCTAAATCAGTAAGAATCTAAAATCAACGAATAAACAAAACAAAATTGACAACTGAAATGTGTAAAACACAATAAAAATTCCAATATCCATTGTCACCATGTTCTATTTCAGTAAGTCACCAATTTGAAACTCATCAAGAGTTTTCAGAATTCTAAATTCATTTTAACTACATTTTTTTATACAAATTACCAATTCTAAAATGACAACTCTCCCAGAGTTTAGAATAATTAAATAATGAATGATGCCCCCCCCCTGAGTTGAGAATAATTAGAAAATGAATGACACATCTACCAGAGTTGAGAATGACTTAAAAATGAATGACACCTCTCCAGAGTTGAGAATAACTTAAAAATGAATGACAGTTTAGAGTTGACTAAAAGAACATGGTTTTGGTTGCTTAACATCCAAACATGCCTCCCAAAATTCAACCTCTGGTCCCTGTTCTGGGAGGTGGTAACAGGGTAAAACAGTGTAAATGCTTAGAAGGTTATGGATGTAACTTTACACCAGTTCTTATAGCCCGTTTCACTCTGTATAACCCTGGCTAACGAGGCTCTGGTAATGTATTCTTCAACTATTTTGTTTCAAACAAGTATTTTTATTTGCTTGCTATTTATTCTATTAGTTTGTCGATGTTACATTCAATAAACAGCATGTGTATTATTCTATTAACTATGCAACACCATATAAATACTGCCACATGATATAAACCAAACCATGCACACAAATGAAGCAAGGGAGACAGTCGGACAGATAGGGGAAAACAGTCATTATTAGAGAAAATATTTTTGTTTACTTTTTTGGTGCACATTCTTTTTTTTATAATTATTTTCACTTTCTAACTAAATGTTTGAAAACTATTAGCACTGAAACTTAGTGAAAACAATGGCACTTTGGTGAGAAGTGAAATGACTGTATAGTCCCATTGAGACTCCCTCGTGAATATAGTAAGGCACCTCACCCAACAGGCAATAGTAAATACATCTCCTATTAGAAAGTTACACAAAGGAAAACGTCAACACAAATTTACACTAGAGTATTGATTTACTCCTCTCCAGGAGTTAGGCACAAGGTCAGTTTTTATTTTACTCCCACAAGTCGGGTTGGGAAAGTGGGGTTTAAAAATTGCCTGGGCAGCCCAGTCGGCATTCCCCGGTAGGGGCGCTTCAGGCAGTAAGCAATAAACTTACTCCTCCCCAAAGAGGGGAGGCAAAGCCTGGGAAGGTGGACCTCCTAGAACTGCACAGGACAGACCCATAGACCGGCGTAAATCAAGCCCCGAAGGCCAAGACGATACCAGTTTATGGGGTGCAGTATCCATGGAACAGATACTACACTTTGATCTTAGCCAAAAGGCGTTATTTAACCCCTACCCACAATAGGAATATGTGACACAAGGTCGGAAAGTGGGATTTGAAAAGCCAGCGCTCGAGAAGGTGAGCACTCTGGCCATTAAAAATTTCCTGGGCAGCCCCGTCGGCATTCCCCGGTAGGGGCGCCTCAGGCAGTAAGCAATTAACTTACTCCTCCCCAAAGAGGGGAGGTAAAGCCTGAGAGGGTGGACCTCCTAGAACTGCACAGGACAGATCAGACCAACAGACCGGCGGAAACCAAGCCCCGAAGGCCAAGACAATACCGATCTATGAAGTGCAGTATCCATCGGAACAGATACTACACTTTGATCTTAGCCAAAAGGCGTTATTTAATCCCCACCCACAATAGGAATATGTGACACAAGGTCTGAAAGTGGGATTTGAAAAGCCAGCGCTCGAGAAGGTGAGCACTCTGGCCATTACAAATTTCCTGGACAGCCCTGTCGACATTCCCTGACAGGGGCGCCTCAGGCAGCAAGCAATTAACTTACTCCTCCTCAAAGAGGGGAGGTAAAGCCTGGGAGGGTGGACCTCTTAGAACTGCACAGGACAGATCAGACTCACAGACCGGCGGAAACCAAGCCCCGAAGGCCAAGACAACACCGATCCATGAAGTGCAGCACCCATCGGAAAGATACCACACTTTGATCTTAGCCAAAAGGCCAAGCTATTTTACTACTAAACAATATCTTAGTTCTGTTTCAGTTTGGAATTGCTTAACAGCCTGAGACCCCCCAGTACCAGAAAATCTCAATTGAAGCAGCCTTTTTCAATAGAGTACAGCATTTGTTCTTTGTAATTTTATATCTTTTACTACAAAACTATCTATTTTTAAACAAACTGCATTTTATCCTTTTCTATTCACAATTCAGAACACCTTTGAAATAGATTCCTTTATGTTCTATATATTTGATGCTTTCTTTCCTTCAGATTTGATTATCAGAGTCCGGCTATACCACAATTTGAATTAAGAGAAATTCAGACTACCCATTACTTTATGCATGGATTAATAGACACTATTTATTCTTATAAACACAGGACTCACTGCTTCAGTTATTTTTTTTGTGAGTGTGTAATCTCTATGAACAATTTCTTTTTACTACATGACTTTAGTTTGATGTATGATTAGTAAAAAAAAAAAAGAAGATCACTGATCATCACAAACGAAGGACTCTGTTCTTGCAATAATAACTATGTCATAGCTCTCATGTTTATAATTATCTATTCCTCAAAATCATAAAAGAAAGAACATTCTTTGGGGTGAATTCTTGATGATAGCAAGTCACTAATAAGAACTTAACACAAACATTTCAGTACTTTCATATTTTGAGTTTTAAAAAGTGATTATTAATGATGTACATTTTTAGCCACATCATTTTGATTACTGTACTCATTCATTTGAATAATATATTTTCTAATTTCATCTTCCATTTCAGACAATTTGGTTGTTTTTCTCAATTACATCTTTCATTTAAGTGAATTTGCCTACTTAGTTTCATTAACCACACAATCAACCTGGAGATTTCGATGATGACAATGTAGCTTGAAATTTATTTTTATATTCTTTTATATAAAATGAAGACTATAGCAAAAATCTTATTACAAATAATCAAAATGAGGACGGTTAAAAAAACGTTTTATTACTAAAACATCACGGTTGAACAATGTGTTTCTGTGATTGATATCATTAAGTGCTGCAGTTCCTTTTTTAAATTTGTGTTTTTATCTTTTGACACAATTACACATTCTCAAAAGACACATTAAAATAAAAATCACCCATTTAAATATAAAATTGTTTTTGTTTTTTTTTCATTATATTCTTGCTTGAAAGTGGTGAACAAACTTAAAATAAATGTGTTTCAATATATTGAGCAATAAACTAATCATTTTTCATAAATATGTTAAGCACATTTTTTGACTATTGTTTTGTTGTTCATGCCTAGGTTTATAATCCGAAACAAACTCAGGAGCAATATATTATTACTGCACTAGGACACTTTCTAAATGTTATATTTTGTAGAAAACACTGATCAGTTCCCTAGATGCAACAGATGTGTGCAATAATGCAGTAGGACACGCAAAACATAGTAAATGCTGCATTCGGATGTACTTAATACTCTAGATAGAGCAAGTATGTGTTATAATATAGTGTGACTCTTAGTATGTCTTATGGTGAATCTAACAGTGCACAATATCATAGAGATAGCATGTGTGTAATTTACTAATGGATATATACTAAATCAGTAACTGTTCAATATGTTAGATAGAACAGTGTAACACTTGGTAAGGTGTACCTGCTTAATCTGTCGGTGTTCTTTACCCTAAATACAGCAGCTGTCTGTAAATTCGGTCTATTCTACTTTTGACTAGAATGATCAGTCACCACAATACCACATTTACTCATAACCTTATATTTGCTTTTTGCTTTATTGAACAAGTTGTAAACTTTCATTCTTTTTAGTTTTTACGGACGTTAACCAAACACTTCGACTGGTACCGACTTCAGTTACCAATTAAGGGTTGTAGCATCCATCTGAACAAATACTAAACTTTGAATTATTTACTTGCAGAAAATATGAAAAAATTACATTCAAAACAAGGCTTTCAAAAGTGTTCTAAAGTAATAAAAATGTATATCCTACTATAACTAGAATGTTAGTCACCACAATACCACATTTACTCATAACACAAATTAGACACAAGACCATCAGAAGTGTGGGAAAGAGTGTCGTCGGTCATCATTGTTCTAACATATGAAAAAAAATTAATATTTCTATGTTTCCCCAGCTAAGACATTTGTTGCTGAGCAAGGTTAGTTGAAGGTTAACATAAAATAGTAAATTCTTTACAGTAAGGTAACATTGGCATTTTCCCTTTAATGTTATCAATAATTAAACACTGCTTTTAATGTTATCCAGTAAAAGAGAATAGCAAATCAGTCAGCATTTTTTTACATTGAAATTTGTCAAGTTCTAGGCGCTTGATTGTGATAGTGCTCTCTTGGCCTCCTTATTTTAAAAGTGCTCATTATCCTACATAGAACGAGTGTTTAATTAAATATAGTGCAATATCCTAGATAGAGCAGATGTGTTTATTATACACACCATAGCACAGGATTAAAAAAAAAAAACTGATGTTCGGGGAGCAGTCAAACAGTGAAACAGTCAAAGCTGGAGGTTCGGGAAAAGATTCAGAGCTTGCAGTATATGAAAGAGTCACCCTGATGTTTAAGGAGTCGGAGCCAGCTCTTCAGGAAGTAGTCAGGTCCTAATTGTTCGGGTAGGAGTCAGAGCCTGATGTTCAGGAAAGAGTCAAGGCCTGGAGTTCAACCCGAATGGTATATTACGGAGTCTGAGTAGAATGAATAGGAAGGGTCCCCATTGTTAGCACTATTATTTATATTCATATAAAATAATGTTTCGATCGGTGAATTTAAAAGAAAAAATTATTCTTGCCCATTGATACCATTTATTATATTCATATAAAATATTTAATCGGTGGTCAACCTAGGTTATTTAATCTAACGTACACAAACATGAAAGAAGTAAATAGACACCATTATTATCATAAACAAAGACTGCTGTCAGAGGGGCCTGATCGACATAGGTTATTTTATCTAACATACACGGACATGAAGAAGTAAATAAACAAACACCCTTATTAACATTAATAATGAAGACAAATATGGTACTTTTTATAGAAATTTTACATTTTACTCCAGGGAATGGAGAGGTAGTGCAGAGTTTAGGGGAGGCCGGTGATAGTGTAGCCAGGGTGAATTGGCAACCATGTACGTGACATCTTTTACTCCTGGCAACTGTGGAAGGAGGGCGACTGGAGAAGTGATCCCCGTGCAACGCCAATAGGTACTTATATAGTATGCGCACCGGGGCTGTAATAGGTACGTATATAGCATGTGAACAGGGATGGCGATAAGTAAGTACATACCATGCGCACCTGGGCGACAATAGATACGGATTTAGCATTCACACCAGAGTGGCGATAGGTACTTATATATTATGTACCTATATAGAAGGCACAGACAGAGGTGGTACTTTTTATAGAAATATGTCATACTTTTGCCCTGGCCAACGTAAGAGGAATGGTGGAGAAGAAACAGCTTTCGCAAAAGGCAAAATGAGAAAGTAGTTGTTAAATTGGGCGACCAGAGAAGAGAAAAGTAGAAAGATAAAGAGACGGCTATAAAGAAAGGGAGAGAAATAGAAGTTTGAATATAAAGATGTTACACACGCAATTTTTCTTCTATTCTATAACCTGAGCAACGCCGGGTAGCCCTGCTAGTATGGTAATAAGGGGCAGATAATTAATAGTACGTCCTGTACCATGGGCAGATAACTCATGGTACTTCCCGTACCATGGGCATATAATTCCCGTTTACTATCTCAATACAGGAGCAGATAACTTCTTTACCTATACTTTTCTTTTGTTTTTTGTTTCAAATTCTTAATACAGACATAATATTGGTTTTTCTTTTAATGTTTTCACAAATTGTTTTTTTTTCTGTTTTAAATCATAAAGTTTATTTTAAGTTTTACACCTCAAAACAACAATAGTATGTCCGTATTAAGAATTTTAAACTAAAAACAATTTGAGAAAACAATAAAAAAAAAGTGTTCAAAAGAAATAATTTGTGAAACTTTAAAATTAAAAAAAAGTGTGAAAACATAAAAAAAAACAATATTATGTTTGTATTATGAATTTTAAAGCTAAAAACTATTTAAGTAAACAATAACAAAAATAGTGTTCAAAACAATAAAATAAAAAAATAAAAAAATAATTATTTTTTAAAATAGATCCGGTATTCTGTTAATCATTTGTTTATTACGAAATAATAGTAATACATTCGTTGGACAAGTCTGAAATTGGTATTAATTGTGGAGAAAGTTGTTTTTTTTTAATCATTTCTGGCCATCCGTATATGAGAAACAGCGTCATTTGCTGCTGAGTGAAAACGAAAGTATTAAAGTCACAAATCGCCAAGATTTTTACCCGAAATGGTTCCTGATTTAATATTATTTAAAAGAAAAGATAAAAACAATTTTCATCCCCTATACATTTTTTTAGAAAACATCATCATCATCATCATCATTATTATTACGACAACGACGACGGCGTTATATGAAAACAAACAAAAAATGATGATGTTCTTAGCCCACCACAATTAAAATAGTCTAATATTAGAATAGATTAAATAAAATTTAATTGACCTTTATTTGTTAAAGTTAACGATACCATTGTGGTTCTCTTTATTTGTGTTTTTTTGTTATCCCTGTTTTTGTTCTTCTGCGAAGCTGTTTTCTGGTCATCATCTTGAAGTCATATCACTCAGGCAAAAACATCGCTAATCCTTTAAAAGTAAGTATAATGTTTCTAAAACTTATTTATCTTTATTTCAAAAGACATTATTGATCATCTTCACCAAAATATTACTTTAAAATCTAACATAGCCGTAAAATAAAGTAAATCAATCTAATTGTGCTGTATTACCTAATTTGGCTGTATTGACAAAATCTCATGAAAATTACTATTTCAGTTTCGTAAATAAATAATTTTACGGTTTCTACTTTAAAAAATAAATATAAATCATAATCTTTATATTTTGTAACCATTTTAAGGAGTTGTTTTCTTTCTACACTTTATCAAAATTTGTATAAATTGATTTTTAGACTAAAAAACTAAGCTTGAATTGAGTATATCCCGTAAACCTAAATTTAAGTAAATTGACCAAGGTACAAATGGCCCAAGTAAAAGTGATACAAGGGAAAATATGGATGTAAAAAAAAAAAAAAATAATAATTTTAAAATATAAAAAATATGAATGATTGTATAAGTTTACAGTCTCGATCAATTCAAGATGGCGTTTTGTTGTTTCCTTGTTTACATTAACATCAGTTCAATAAAAGATAATATGCTTCACTTCTACCCAACCATGGTATTAGTACAAATATTGAAATAAATAAAAAAAGACATACAATTCTGAAAGAGATCAGCATTGTCGTCGAAGTCGTTCACTTTAATTTTTACCTCTGTAGCTTTCGATGAAATTGCTTCTTTGTCACATTCTTGCTAACATGAATTTAGGTAAAAATGAAACAAGTAAATATTAGGTATGTGCAAAAATGGCGGCTTCTTGTACGGACTATGCTTATTAAAAAGCGCTTATTTACTTATTATTTAATTAGTTTCCGTGTAAACTTTGATTGTGTCTAAAGATAAAAGCCTAAACTTAATCTCTAAACGAAAAAAAACTGCATATTTACGTGTGAAAAATAAATTATAATAAAATATGTAATTACGACGGTCAAAAAACCCCAAAATTCAATGAATTTTGAACTTTGAAAAAATTACTTGTAAAAATCCCTTAAAAGATAAATATAAGTTTTTGGGAACTATTTCAAAGCTAATTATTAAATTAAAGTCATAAGACACTGAATTAAAAAAAAAAATCCCACGTTTGACTAATAATTAGCAAAATTATCCCTTTAAATGTGATAAATGAGTAAAATCCGCCATAACTCCATCGGAAAAGGACTTTGTTTACAAATTGACAATTGCTATGTAAAATATATGGAAGACAAAAAATGTCATAATTTATCATTTTTAACTTTATATATAAAAATGTAATAATAGTTTATAGAAGTTGAAAAATTATTATCCATTAATTTCTTTATTCTTGTTAAGGTTATAAACAAATTTAAGTACCCTTATTTTGTTATAATAAAAAAGGAAATGCTTATTTAATTATTTGTGAGTGTACGCAATTAAGATCTTATTTTATTTTTAACTAAAAAGGTTCAGTTTTTAATTTTGTAATACTCTGAAATTATTGATGACGTTTGTTTACCAATGTTTTTCCTTAGAATTTGAAATAAAACTATTTTTTAAATGTTAAAAATATTTTTACGTTACGAACTGCGTCAATTTTATCAATTTTTTTTACATTATTTAAAACTTTAGTCACTCGATTTATTCTTAACGTGTCGTAATGATAAATTACATTGATTCTTTTAAAAATAAAGTGTTTTTATTTTTTATTTTAAGTGTGAAAAAGTAAATTAAAGTCAATGACTACACTGACAATTTATTAATTGAAAAAAAAGTTAAAACAGTTATTTATTGATAAACAGAATTCAATTTTGAAAGAAAATGTCATGTTTGAATTCTCTTTATTTATTAATAAATAATTGTTTTTGACTTAAATATTTATTAATGAAAAAAAAGACAAAACAAATACAAATCTTTCCAAATAATTGACAATGAATTGTGAAATGAACGAAATTGTTGAATCTCTAAAAAAAAAAATTTGCGCTGTTAAAGTGAGTGATTGTTGGAAGGCTAATCCCACCTGGTTATTACAGAACGGGGCTACCATACTAATGAAAGTTCATTGTTAGTAGAAATTATTCAATTTTTAAAATTCTTTTTTTCGTTAAGTTCCTGGATCTCAAATTTGTCAATTTTTGGTTTATTTTCAAGATTATAAAAAAAATTTCTTGCACTGATGATGCCACGTTCATGTATGAAAGGGAAATATAATTATGTCGCATTTTTTATTTTTCCAAAAACTCTAATCATTAAAATCACATGAAATATTTTTTGCAATTATATTATTTTTTTGGTGAAAATATTGATTAAACAATGCTTGATTCAATAATAATATCGCTAATTCAAAAAATTAATTTTTCTTCGAGTTATAGTGATTTTATTAACACGGTATTTAAGGGCCTTTTTCGTAATATATACGAAATATTTTGAGAAAAAAAATAATTGTTAACATCTACGATGCTTTATTTACATAAGCAACATTTAAAAAATCATGCATTTTTTTAATTAATATATAAAAATATAACTTTAGTAAAGGTGTATTTTCTTTTTAAAAAAATAATACATTTTCATTAAGATTAAAAAAAAATAATGGTTTCATTATATTCCGTGATTGTTGAATAATAAATATTGAAAATTTCATTAAAATTGGTTGATTTCTTGAATTTTCGTGTATTTTTAAGTGAAGGGGAGGGGTCAAAATGTTTTTTTTCATTTTTAGAATCGGCCATTGATTTTGCTCGTACCTAGTAAATATATAAGAAACAATAGAAATATATGGCACAACAATAAAATATAGATGAAAATCTCACATAAAGCCCTATAGTTTCAGTGCTTCCTTTCTGTGTTCTGAGTTATGTATTTATCCATCTCTTTTTGTGTGTCTTCAACGCAGTTTTATATACTTACCAATCCTCGTCCCCCTTTGCTTCTTTTTATATAGAGTCCTTCAGTATCGTCCTTTGGTGTAGTGCGTTGTGCATGTTCCTTAATTTTCTTGGCTTCTGGTCAAGGTTCCTTAGTTCATCTGTAGTCCAGCCTATAAATGGTCCAGAGTATCTTATTAGTGATACGGCCCACGTGTTTATTATTGTTTACTAAGTTGTTGTTATATAATTACGTTTCCTTGTTTTCCTTCTCTTTCATTTTTGTACTTTTGAAGGTATTTATAACATAACATATATTTGGGGAAAAGGTTTGTGCCTGTAACTCCCGTTCCTTTCCCTCTTGTCCACTATACCAGTTCGTGCACAGGTCTGACTGAATATTATCTGTAAGCCAGTGTTTGTCCAACTTGCACTTAAAGTCGTTTATGTCTGTTGCATCGATGACCCAGTCTGGCAGAGAATTCAAATTGTTCACGACCCGTATCCCAAATAAATTATTTCTGATGTTTAGCCTACTATGCTACTTTTCCAGTTTCAGGTTATGACCTCTTGTTCCGGTGATCTTGCTGAGGGGTAACATTCTCTCCTGGTCCATGTTTCTTTGCCTGTGAGGATCTAGAACGTCTGGATCATATCACCCCATTCTCTTCTATAGTACATGGACAGGAGATTAATGTCTCAGCCTATCTTCATCTGGCAGGCCCTGTTTGCTCAGCGCTCTCATCTCCTCTTAGTTGGGTAGTTGCATGCTCTCTATTCTCTCTATTTTCCCTCTTTTTCATCTCTAGTAGTGCACACTTTTCCATTCCAAATTCTGTTTCAATATCTTGACTGAAGCTTCTGTTCGTATTTATCAGCTGTTTTAGTTCGTCTTGCTTTTTGCAACCAGTTTCAGGTCGTCTACGTATATGAGGTGGTTTATTCTTTTGGTTTGTGTCTGTAAACTTGTATCCGGCAGCACATTTCCTGAGTATGTAGTTTAGTGGCATCATAGCTATGATAAATAGTAGTGGTGATAGGGAGTTTTGCTGGAAGATGCTTCTTTGTATTTTTATTTCAGTCAGATGTTTTACTTCAGCTGTCAGTTCTAGTCTCCACATTTCCATTTCTTTCTTAATGAGGTTAGTAATCCTGCCGGGTATCTTATACCTTTTTAAGCATTCAGTTATCCATGCTTGAAGAATTTTGTTGTAGGCTTTTTGTAGTCAATCCATGAAATCGATACGTTCTTTTTTATGCCGTTTACCTTCTTTGGATCTATGTGTAGCAGATCATGTGTCCCTCTTTTCTCTTTCTGGCATCCTTTTTGTTCCTTGGGAGCAGTTTACAGTTGTTGTACCATTAGGATTGTCCACATTGTTGGTAAACAGGTTATCGGTCTGTAGTTGCTTGGGATTGTTCCTTTTGTAGCGTCTTTTTGTATTAATGTCGTCCTTCTTTTTATCATCGACTGTGGTATATCTGTTTTGTGGATACATTCTCTCATTTCCGTGCAAGCTTTTCATGTAGGGTCGTGAATTTTTAAAACCAGAATACATGTATTCCGTCATGGTGATTTCCAGTTTTTCATTTTCCTTAGGGTGGTCTTAATCGTTTTTCGTTAATTTCTGTTTCTGTACCTACTTCAATTTCCTGTAGTTCATCTTTCATGTTTTTCAGCAATTTGGCATTGTTGCTGTGTTTTGAGGGTTTTCTCATATCTTGCTCCAGAAGTGTCATGTCTCTGTCGGGTCCAAGTGTTTTGTTGCTTTTTTTCTTCATTTACATTTTTGTAAAACTGACTTTCATTGTTTTCGAAGGTTCTATACTGTTCCGCTTTGTGTCTGTATCATCTAAGTCTTCTTTCTATTGCTTCTATCTTTTGTTTTAGTTCTTTATGTTTCTTATTTAGTCTTTCCTTGCGAGTCAGATTTCTGCTTTTATGTAGTGTCCTGTTCTCTTTCATCTTGTTTATGGTTGTAGCTTTTTTTTCAAAGTTTAGTGATCTGTTCCAAGTCTAATTTCCCATCTACGCTTTGTCGGTCCATTCTTTTGTCCAGTCTTTTTTCTATTTTCAGTTTCATGCTTATCAATTTTCCCTCAACATGCATAAAGTTGGTTAGGTCTGTGATAGTATCTGTCGGGATGTGTGCGAAGAGTCTGTTTACTTTCGTTGTTTCTAATTTAATCTGTTCCAGTCTTCGTTCATTAGAGATGGGAGTTTTGTTTTGTTCACGTTCATGAACCGTTTGATGTTTTCCATTTCTCTTTCTTCTTCTTCCTCGGTGAGTTCTGTGATTTTGTAGTTTTCGACTTCCTAAGTTTTATTGTTTATGTTTTGCCAGTCTTCTACGTGCGGGTTTCAGCCAAGTGATGTTTCTTCATCTGTTATGCTATTTACCTTTTGTTTTATTTACATTACTTCCAGCTCAGAGAACTACTCTCTTTTGAGGATATGTCTTGCTGGATCTGCCATCCTTTGCTCTGTATCTTGGTGGGCAATAGAAATGTCCCATAGATTTTTCATTTGTTTCCAATATCATTTTTTAGATGGGTGGTGGCTTTTGTAGTAGTATTCCATTACTAATCTATTCTCTTTTGTGGTCCATTTCTTTCTATATTTTTTTGTTTGTTCTTTTCATTCCCGCTTACTTGTGTTTAGTCTGTGCCCTTGTCGTGCTTGGGGTGAGATAAGTTACTTACCTGTTTTTTGTTTGTGATATTGTTTATGAAATTAGAGTTTCCAACATTTGCAAGATGTGAACAGGGTCCTCCATGTTGGCCGCCAATTATGACACTCAGATCTGTCTTCTGAGTCCGACAGCATTCATTTGTATTCATAGCAATAAATTATGATTTGGTGTTTAAAGCTTAGTTTACCTGTGATCCTGTCACAGGGATAGTGCTTATCTCCCCTTTTACTGATGGACAAGGTGCTCTATCAAAAAAATGTCCATTTATTTCATTTTGCTCGCTGTTTTCGGGTTAAACATAAACGGGACCGGCTTTAGGTCAGTGATTAGTTAAAAATGTCGACCTATTTTTCTATCACCGAATGTTGTCGCTGGGACTGCAGAAAGTGTTCTTGATAAAGGTACAGGATGACCGGATCGTGTCAGTGAGGCAGCTATCACACAGTCGGAATATCTGTCTCAACTAATAGAAGGATAAAAAGATCTACAGCAGAAATGGCAGAATGAGCAATGTTCCTTTTTCATATTTTGAAATGCTTTGATGGTGGATCAGGGAAAAGGAAAAGTAGATACTTGCATCGATGGATGTATTTTTTTCTGAAAAAGATGCAACTCATTGGGAGTAGTGGGCGAACATACCGAGGGCTCGTCGTAAACAGGTCATGTTTCCAGGGATTGGTAATTCCATTAGGGGTTTCAGTAACTCGAGATCCGGCTGTATGGTGCCATTTTTGACAATGTATCCCAATAGCCTGATGCTTTTCAAGTTGTAGAAACATTTTTCACTGTTCAAAGTCAGATTATATTTCTTGACAGCAGCCATAAATCGTTTAAGATTGTGGTCATGTTTAGCTTGGTTATGACAACACACTGTGACATTGTCTATATATGCAACAAAACCCTTCAATTTTACATTAGAGATTATTTCATCTATAACCCTCTGGAAGCTAGCTAAACCGTTTGTTACCCCAAAAGGAATTCGGCAGAACTGTTATAGGCGCACTTATCCTTTGAACCTCCCTCAGTTGTCGATTATCAACTGGACAAGCGGTTTCCTGGCATCTAGAGCACCTAACGTTAGGGTCTTTGGTCAGACACTATTTAATAAAAGGACATACACATTTTAGAAAGTCTTTTGAAAGATAATTAAATGTAAACATTTTGAAAGATCAATTGTACATTTAATTATTTAGCTAGATTAATGAAAAGTAACTTTTACTCAGAAGTACAAATTTATGCTACAAACAACATATTGAACGTCTGTCATGGTTTAATTTCTAAAATATAAGACCAAAAATTTACTTGAAATTTGTACAGATGTTTAATTTCTGAAATTAAAAAAAATGTTTACTTGCGACTTGTCAAGTTTGTAAACCAAAACCACAACAATTTAAAAAAAAATAATAGTAATAATTTAAAAAATCTATTCATCTTTCATAATCAAAGATTGTGTTTGAGAATATTTTAATTCTATTTTAATGTACGATTATTTAAAATATTCTTAAAAAGATAATTAGCAATAAATTTGAAAGTTACGAAGATAAGCAAGTTATTTTATTGTAATTTCACTGGGAATGGTTTTTTTGCATGAAACAAACAACTAATGTTATTTAATACAAATGGTTAAATAAATAAATATCTAAAAGAAAAATATTAAAAATAATAATTTCATAATGTAAACTTTTATTTATTTCCACAAACGTCTGTAAAAATGACGACACAACAAGTGTTGCATAGTTGTAACATCACAACTAATCGCATAACATTTAACATTGGTGCACTTCTTTTTAAATTCGATTGATGTAAAACCCTTGTTAAATCTTACCAAAAATAAAAATCATAAGTAAATCTAAAGCAGTTTTTTTGTATTTATGAGACGACACGAATCATTAGTTCATCTTTGTATGGCATTTGACTGTGTTTACAATTTTTAGTTGATTCGTAACCTATAAAAGTAATGTTTGGTAGAGATCGTTTACTTACACTGTTTGGATCAAGACTACAATAAGGACCCCAGTTCATTAACACAAGACGCAGAACATGTTTTGGAAGTCACCGCCGGCTTCCGGTTGACCTCGCAATACCCGTGGTCGCTATTTACAAAACACTTGTATATAAACCTTTTATTTTAATAAATTCAGTATATATTTTTTTCTTTTAACATGTTAATATTTATTTTAAGGCAGAGGGTCCATAAATAAAACAAATAAAATATTAACATGTTTACTTTTAAAACATGTTTTTGTGTCACTATTTACTTGCCTCCCCACGAGCGCTGAAATGGGGGGTATGAAATATTTATCGCCGTACTTAAGTAATCTTCCGTTTTGTAGGGGAAAATCAAGCTTCCCAAAAAGGGGCACTCTAGATCTTACCTCAGTTTAGAATGATTTTTTCCAAAAGAAAAAAAAATTCCGAAATATACTGCATTTATTAAAATAAATAAAAGGTTTTGTAAATAGCGACCACGTGTATTGCGAGGTCAACCGGAAGACGGCAGTGACTTCCAAAACATGTTACGCGTCTTGTGTTAATGAACTGGGGTCCTTATTGTAATCTTGATCCCACTTTTTATATATAGAACAAATAAAGAAAAGTTACATTTTATATATCTATATATATATATATATATATATATATATATATATATAGTCACTTTTGATTCCAGTAAATGTTGAAAGTGTGACTATACATTTAATTCAAACTCAAATTCTTTATGAAATGATATTAATTTAATTAATACAAATGATAAATAAAATATCGCTATTAAAATATTAAAATCCGCAATTTACAAATATAAAATGATATTTACTTTTTAAAAGGCTGAAAAAAACCCGGTAGACATGACAACAAACAACTAATCTTGTCATCATACGTTTAATTCTAACAAATTCTTGTTTATATCATTGTGAATAATGTTGCTGTCAATTTCTTTTTAATTTAATTTTTAATTTTTCGAAAAAGGAAACGATTCATTTAATTCCAAAATATATCTTGGTTAGATTTTATCTAAAAATGAAATATTAAAAAAATTAAGCTATTACTGAGTGTATGGGAGTTTTTTGTACAGCATTTGCTTTTATAGGTTGTATACAATTTCCAGTTCATTTGTAAAATGTATGTTTTATGGAATTTGGTCACTTACACTATTAATGTTAAGAATAAATAAATAAAAGTTTATATCTTACTAACCTATTTTAATAAGAAAACATGTGGTTTATATAGTTAATCTTATTACAATAAATTTAATAACTATAAAATTTCTACAGCTAAAAATTCCCAACATATTGCAATTTTTAAAATTCATCTGGAAATAAAATCTTTGTGTAAAAGCAAACGTAATCTTTTTACTTTAGTTTACTGAAACATAAAACTAAGGCAAATAATTGAAAATCTTTGTATTTTTGTTGATAATAATTTTTCGTTTTTTTTTTATTTTCAGCTGTAAACTCTGATAGCAAATGAGGATTTTCCGATTCAGCAAGGTGTTGCTATTTTTTGTAGACAAGTTCTGTTTACGAAACCTATTCAGGCATTTTGAAGAATACATTTATATTTTTTAAGAGATCGTCTTTAGAAAGCAGAGAATACACAGAATAAAATGATACGGTTAGCTGAAAAGCTGCATGTTAGTAAAGAGAAGATCAAGAACATTCATATCAATGGTAAAATCTGCTTTTTCAGGGAATGATAATCTAAGATAAAATGGAAAGACACATGGAAAAGAAACGATATTCGTGTCATGTTTGTGGATCTATATTTTCAGAGAACTCTGACCTAAAAAAGCATGTACGAACTCATACAGATGAGAAAAAATATTCTTGTGAGTTTTGTTCATCTTCATTTCCATATAAATCAAATCTAAAAGCCCATATGCGAGTACATACAGGAGAGAAGCCATATTCCTGTCAAATTTGTGGAGCTGCATTTTCATCGACATCTCGTCAAAAATATCACATACGAACACACACAGGAGAAAAACCATATTCTTGTCAAGTTTGTGGATCTGCATTTTCAGAGAATGCTTCCCTAAAAATTCACATGCGAACACACACAGGAGAGAAACCATATTCTTGTCAATTTTGTAACTGTTCATTTGCACAGAACGGTCATTTAAGGACACACATGCAAACACACACGGGGGAGAAACCCTATTCTTGTCAAGTTTGTGGGTCTGCATATTCAATGAATTCTTCTCTAAAACAGCACATGCGAACACACACAGGAGATAAACCATATTCTTGTCACTTTTGTGGATCTACATTTTCAAATAACAGCAATCTAACAAGGCATGTGCGCATACACTTAGATTAGAAACCATTTGTTAGGTATTTGAATCTGCATTTCAAAACAGTTTTGGTTTACTAAGAAGATATGCATCTACATGCTTAAGAACACTAAACTGAATTGTATCATTTTTCTGCAGGAAATAAGAGAGATCATCATCATCTTATTTTGTTTAACGTCCGTTATTACATGATTGCATGTGTTGGACGGCTTCTAGAAATTCACTTTCAAACTAGATTGTATCTGGCCAAGTTTTTATTTATTTCCCTCAAGTTCATTCTTATCACCTCCTGTCCTTATTTAATCCTCCTCTGAAATAAATATCCCCGACCAACATGACTAGTAGCAAAATCTTATCCCTTCACTGTAGAGGTCCCCAAATGTATAACAAAAATTTATACTCGAATAGCCTCTTCCGTCGGACCATTTGTCTTTGCAATTTGCTCGGTGTGATCCAAGTATTTTATTTAAGTTGAGAAAATAGAATTTCCCTCATGTTTTGATGCTGCACGTGCTTCTAATTTGGCATCTTTTTTAAAAAATAGATAATGGTTGGCTATACTGAAAAAATATCTTTTAGTCTGAATAAAATAACATTATAGATCAAAAAAGTGTTGTGTTGTCATTTGGTAAGGCTTTTATAAAAATCATTTAGTAGGAAGAAACAGGTGTAACTCTTAGCTTGATTACAAAGACCAACTCTTCTTCAATTGTCACAACAAACAGCAAAAAACTAGCAATTAACAAGTCAGGAAAGAATTACTATTACATGCGGAGTCGAGTCGGAGCATGTAGATCTGCCCATGTTAGGTCTTACATCCATCGAATTGGATAATGTATATCCGCTTGGGTAAAAGAAGCTTGCACAGGAAAAAGTAGTTCATTAAAATATAAGTTCTACGTTACACATGCTTACGCTTCAAGACGAAACAACAGGAAAAATGAACATTCATTTTTTTTAATGTCTGTTTTTTTTACTGAAAACAGGAAAAAAAGCAAAAAGTCGATAACATTTACTCAAATATGAAATCTCATATTCAAATCAGGTTACTGCAAATTGAATGTGTAATTACTCATATATATATATATATATATATAAGATAAATGAAAGAAGAGAGACAAATATGTAGGAATGACAAATCTATTTCAACTTCGATTGTTCAATCCAAAGTGTACTCGGTAAAAACATGTTTATTTTTATTTCCTTAAGCCAAGGCTTTTCAAAGATTAAAATCTTATCAGAGGAATTACATAGATAGAAAAGTTGGCAGTGGAAAAGCCAAAATTCAAAATTTGAAAAAATATAAAGTAATGGCGAGTAAGATTGTGCATGTAAACATTTAGAGTCTGTCCAGTTGGTGGATGTCCGTAGATAAAGTGTCCGGTGAAAGGAGATTTAAAGATGAAAAAAATGGTTTTGTGAAAGCAGCGTTGAAACTGTTCAAAAATGAAGTAAATCCAATAGAAATATGTTTGGTTTAATCGTAAATGGAACGCACTTATTCGGATGTAATTTTGAGAATTAGGGCCATTTTAAAATACTTCTGTGAACCGAGAATGAAAGCAGTTTTTCTGAGGTTGAGAATGAGCTGTGTATATTAAACAAAGGCAGTCGGGGATTTGAGTAGTGACTTCAATCGAGTCTAAGAGAAAAAAAGTGGCAGCTCTAGTTGGAAACAAAGCCAAGTGAATGAGTGGGGGAAGGGGAAAAGATAAAAGATAAGGATATGAATGATGCTGGGAGAGGAGAAGGAGGAGAGTTTGTTTAGTTAATGTTCATTGCTAGTAAGCAATAAACCAGATGTTGTTATCATAAGCTAAAAACAGGTGAATTCAGGTCAGCAAGTAAATAATTCTGAAAGGGGGGCCCCGTAATTAAAAAGAGTTTTTATACAAACTAATATATAATTCAGAAAATGTTAAAGGGTTCCAATTGGGTAATTAGTGTGCAGATGTATGGAAATCTGGACTTTACGTGTTTAATATGTGATAATTCAGATAAAAAAACTAGTATTTCAGAGTTTAATGTATAAGGACTTTAAAGAATTCCCAGTCAGTTAACTATTAAATGCATGACTAAATAAGAACCTTTAATGTATAACTGAAGTTTAGATTGGGAACAGCATTAGTCTACTTGCAACAATTGAGTTCTAGTATAAAGATTATGGGGTAGGATTGGGTTGAATATTGTAACCTAATTGTTGCAAGCAGGCTAACACTTTTACTAGAGGAAATAACCTATCTAGGGTTCGAATTTGACAACGATTGCACAGTTTATACACCAGCGACTGTGGCTATGATAACAAGAGACCCCACACCCAGGAATGTCAGCGGACAGTGAATTATGATAAACATTTACCAAATGTGTCCACATTATTTGAGCCACTGCACAGTAGGGTAGGTTGATTTTTCACTTTTATTAAAAAATCAAATTACTTATATTGGTAGAATAAATACTAATACCAAAAATTAGATCTTGCACTTACACTTTGAGGGAATATATCAAATGTCATCTATATAAATGTCTAAAAATACTTGTTTTTGCAACATTTAGCCTATGAATTAGATAGAAAATCTATCAATTTCAATATTTAAACCAGAAAAGTTGTCATTTTGTTTCATTAAAATAAAGTGAGTAGAGTAAAACGAATGTAAATGCTACAAAAGAAAAACAACTAAACATTTAGATTTTTAAATTGAAAGTAAATAAAAAAACATGTCAGAATTGAAAATTTTAATGATGTACCATAATATACTATACAAATAAGTGTAATGATTAACATATAGCAAACAATAGTGCTATGTAAGGTCCCTTAGAAGCAAATGATGGATTTATTTTATGAAAAACACCTTTGCAAGTATATGTTTGTGTCTTGCTTCAAATACATACACTAATTGGGAAGCTTCTATCCTTAATTTGACTGTCCTTTCAACACTTCATTGCAATATATATAGAATTGACATCGTTAAAATAAACTCAGTACAAACGGTTACTGATACGTAGCTTCTAGCTAATGCTTTCATTCTCACAATTCTTACACGATTGATGTAGTTGCTTCAACACACTTCCTCTTGACTTAGCGAGAATGACAATCCTGCTCCCCAACATTATCATGTCTGGTTAGTTCCACCCGTTTATTGCAATAAGACTTTAGCCGCTTACTCCAACTGACAATGTTACTACCATTCATTGTGATGTTGCATACTCGACTCAAAACCAGATCCTTCATTGTCTCCGCTCTCATAGCTTCCAATATAATTAACACAAAGTCCATTAGAAGACTTGGAGATGTCCTCTCTATTAGTTTCTAGTGGAATACGACCTAGATAGTCTGCATTTCCATTGAGAGATCAAGTCTGACATTCTAGCTTGTAATTATAGGCAGTCAAGAACACTTCCCAACGCTGATCCTGAACAGCTGCCATAGCTAGAATCGTGTTTTTCTCTACAAATAAATCAAACAACGATTTAGGATCAGCAAACATTGTAAAAGTGTTCCTGAAACCAAGACTCATGCAACCTCTTCACTGCAAAAAAACAGGGCTACTTCTTCCTTTTCTATGTAAGCATAGTTCTTTTCAGCATCCGAGAGTGCAGGAATTGCAACTTACTGCCTTTTTACTGCAATCTTTTGAGTAAACAAAAACTTTATACCATAGGTAGATGATTCAATTCGGACAAGTGTGGGCTTGGACGGGGAAAATGAACCAGTAGACATGCAGTATATAGTAGTTTTTATCTCTTCAAAGGCTTTCTGTTTACAGGTGTTCTACTTCAAAACTATGTCCTTATTAGACTGTACAGTATGTAAGAGTATTTTTATGTGCAATATTCATACTGTTCTAAAAATCAATTAACAATTAATAAGAAATGAAATACATCAAAATATTAAATCGAAAACACATTTCGATTTAAGCATCCAGTTCAATTTGTATCAAGGGAATTATTTCCCTGTGGACCGTAATGGATAATCTCCACTTAACATTGTTTATATCGCTTAGCCACATTGAATCTTTATAACAATGCGTTCAATAATACAAAGCAAATGAAATTATTGTATTTGTAGAAATTGAAATAGACTTAATTATTTACAAATAAAAACTATTTGGTGCTTGTATTATTTTTTTTAATTAAAAAAAAATTATTATTTAAAAGCGTTTAATTAAGTACTCTTGTAATCATTTTCAATTATCAAAATTATTTTCATTCTTAACATCCGTTCAGTGAAGAAGAGATCCTTCTAGACTGGAGTAATTTTTTGTCCCAATGCAGAGTGTATCTGTATGGGGAGTTTTATTTCCCCACATACAAAAACTACTTTTGGTCTGACTCGACTCTCGTGGGGAGGCAAGTACATAGGGATTTAATTATTTAAAAATTGTTTTAATAATAATTTGTAATTTGTTTTCATTCACGTAATGGACAGAACTCAAAGTTATAGAGGCTAACATTGAAAAATGCTACTTCTGTTTTAATCGTTGCAGATCAACGGAAAGACAGGACATTTTATAAATCAAGGAAATTGACATCTTTGAGGAACGCATGAAAATGTATTTAGGTGAAATATTTTTTGAAAACACATCGTGCAATTTAAATGAAAAAATATTTAATTCTATTTTGCAAGCTTTCGTTTTAGAACAACTTAGTCAGACGATACTGTCTTATAGGTTTTTTCTTCTTCTTTCTCATTTTGGTGGTATTAACCCCGAGGGGTGGAATCGCGGTAAAAGCAAAAGGGCACGTCAAGTTCAAAGTTTGTTAAATTTTACCAATAATAAAAGTCTTAATTAAGTTATTCTTTGTATTTATTAGGGAAACACATAGTACAGTAATTTCATCTTTTCATAGCATTTGCTTCTCCACTAGTTGATTTGTAAACTATAAAATATGTGTTTCATGTGGACATTTACCTATATTACTAATATGAAGAACACGTACAGAAAATCCACATATTAAATGTTAATATAGCATAAAATATCCTATATATATATATATATATATATATATATATATATATATATATATATATATATATATATATATATATGTATAGTTACTCTTGGTTCTATTAAATATTGCAATTGTGAAATTTCTATCGCATTAAATACCGAAGATTTCATTTTGTTTACAATTCAAATTGTGTAAAAAAAAAAGTAACTTCTTATGACAAATCATAGAAAATCCTTCCATTTATGTTGATAACATCTCTTCGTGTTTTTTTTTCATAGCAATTGATGATTTTCCAATTCGGCAAAGAATTTAAGACACGTGCTGCCATATTTTCTGTAAAAAGCAACGAGAAGTTTGATCAGAGAAGCTTACTTTATTAAAAATGCTAAGGCCTTTTAAAGCGTAAATCTATATGTTCTCAGAAAATCTCTTCGTCGAAGAAATACAGAGATACACAACAAAGAATGGTATATTTATCAAGTTAGTAGATTTGCATTTTAGTTCATTTTCTTTTTAAAAGCCGCATGTCAGTAAAGAAAATAGTTATCAGATTGCTGTAAATGTTAGAATCTGCTGAAAACAAACATGGAGGAGAAACCATTTGCAGATCTGCATTTTCACATAAGCATGAACTACAAAAAGTGAGAGACAATATACTTTTAATATGAATCATATTAAAAAGTAAACATGTGATCAAATACAGTAAATAAACCATATTCTTGTCAAATTTATGGATCTGTATTTTCAGCGAGGGATGTCTAGGTTTCACTTAAATAAAGAATGCATATCGAGCCACAATAGTGGATATGGGCCAGTACATAAAAAGTTCAACATATATGACAATGGAAAGGGTGAGGAATCATCATGAACATATGGTGTGAGGTCATCAGCAATACTTATTTATACGAATTTAAATCAGAAAGCTTGTTGAATACTAGAGAATACTGCTGAGGTGTATGACGAACCAGCAACCTTGATTGCAAGACAGAAACGAAGGAGATACACAGAGAAGGAGATAGGGACAAGTAAACGAAGATGGAAACAATATAAGATGAGATTAACCAGGAATATATGGCCAGGGAGGCTTAACTTTAATTTCCTACGAGTGACAACATTCTATTTGATGAGGAAAGACATATTATAGCTAGACAAGACCATGGTTTACTCGCAAATTGATTTTTTTAAAAGTGTCTCGTCTACAAACAAATGGCCAGTGTAGGTTTTGCAATTCAGCAATTGAGAACCTTATCACCGAATGTCTGAATGCCAGATCCTATAAACAGACGTCCTTTACATTGTCCGCCACAACAAAGTATGGAAATACCTCCATTAGAAAATCTGCGGCGATATGCAGCTTGATGATCGCTGAACATCTGGGATCATGAACCTTCATTGATAACATCAAACGGAAAGTTTACAGTCTTCTATAACAAAGACATATAGGCGGGCACATAATACAGGATAATGCCATAACGATAGACATTGTTATATTGGACAAACCTGAAAGTAGTGCTCTCATTATTGATGTAACCGTCTGAAATGAATACGGCCTCAATAGAGCTGAACAAGAAAAGATAACGAAATACCTCAATAATTATTTAAAAACAACATGATCTCTGAAAGAAAGAAACATTATACCGGTTGTAGTAGGAGAAACTGGCTTCATGAAAATAAAATACTTATAAACAATCCCGGGAGGACCTAGCTGTAGCGAAAGATAGCAGTTATAAAAGGGACAACATCTATCTTTAAAAGATAAATTTAAATTATATCGAAATCAAATGTTAGCTTCAGGAAGGACCCCTTTGATCGCTTTGAACTAACTAAAATATTCGTTTTTAAATAAAGGGAGAGTTTGAATTACCTACTAAAAGAAGAAAAGTTGAAGACCAGAGTAAAAAGAGGCAAACTTAAAAACCAAAGCCTATGAGCAAATATAAAAATGGAAATAGAAGATAACGAAATTAGAAAAGAAACCAGCCAAATATCTGTTTTTTAGTCACATCAAATCCCAGGGGAAAATTTGGGGAAGATAGTGAAGAGGGTGAAATAGAATATTACTTGCAAAATCCACCGCAGCTAAGAGCTAAGCTAGAAGAACATCGAACTTAAATAAAATACTTTTCTGCACACAAAATATAAACACAAAATAGAAAAAAACTTGAAATCGAAAAGAATAAATAAACTATTTGCAAATAATTCTGTCATAGTGTATGAGAGAATAGAAATAAAGGTGGGCTCTCGACCAACTAAAAAAGATGCTAATCCTGAAAATTACCAAATTAGTTGTCTGCAAGAAGATAGGCCAGTAAAGTAATTTCACCAGCCAAAGAGTTGACAACACTTCATTATCACAATGCCAAGGCGTTGAATAGAATCATCAGTGGTGATGAAGAGCCACGTGAACGGCTTACTGTAGACAATATGTCCATTCCAAAGAGTGAGGAAACCTATTTGGTTAACAATTACAAGTCTATCTACTGCCTTACGACAAATTACAAGTTGATAACAGGGTTATCGCTGATGGAACATATAAATATCTGGCTGCAGGAGACTACCTTGAAAGTGAGAAGAGGGGAGGTACGAGGAAAAGACTTGGCACAAAAGAGCAAGTCCTTGTAAAGAAAATAATCCTGGAGGACTGTAAAAAGGGATGAAGAAACCTTTCAATAGCCTGGATTGATTACAATTAGGCCTTTAAGTGTATTCCTCACTCCTGGATACTTGACTGTTTGGAATTGTACAATGTCCATGAAGATATACGGTAATTCAACCAGACGCAATTACCAGATAGCACACATCTACCATGTTTGATCAATTGGAGGGAAAAGGACAAAGCGAAAACGTTAGGATTCAGCAGGAATATTCTGGGTAGACAACCTTTCACCCTTTTGTTTGCTTCGGAATGGATACACTGAGTAAGGTACTGATACAATTCAATGCTGGATAAAATTTTAAAAGGACCAAAATAAAGAAGAAATATAAGAGTCAACCAACTATTCTATTGACGATTTCAAACTCTATACTGAATCTGAGAAACAACTTGTCTCTCCGATAGAAATCGTAAAATATAACACAAAACATCTGCATAGAGTTGGATTTCGACAAAGTTGCTAAATGCACAATAAAGAAAAAAAAACGCATCAGCACATCTTTATGTACACACTGACTAAATTGAAGACTTATTAGAGGATGCTGCCTATGAATACCGTGGAATAGAAGACAAAGAAACACTTGATCATGGAAGATGAGCTAATCTTCACCTATTAAAATTGGAAAGAAAATTTTTTTTAAATTGAGATTTTAAGACGGGGGATCAGTCTTGTTCGTCTTTTACCATAGTCCGTTTTTCACAACTTTGTACGTCTTAAAATCTCAATTTTTTAAAATTTCTTTCCAAAACCCCCGGAATTCTCTCGCAACATGATAGGTAATTGTAAACAGAAGAATAATGTTTAAAATTTGAGATGGTCAAAAAGAGGGGGATCAGTCTACGTTGAATTTACATTGAAAACTGTTCCCCCGTCTTAAAATCTTAATTTTTTGAAATTTATTTCCAAAAACACCGAAATTCTCTACTGACATGATAGGTAATTGTACACCGAAAAATATTTAAAAAAAAATTGAGATGGTCAAAAAGAGGGGTATCAGTCTACGTTGAATTAACATTGGAAACTAATCCCCCTCCTAAAATGTAAAATATTTGAAAAATGTTTCCAAAAACCCCAGAATTCTCTAGCAGCCTGATAGATAAGTGTACACCGAAAAAAGAAAAAAAAATGGTCAGTAAAAAGTTGTGAAAAACGGACAGTGGACAAAGACGAACATGTGCCAAATAATTTCTTAAAGTGACTGGTACTGTTGGTGAAGTGGTTCTCTATATTTGTTAACTGTTTTTGCTCCTGTTCTTTTCTGCGATGCTGTTTTTCTGGTCGCCATCTTGAATTTTTATCTCGAAGTCATATCAATCCGGCAAATACATTACTGATCTTTTACAAGTAAATGTAATGTTTCTTAATTTTCTTAAAGAATTTCTTTATCAGCTTAATTCAAATATCATTTAAATTTGGATCTAAACTCATAAAATAAAATAATGCAATGCTAGTTTGCTGTATTACCGAGAAAGGTTGAAAAGAAAAACATTTCAGTTCGTAAATCAATCATTTCCCCATCATTTTACAGTTAAGTTAAAACACCTATTTATCTACGTCCCACAAAGTAGAATGTGACACAAGGTCGGAAAGTGGGAATTTGCACTCTAGAGGAAGAGTACGGAGTTTCTTTAAAAATTGCCTGGGCAGGGCCATGGCCACCGAGAGTTGACAAGGCCAAGCAACTAACTTCCTGCCCCCCCACTGACGTCACAAGCTTTATAATAAAGTAATGGATTTATTATATTCCGTGATCATTAATTAATAAATACTGAAAATTTCATTAAAATTTGTTCATTTCCCGAATTTTGATGGATTATTTAGTGAATAGAGAAGTCGAAATGCCTTCTTATTGTCATTACGACCGTCCTTGTTTTGACACGGAATGCAGTGACGTCATTTTCTAGCCAACCGGCCTGTAGTAACTCTCGGTGGCCACGGCAGGGCGCCTCAGACGGTAAGCAATAAACTTACTCCTCCCCAAAGAGGGGAGGCAAAGCCTGGGAGGGGATTAACCTCCCAGAACTGCACAGGACAGACCCATTGACCGGCGTAAATCAAGACCCGAAGGCCAAGACAATACCAGTATGGGGTGCAGTATCCATCGAATGTAAAACTAGTTATAAGCCAGGGTCTTAATGTTATATGACCATTTTAATGGAGTTTTATCTCTCCATATTGTTGAAATATGTTTATTTTTTATTTTATTAAACCCTTCATGGTTTGCTGCCGACCTCGAGTCGGCAGTCCTTCTGGTTTGCCCTGTTTTTAATCAAGTCAAATTTTATTAATTTCGTTAGAGAATAACGTAAAGTTAATTTCTAACAAATAATTAGTATTACGTTATTAAACAAAAAATTAAGATGATGTTCATCGTCCGCTTCCATTAAAATAGTCAAATATTAAAATAAATAAAATTAAACTAAATGATCTTTATTTCTGAAAGTGACCGGTCCTGTGGTCGAAGTAGTTTTCACTAATTTTCTGTCTCTGCTGTTTTCTGCGGAGCTGTTTGTCTGGTCGCCATCTTGAATTTACTGCTCGATAAGTCGAGCGATTACATCACTAATCTGTTCAAAGTAAGTATAATGTTTCTTAAATTTATTTATTTTTCATTTTTTATGAAGAATTTCTCTATCATCTTTCTCTAAATATTGTTTTAACTAAAAATCTCGTACAATAAAATAATTCAACGTAATTTTATTGTATTACACAGAAAACCATAAAGAAAATCTCATGAAAATTACTATTTCAGTTTCGTAAATAAACATTCCCCCATCATTTTAGGTTCTCTTATTCACATCGAACTTTAAAATGAATGTGAATATAGGTTTTACGGTTTTATAGCCATTTGAAAAGAGTTTTAGATCTGAATCTTTTAGAATATGTTTAAGTTGTTTATTAAACTAGAAACGCGATTTTATTTACGTAAAGCACAGTAAATATTGATTAAACTAGATACATGTGAAAAAAATATTTTAACTGAAATATTTTTAAAGATTAAGTTTATTTACTCACAAGAAAAGTTTTAGGTGCTGATATCCATCCTGAACCAGTTTTCGTGAAGTCAGACCTGGAAGCGTTCGGCTGTCCTACGCAAACGCCCGAGAGTTGACGAGCCGATTTGTACAAGACGACAATTTTGATACGGTGCTGCGTCCTATGATAATAATGTTTTGCTTGTTTTTTGTTTTTGTTTTTTGTTAGGTTTAGGGTTAGAGTCAAAAATATTTATTTGATAACAGTAATTTCGCTCTGTTTTGCTTGTTTTATTTGTTTTGTTGTTTAAAAAAGTTCTTGCAACTATAACTAAAAATTATAGGACGTAGCAACGTATCAAAATAAAATAAAAATTATTTGATAACAGTAACTTCGCTATGTTTTGCTTCTTTTAGAAAAGTTTTTGAAAATATAACTTACGATCACAGGACACAGCACCGTATCAAAATTGTCGTCTGGTACCATTCGGCTCATCAACACTCGGGCGTTTACGTAGAACAGCCGAACGCTTCCGAGTCGAACCTCATGTAAACTGGTTCAGGATCGATATCAGTACCAAGTTTTATTTAAAAAAGAATGTTAATATATATAAAATATTAATAATTGAATAAGTCTTGGCCAATTCAAGAGTGAATTTTGTTGTAGCCTTCTTTACGTTAATATTAATTCTATATAGGATGATATGCTTCCCCCTTTTCCTATCATTAAGATAGTCAAATATTGAAAGTAATAATAATAATAATAATAATATAAATTGATCTTTAATTCTAAAAGAGATCGGCATTGTTGTCGAAGTGATTCACTTTATTTTTTTACTCTGTAGTTTTCTGCAAAGCTACTTTTCAAGTAACCATCTTAAATTTTCAATAAATAGGAAAATATGTTACAACAGAAAAATAAAGATTCAAATACCCCATTGAGTTTATTAAAATATTGGATACAATACATAAACGTAAGAATTATGAAATTTGTTCAATTAAAAAGGAAAATCTACATTTAAAAGTAGATGAAAACAACTCTAAACCCTTAACAATACCGCTTATTCTAAATCCGGGTGGCAACAGCCTCTGTAAACAACCCCCCCTTAACTGTACCGCTAATTCTAAATCCAGTTTGCAACTGTGGTGTACTCCAAATTACCTCTATGTCCACTCAGTATACCGTAGGAACTCTCCTGAATAGATAAAAAATAATGTTAGCTTGAAAGTAAGATACATCATTCTGTATGTTATCCTTATTCTCGTCAACCCTCATAATATTACATGGTGTCAGAAATTTGGATCATTATTTCGAAGGATTGAAAACGTTTTTTTAGAAGATTTTCGCTGAAAAAGTCAAAAACAGATTATTTTTTTTTTCAAAAAAAAAAACGTAAACAAATTCGGACAACAGCCAATGCCCTTGCACTCACGCAACTTGAAGAAACAAAACAAGGAAAACCGTCAATAATTTTGAAAAAGAAAATAGATTTAAAAATAAAAAAAGTAAGTTTATTTTCTTGATTTTATTCAACGAAATGGCTTCAGGAAAATTTTAAGCAAATATACCGTCCCCAGATAAAATGTCTTTATCGGGAGATGCAGCGATCAATTGGTGAAAATGCAAGAGAAGTTTTTTAAAATTATTCTGTTGCAAGTCGACTCTCAAAAAAACTCAATACTAAGTATCAAACTTCAGTATTTCTTGCAACTATTGGCGAATCTTTTTATGATATTTATAAAGGGCTCCATTTTTACAATGATGAAGATAGGGCAGATTTAATCGAAGTTATAAGGAAATTTAAGGAATTTTTCGTTGGTGAGACACATGAAGCATATGAGTCTTATACATTTCACCTTCAGAAACAGGATCACTGAAAGGATAGAGTCTGTTCAAACTTACAAAAAAAACTGCGACTTTGGACTGCTAGCAGACAGACTCATTAGAGACGAAGTTGTGGTGGGGGTTAACGATAATTCAACACGAGAGAAATTTTTAGCCAACAAAATGCTAACCCTGGACAAGTGCCTACAGATCGGTAGAGCACACGAATCATCAAGATTTCAAACCAAAACAATATCCTCGACTGCTAATACAACAGATCCACAATTAAACCGTGTTGCCAAACCTTTTAGAGATAAAAGGCAGACAAAAATGATGACGGAGAAACTATATGCGGTGAAGAATGCATGCATTTCACAACAGAAAAGACTGTCGTGCCTCACAAGCAAGATGTAGAAAGTGTTAACAAATAGGACACTATGCAACTGTCTGCAAAAGTAACATGAGCATTGCTGTGAGGATAGGAGAGTGCAGTATCTGTGAGAAGGAAAGGAAATATCCTTCAGAATCTCTACAACCCAGCAAGTTACCTGACTACCCATGGCAGAAGGTAGGAATGGACTTGTTTAACTGATGGGACATCAATATTTAATAGCCGTTTACTATTATTCCAGGTTAATAGAAATATCTTATCTACAGACAACAATTTCTGGCAGTATTGTGGATAATTGCAAGTCAATATTTACTTGATACAGAGTTCCTAAGATAGTTGTTTCCAATAATGGTTCCCAGTTTATATCCAAAGAGTTCTTGGATTTCTCAGATAATTTTTGCTTTGTTCACCTCACAAGTAGCCCTCATTATCCACAAGGAAACTGAGAAGCAGAACGTGCAGTTCAGACGATTAAAAGCCTGTTCAAAAAATCAAGTGATTCATACATAGCATTACTGAATTATCGCAGTACTCTATTCCAACATGGTCAGAGTCCTGCAGAACTTTTAACAAAAAGAAAACTTAGGACTCGCATTCCAGCATTGTCTCAACAAAGTGTAATCGGCCAACAAAATGTTGCGAAACTTAAAAATGCAGACTCTAAACTCAAAATGAAACAGTAAGTTAATTTTGACAAGTATCATAGAGCTAGAAAACATGCATCAGTAACTGAAGGACATTCAGTTTGGTTAAAGACCCTCAAAACTAGTCCAACCAAAATGGTGAAGACTTTATTACTAAGGCCAGTACTGGTCAAGACTGAGTCATGTCTCCACAATAGAAGAGAGCATACCAAGTTTCCTCAGGTAGCTACACCCACTGAATTGTCGACATTACCAAACATACCCAGAAATATTCCTGAGTATAGCGACTATGACAGTTCCGTAGAACAACTCACCAAACCAGAGACCCATTTAACAGTGCACCGAGATGTTCTATTTGTCAACTCTGGAAGTCCCAGACAAGCAGTTTACACCAGGAGTGCTCGGAAAGTTAGACTACCAAAGACACTCTCTTTATGAACTGAAAGGGGGATGTGATGTAATCCAAATTACCTCCCTTTCGACTCAGCATAGCGAAGGAACTCTCCTATGTTGGAAGATCACAATATAAAATAGATAAAAATAATGTTATCTTAAGAGAAAGACACATTTAGTTCTCACACTGTATTTTGTCCTTATTCTCGTCAACCCTCATGGTATTACAGAAACAGCCACCTCTAAACAACCCTAAATTTTTAACAGTACCACTATTTCTAAATCCGGGTGGCAACAGCCCCCTCTAAACAACCCTCCCATAACAGTACCACTAATTCTAAACCAGTTATCTTTAGTACAGTTCTGCGTAAACAATAGAATAAATTTAAAATATTTATTTTAAAATATGGACGAGTCTAAGCTCCTGTTTAGATTTGTAGAGGAGGGAGCAGCCCTGTACCTCCTGAACGATCCTACTTTTCGATACTGAATTGTGTTAAGATTTTTTCTGTCAGTAGAGTTTGTATTTTTTAGTACAGGTTTTAAGCCAAGAACTGCAGACTCAACCAATAGATAAATAAACACAAAATTAAGAAAATGGCCAAGATTAAATTTTTTTAGATGTACTTTAAAACGCTGTCTGGTCCGAAAGTTGGTGATCATTTTACATTAAATTAATATACTAAAGTGATTCCAACTCTAAAAGTTAAAAATGTTTTTTTTGCTTTGTGTTATTTGATTTCTTTCTTTTCACTGTTAACTTTTTCAGGCTACTTACATGATGTAATCGACTAAAAAAATATAGAATCTCATTTTCGGGGGTGGGGGTTGGGTTATAATATGCAGGGCTGCAATAATACTTAACAATTATTGGAATTCCTGGCCTCTAGACTGGAATCAAAGTTCTTTCTTTGATCAAAAGAGGAGACATTATTTTGCTCTAAATATTTTAGGTGACTTTAGTCACCTAAAATATAAGCATTAATCATTTTTATTTTTTTGTTCCCAATCCAGTGTGCTTTTTTTGGGGGGAGGCTGTAATTTCATTCCATTAAAAACCAACACTTGGTCAAATATGGACAAATCGTTCTCGACTGGGACAATTTTTTTTATCTCAGTCACGTAAATTATTTAGAGTGAAATGGTTTATTTCTATTTTTAAGCAAAAAAATATGAACTTGAGACATTATTCATTCTTAGCCAGCCTTATTCTGAATGTTTATACAAATTGTGACTATATTTTTCTGATCGACGTTTCATTTCGGCGTTTCACATATACAATGAAGTTTGCTATAATTGTGTTTTTAATCTTTTTTATTTGTTTTTATTAAACATGCTTTAAATAAAAAATTAGTTGCTTTGAAATAATGCCGAAATTCATTTCGCTCTACATATTTTACGTGACTAAAATAGGAATGAACCCTTTTGTTTTTATTTTGTCCCCAATCCACTGTGGCCGTTTCATTGGAGCTTGATTTTCGTTCCATTAAAAACTAACCTAGTGTTTAACTTTGCCTTCGTGAAGAGGCAGTAAATTAGGGACTGTTTTTGTTTGTTCTTAACGATTGATTTTAATCAAATCTTTTACTTGAATTTTAATTATTTATTTTTTATAAAATATATTCACCAAAATTAAGATAAAAATAACGTTTTGTCTCAGTGATTTTTTACTTGTTTACAAAAGCGACAAATATTCTTCATACGTGAATTCGGAATTTGATTTCCTTTTTTCTCAATTCTCTTTTTGGTTCGATTCAGCTATGTCATTTCTACATTTTAGTTTTAATCTTGTTAAATATAATTTTTGAAGGTATATTTAATCTTAATATTTATTAGAAATGATCAGATTTAATCTAAAAATATATATTTTCAAATAATAATAATAATAATTCTTTTTTTATGTTAACTAAAGATATGCAGATAATTTTGTTCTAGAAAAAAAAATTTAATTTGTTAAAAATAAATTCATACAAATTGTCATTTTCACTGAGTGCTTTAATTTTAAATGTAATGAAGGAATTTAAAAAAAGGTAAATTCTAAGTTTCATTGTCCGCATGAGACAGCAAAATAAAAATTGTGCGGAAAAAGCATCCACCATTTTTATAAACCAAGAAAAATATGCAAGCTAGGAATAAAATAATACAATTTAAAACTAATTTCATCCAAAATAAGCGAGATATTCAAATAATACCTGTCGTACAATTGAACGCCGAATGGAAATGTGTAGTCAAACAGACATACACTGGTTGTGTGTGCGTGTTTGTTCAACAGAGAGGGAGAAGGGGGAGGGGGGGGCGAAAAATTATAGTTTTAGCCTCGTTTCCGATTTTAACGTCTGTTTCAGTGAGTTGTGAAATGCAATTATTTCTTTTATTTATCATAGTAAGTTAATTTGATTTTTTCCTAATCTCTCCCCTTAGCTCAGTTGGTAGGGTTAAAGACTGAATACATTAAGTTGGCGGTTTTGATTCCTAGTCTTGGTGTCAAATTTCTTTTTGTTTATTTATTTATTATTTACTCTAAAATAAGTAGTGAAGATGTGCCCCAATGACCAAAGATATGGAAATGTTTTTCTCATGTTTACAAAAATTCTGACCGACGGACAGACAGACGAACAGAAAAGGTATTCATTATATTGTAAGTAGACTAGCGAAAACAGCCTCCCTATGGTCGTCTATTTTTGCTAGGCTGCCGCATCAAAAATAAACGCTCACCGTAAACCTATGGAGCCCCAGCAATATTTCTTGGGTGGTGAGACATTGATTTTCTTTGTTTCAGACCAAGAATAGTTTTAGTTAAAAAAAAATTCCGACAAGAATAATTTTCTTACCCTCCCCCACCAAAAGTAATATTTTTTGTTTAAATTGTTTAAATTTCGACCCCCCCCCCAATTGTTTTACTCACCAATAAAAAAATTCGAGCGCAAATGCAGACTTAACACTATATCAAAGAACCAGTTTTGATACATAGCCTCATCTTAAGATGATTCGTTATCGCTAAGTAAAAAAAGTAAAAAATGCATTTCTTTCATGTAAGTAATTAAATAAAAATATTCTTTTTACTTTGTAACATTTGCGCTGTTGGTAGCGTGTCGGACAAATTCTTCCAAATTACCATGTGACGTTAAGGTTGCGAGTTAAAATCACGACCTCGGCATCAAAATTATTTATTGTTTATTCAGTTAAAATGTGCCCTAATATATTTCTTACGTTTCTGACTTAGAAATTAAATAAATATTATTACCCCCCGTTCTTAATTTGACGTTTACAAAAATTATCGTCGACGGACAGACAGAAGGACAGACAGGCAGAGAGAGAGACAGAGAACCTCTTTGTTATATTATAAGTGGATGTGTTTTACTATTGCTGTGTTTACTTGTCCTATCTGAGTATATATGGCGATTATTCAAATTATTTATAATGCCACTACATTCTTCAACATTACTATTGTGAACATATCTCTAAATGCTATTTGAGCATAACAGATTAAATGAATGACAGTGGTTCTCATATATTGAAGCATCGAAAAAATTCTACAGACTTCTGCAACAAAGTTTATATCAATTTGTGGATGTACTTGAAATGCTATTGTAGCCTCACAAGCTTGGAATCTTGAAAATGCTTTGTAAAAGCTAAAAGGAAATAAACAGTACCATAACTTTTAAAATATAATAATGAAAATAACACTGTGTGAAATGAGTATTTACCATTAACATGTGACATTTGAAACTAATATTAATGGCTTTAAAATGTGAAAAGAAATTGCAGGTTAAATCATAGAGAATTTATCGGATGAGCCCCTAAATTATAAAGCAAGCAAAATATGTGGGTTAAAAGTTTTATTCTTATGAGTAAAACATTCCTTAAATAGGCAATACCCATATTTCTAATCTACATGGATTTTATGCAAATAAATGCGGTCTTTATTTACTAGATAATGTTTAAAATAAAATAATAGTGTAACAGCAAAACCACCTTTTACTTTGGTTTATTGAACTACAAATAATAGAAAATCCTTGTATTTCTGTTGATATGATATCTTCACGTTTTTTGTTATTTACAGGTGTAAACTCTTTCAGTGAATGATGATTTCCCAAGTCTTGAATCTGTTTGAGATAAGTACTGCAATTTTATTGTGAAGAGACTCGATGCCTGTTCGAGAAAATGTTGACACATTTTAAAGAGTAAATCTAGATGGTGTGATAAATGCTTTGAAAAGAAATACACAAATATAAAAGAACTATGATTATAAAGTTGGTGGATTTGTTTTTTTTTATTGAATTTACATGCTAATAGTTGCATGCCAGTACAGAGATTAAAAAGCACATTACTTATAAATGTTTTAAGCTGCTTTTTCAGGGAGTGATAATCAAATATAAATATGGAAACACACATAGAAAGGAAACAATATTCGTGTCGTGTTTGTGAATCTGCATTTTCACAGAAGCATGAACTACAAAGGCACGTACGAACACATACAGGTGAAAAACCATATTCTTGTAAGGTTTGTGGATCTGAATTTTCAGATCAATCGTATCTAAAACCCCACATGCGAATGCATACAGGAGAGAAACCATATTCATGTCAAGTGTGTGGAGCTGCATTTTCACGGAGTCAAAACCTAAAAAAGCACATGCGAACACATACTGGAGAGAAACCATATTCTTGTAAAGTGTGTGGATCTGAGTTTTCAGAAAACAGCAATTTAAAAAATCATATGCGAACACACACAGGAGAGAAACCATTCTTTTGTATAGTGTGTGGATCTGCATTTTCACAGCATGTTCATCTAAAAGCTCATATGCGAATACACACAGGAGAAAAACCATTTACTTGTCAAATTTGTGGAGCTGCATTTTCACAGAACAATGCAGTAAAAAAGCACATGCAAACACATACAGGAGTGAAACCATATTCTTGTCAATTATGTGGATTTTCATTTTCAGAGAACTGCCATTTAAAAAGGCACATGCGAACTCACACAGGGGAGAAACCATATTCTTGTCAAGTTTGTGACTTTGCATTTTCAGACCACAGTTATCTGAAAATGCACATGCGAAAACACACAGGAGAAAAACCGTATTCGTGTATACTTTGTGCATCTGCATTTTCAACAAATTCTTCTTTAAAATATCACATGCAAACACACACAGGAGAGAAACGATATTCATGCCAATCTTGTGAATCTTCATTTTCAACAAGTTCTCACCTCAGAAGACACATGCGAACACACACAGGGGAGAAACCATATCCTTGTCAATTTTGTGAGTCTGCATTTTCAGAAAATTATTCACTAAGAAGGCACATGCTAACACACACAGGAGAAAAACCATATTGTTGTCAAGTTTGTGGATCGACATTTTCCCGAGATACTACTCTAAAAAATCACATGCGTAAACACAAAAGCTAGAAGGGCAATGCCCGTTAGACGCGATTCTCGAGTGTATTCGCTCTGTCTGTATGGGATTTATCAAAACTACAGGAAATGAGAATAACTCACCCTACACGTAAACCATGACCCAGTTAGCAAAATAACATAGTATTTGAAGCCCAAAATGAGATCAATTCTGACATAGTTATTCATATGCTCACAGAAGGGATAGTGATGTTAACCCAAGTAACCGCACTTAGCTGTATACTCTAACAGTCAAGATGAATTCTTTTTGGAATCTGGAAAGATAACAGAAAAGACTACAAAAAATATGAACTATAAAATAGTTTAATGGGAGACGAAAATTAGGTTTCTTTACTAACTCAACGTTTGTGGCTTAGATATAGTATTAAACTCAAGTGTTAGCCACATGAAATAGCCTATTGATTTCTTAGAACGTAAAGTGAAGTAAAATGAATAAAAGAGTAACAATCTACATTGCAAGGTGTTTCTGTATATAAAAGACACACACTTATATGAGAACACTACAGGGAATTGTGAAAACCCAGAAACCCTTATCGCAATAAAGAAAAAAGATCATCATAACCATATTCAGTTTAACGTCTATGTTACATGTTTGAATGCATTTAATGGCTTTTAGAAATTTAATTCCAAACTAACTGATCTATGCCAGGTCTTTTTCTCAAGTTCATTATTATCATTTCAACCCTGTTTTCCTTGGTTTTCTATTGTTAACTAAACGTGCTACCCCAACTGTTCTTACATCTACTAAGACAAGAACTGATTTTGTTCAACGTGGCCATACCATCATTGTAATTCGCCAAGCAGTTTCCTGTGTTTACTATATTTAATCTGCCTCTGAAATAAATACCTCTGACCAACACAACTAGTAGCAAAATTTATCTTCACTTAAATCGAGGGAGGCGCGAGCACGCTCTATCCCTTAATAGACCCCACGAATGGCCTATGCTGGAAATCTCATTTCTTTGATGTATCATAACTCAAAAACCAATAAACCAAATTAATTAAAACTTTGCACAAAATTTTTATTTGATAGATTCTATAAGTGTGTAGAATTTCAGCATCATTAGTCAAGGCAACCCAGAGATCCAGAAAGTTCAAACGTGAAATCATGTTATCTGTGTGTACGTACATATGTATGTACGTATGTGCCACCCTGTATCTCATCAACTATATGATGGATTTAGCTAATTCTTGGCAGAAATAGAGGTTCAAGGGTCTAGTTGATGGCATTTTAATTTCAGTTCACCATATACCTTAGTTTTCCAGAAAATTCAAAAAAACCTTAAAAATGACCAGTATTCATACACTTTATTCTATATCTTATCGACCATTTGATGGATTCAGCTGATTTTTGGCAAATATAGAGGTTCTAGTGTCTAGTTGATGACATGTTAATTTCAGTTTACCATATACCTTGATTAGTCAAACTACCAACTATATCAGTTATGAGAAGGCATTTTATTGAGGCATAGCCTTTACAAAAGTAGTGACATTCCATGAAAAATGCCAGTATACTGAAATCATATGCCCTTAATAGGGTTAAGATGGAAATTCATATACACTAAATGTACAAAAGCAAGGAAATTCCCAAATGTTTACACTTCTATTGTCATTAAGGGTATGCAAGGACAACATGGTTATGTATTTTACTGGTAGGAATTTTTCTTCAGCACACCTCGCACACTTCATCCACTCATGCATAGAGATTTATACTGTAGTGATTTGACAATGAAATGGTTTGGTTGATATGTAGTTATACCCTTAATGACAATAAAAGTGTAAAGATTTTGGAATTCCCTTGCTTTTGTACATTTAGTGTATATGAATTTTCATCTTAACCCCATTAAGGGCATATGATTTCAGTATACTGGCATTTATCATGGAATAAAATGTAGAAATTGATTTTCTATATTTTATTCCTATATATGCATATACCATTTCCTCTCTCATTCTGTCAGCCATGACCGCGTAGAAGTCTTAAGTAATTTGCAATTATACTAAGTAATTATACTAAGTATCGCCTGCACTGAGGATTAAACTTTTGACGTTTAGAAGAGAGTCACTTAGAACTGAATGTTACTTAGTACTTTATCCGTTACGCCAGTAGCTCTCATGGGATAATCCAAATAATCCAAATTATCAATCCTCATCTAAAAAATTCAGAAAATTCCCAAACTTTTACACTTTTATTGTCATTAAGGGTATGCGAGCATAAAAGGTCTATGTATTTTACTGGTAGGAATTTTTCTTCAGTGCACCTCGCACACTTAATCCACTCATGCATAGAGATTTACACTGTAGTGATGTGATAATGAAATGGTTTGGTTGATATGTAGTCATACCCTTAATGACAATAAAAGTGTAAACATTTGGGAATTTCCTTGCTTTTGTACATTTAGTGTATATGAATTTTCATCTTAACTCTATTAAGGGCATATGATTTTAGTATACTGGCATTTTTCATGGAATGATCCTTATACTTTACATAATAATAAAGACTATTATACTGTAAGTTTTGAATCGAAATTTACTGTTGCAGTTTTCCTAATTAAAATTAATCAGAAGAAGTTTGATTTCTTCTGGATTTTGTTGCCAACTTTACGAAAACATATTTTAACACTACTTGAATACCGAACTTCACTTCAGTTAAAGATATCCAATCAGATAAAACATCTTTTAAATCACATTTACACTAGTTCAGTTTTAGAATCGATGGAATCTATTTTAGTTGTTTAATTTTTACACTTGTACAGATTTCCCGTATTTGTTTATTTTTAGAACACTTTCAAGACTTGTGTCACGTGATGGTAAATGATAGAAACTATAAAATATTTCTTTTAACACATATTTTTTAAAGAGATTGAGCTGTTTCTGCATTTCAATATTGTATTCTTCTTGCCTGAGCAACATAGTTTATTCAGAAAGACAACTCTGTTAGATTTCCCTATTTGTAGCAAATTAATAATATTAACAAGTTTTGTATCATACAATTATGGCTCAACAAGTAAGATAATCTATCCAAATAATTAAGCAAATAACCATTTATATTTACAAAACTACATTATAGGAAAACGATATTAGTTTTAAAAAGACAAAGTTTTCTTTGTTCCCTCTTCATAACGACTTTATAACGAAATATGGCATCTTCAATTGGCCACATACTTCTAACTTTCTATGCACAACTGTCAATTAATATATAAGTGAGTTAATTCGCATACTGGTAATTGTGGTTAAAACTGTGTAATGAAATTAATGCAAATGTATTTTAAATTTCTATAGTTAAACCTTACACATTAAATTAAATTTCAATTTTTGTAAATGCGAGTTAATATGAATAATTTTCATTGTTTTAAAGTTTTAATTTTAATTTGGGTTTTTACATACAACTAGCAAGCTCAATTGGAATACTCTAATTAAGCTTGCTAGTTGTATCTAAAAACTGAAATTAAAATTAATCGATTGAATTTAATGTTTTTCAACAATATACATCTTTATAAAAGTATACTTTTCTATAACACATGATTATAAAAATAATAATCTTTGTTAAATCATTTTGTTTAATTACTTTTATTTTTATTCCTTGTTGGTTAATTTATATGTAAATGTTATATGTTCCTCTCTGTGATAAATTAATAATATTAACGAGGTCTATAGTGTACAATTATGGCCCAACATTTAATATAATCTATGCAAATAATTAAGAAAATAACCATTTATATTTATAAAAAAGTTCAACAACCAAATTCTTTCCTGGGGAAAGAAACCAAAACTTGTCAAGAGTGGACTGAGCGTCGATCAGCGCACACATGTAGACTCATACTATTGCAACATACATACTTACAAACCAGACAATCAAAACTAAACATACATACAGACCGACTTTTTCCTCGTAAAAACTCTTCTCTGTTCTCTACAACCAGGACATTTATCTTTCCTATCTTGACTTATTATCTCCCTGTACGATACAAGAACATAGCTTATTAGATATTATTTGTACTAAAAACTAACCCAATTATCAAGAGCTGTACATAATAAAAACAAGATCAATCACTAATTTATCGACAAAGCATATTTTATGTATTCAGCTGTTTCTTCCTAGGTGTGCAAATACATATTAATTTGTTAATCTCTAGAATTCTTTTCGAAAATGAAGATAAGATAAACTATATCAACAGCTTTTCGGTACTTGGTTCCATCTCACTCAAACTCTGAACTTAATTTCCTTAATTTCTAGAGATTTGACTAGTAAAGTCCTCCAGTTACGCTGTTTGTAGAGAAATCTTATATTCGGTAAGATAAAATGTAATATTAGTTTTGTGAGTATCATTGGAAGGAAGTCATTGAATGTAAAGCTACTTATGAGATAACACTGTTACTTATATTCGGTCAGATATAAATTTGAGCGTGCCTTATTTGTTTAGTTAAAAACTGAACAATTTAAAGATATAGTAAACTTAGAACTTAATCTTCTCGAATATAGAGAAATAAGTTATACTTACATGTCAACGAAAATGACCTAATAAATTTTCCACAAATGTTACAATGAGACTTGATCTTTCTATTCTACGAATTCAGAATGGTTCTTTGTGATCCGCATCATTAATTAGCTTGTCACATCCACACATTTTCAAATTGTCATTTTTAATTCATTAGTTTATATTTTTCATACCTTGATATTTATCGTTCATACACATTTGTGAAGAACCGTGTAATTTAATAATATTTTAATTATTTCAGTAATCATTATCACTAATGTCAAATAGTAACAAATTTGTAATAGTTTCTAATGCGAATAATAGTTATAACAAAAAGGTTAACTGTTTTAGTTATTCACATGATCAGAATTAGTTAAAAATAGAGGAAATGTGGAGAGATAACATCCTTGAAAAGCCAATCATTGTTGTTTATACCATTTTCCAGCCGATCCTGAAACCGTAGTTATCAGAGGAAGCGTGCAACTCAAAATCCTCCATAACCATTTGATCATCTATCATCAAGTTTAATTCCAAATATTCAACAAAAAAACAAGAACCACAAATAAAGCTTCTACTGCTTTTGTGCAAAATAATAAGTTAACACATTTCGTAATTTTTTAATTTATTAACAGTTTTGAAAATGTGTTGCACAACATTTTTTAGCAGTTAAACCTCTTAAATTCCAATGTTTCCTAATCGTGGCAGTGGCAACGCAGTAGTATCACAACAACCCGGATAACATTGCTATGGAGAACATCTAGAAGCACTAAGAAACAAGTTCTGTCCTCCTCTCATTGTATAATCCTGCAAGTAAATACATTACATCTGAGTAACCACCGATCAATGGAATAAAAGTGTAAATGTTTCTGTGACATAAAATATTAATTATAAAAAGCACAACATCAATCTTGTAAAAGCCTTCGGATACAAATACAACATATAAAAAATCATTTGCAATCCCAAGCCACACACTACTTATATATAAAAAAATACTAAATGAAAAAAACAGAAATGCATGCACAGTAGATAAATACAAAAGCAAACATACACATAAACACAGCATAGATCCATACAACTCGCTGCAGAGGGCGTAATGGTTACTGAGAGAATAGTTTCGATATTTTGGGGCAAAGCTTCTTCGAATCCAAATTTCTGCTCTTTGTATCAGGAGTAAAACTTGCAATCATGGTGGGTCATTCGGTGCCTATTCTGGAAGAAAGAGAGAATTGAATTTTTATCGCAGGTAGTAGCTGTACCTGTCGATTAGGAAAAAATCGAGATAATTCAAGTCTGATACCCTCGTGTGACAGTCTATGTAAATGAGTTGAACATGAGTAGGTAATGCTAGATTGAGAAAAGGTAATTTTGAAATCTTTTTTCATGTATTTACTAATGTAGATTTCAAAGTTGTGTGACTTTTCTGTGTTACTTTTTCACTGGTTCAGGTTTTAGTCTATCGATGGAATACAGTCATTTAAGCCATTTATTATTAGTTCAAGTTGATCTGAAATGTTGAAGGTTGCATTGTTTACAAGTGATCCTGCAAATATAAAACGTTTTCAGAAGGTATTGGTTTGAGATGATGGGTCCACCTGTTGATTAACAAACATCAAATAGTCTGGTAAGTTAGTAGTGCATATGCATCTGTACTCGTTTTTAACTTGTGCTACTTTTTTCTATAGTGTTATCAGTGATAGCTATGTTGGTAGATTTCTGAGGATTTTTTATACTTTTTACACCACAGATACTAGCACCACCAGCCGTCATTAAAGGGGGAGGTAATTCTGTGTAAATGTGTTGAATATAATGCAACAATGTCATTCATTCAACACTATTAAAATAAAAGGAGCTACGATTACTCGCCAGTTTCTGTTGCATGGGTTAACTAGTGCGCTCGGGGTTGATTTCAGGGTTCGTTTTTCACACACTCAAACAAAACCACTTCGTTTCGAAAACCTTAAAGAATAAAAGAAAACACTTTAACAATTAACCTCTTTTATGCTCAGAGGAAAATGATTATCACACTTCATAAGTTTTCCTGTTATTTTATTTTGAACTGTTATATTTCACTTGAGCGTCAATAAAACATTTGCAGACTGTTCTTAAATTTCTTTTTTAAGAATTCTTTTATAATCTTTCCTAAAACCTCACTTTAAACTCTAATCTAACCGTAAAATTTGGAAAATAAAATCTTATTAAAATTACTATTTCAGTTCCGTAAATAAATCTATTTCTCGTTATTTTAGGTTTTCTTCTTTACAACGAATTTTAAAAAATGAATACCAGTAAGTTTCTTTTTAATGTTTTATAACGATTTTAACAGTTTTAGCTCTCCATTTGATTGAAATATATTTAAGTTGTTTATTCAGCTAGAATTACGATTTACTTTGAGGAAATCACAGTAAATATTGATTCAACTTAATTAAACGTTTAAAAAAAAATGTTTTCACCGAAAGATTTGAAGATTATTTAGTTTAATTTACGCACAATAACAGTTTAAAAAAATAATTTTAATATTTAAAAATATTAATAATTTTATAAGTTTACGAGTTCCATTCAATCCAAAATGGTGCCATGTTTACAGTAATCTCAATCCAATGAAAGATTATATGATTCACACCCTCCCCAACATTTAAATTGTCAAATATTGAAATAAAGAAAGTTAAAATAAAGTGATGCTTAATTCTGAAAAAGGTCGCCATTGTTGTCGAAGCTGGCCCCACACACCTCTTCTATATAGTTTCTGGTCATCCTTGATCCACGATACTCTTAAAACCCTCGGCTTGTGTCTGGTGTGTTCAGTCTTAGGTCTTGGGGAGAAAGCAATGTTCAGTCTTTATTTGTAGAGTAATGATGTCACGATAAAAATACCGTTTTTTTGATCAGCTAATTTACCAGTTTATGGGTAGATTCTTTGTCAGCCAAACTTGTAACCCCTTTCCTCCCTATTAGGCTCTTGGAAGTCTTACTTTTTTATCCAGCCTGTTTGGAGTTCAAGGGATTGAATGCTGGCGGTATGGTCTCTTTCGGTTTGTGTTTAAGTGATTCTTCTTTCATCTCACTTTTTAAATATTTTCTACAAATCCACACGACCACCTTATTATTTCCTTGTGTAACATCAAAGGTCAAACAATATTGATGTTTAGTTCTTTCTCTTGGAAAAACTCACACATTTGCTCTTTGTGAGACTAATCTGGACGCTTGTATTGATAGCAACGATCTACATGTAGATGGTTATTTGACTCTTGTCTTCCACGGATTTACCTGGTCTTGCTCTTTTTCTTTGCAAGGATTTCTCTATTGCACATGTACCGCGTCATGAATCGCAAAGGTGTCTTTGTTGCACTCCACTTTCTATTTTTTTTTTGTAGTGTTCCTGTTCTGATAATCCAGCAGTGTTGATAATGCATTGCAACTTCATCCATCAACCTCCATCTTTGTTTTTGGTGACTTTTATGCTCATCATTCTTACAGGCTCTATCACGCTAATCACACACATCTAGCTGATGAAATATGTCTTAACTTTTCTCTGTCTCATAACTTGTCCCAAATTGTCACTTTCTCCACAAGCTTTTATGATAATGACCTTCATCATCTATCCTTACTTGATCCTTTTCTCACTTCTGTTCCTGTTCTATTTTCTCTTCTCCATCATGCTGTTATTGATGTTGAGATTGATTATTCGGTGAACTCTTTTTTTGATCGTCCCTTTCATAGGCAGACGTTAAGCTACAGGAAGACTGATTGTGATAAGCTTCACAGCTTATTATGTGACGTTCCTAAATTTCGTATGTCTCCAAATGATGCTTCTAAGGAGGTTAATGCCTGACTTCTTGTTGGAATTGACACCTTCTTTCCTCATCGTATGTTCCAAACATAACCCCATTCTTCTCCCTGGTGTTCATCTGTTTGTTTTTCTGTCATTACTTATCGTAATCATTATTTTAATCAGTATCTTCTGGATGGTTCTGGGGCTTCCGGACAATCCTACAGAAGCGCTAGTAATGCCTTAAGGAGATCAATCATTGAAGCTAACTCTATCTACTCTCAAAGGATTTGTGACTCAAAGGTTAGCCTTCGTTATTTAGAGAATTTTCAATAGTGGAAAGTCTGCTCTTTATGATAATCTGTTATTCCTCTTGTTTTTAATGATCTTCAGGTTATTTCATATTCAAGGTATAAAGCTGATCTATTTGCTTGTCTTTTTGCTGATGATTCTGATGCCGTTCTTCTTGATTTTCTCCTTTATAACTGATCAGTCTGTTAACTCTGTCATTACCACTCCTGTGTTTATTTTTCTGATCGTGACCAGTCTAAAGCTTCCGGTCCTGATTCAATTTTCGTTGTCATTCTCAACCGGGGCCCTGAAGTTTCTTACATCATCTTCTAATTATTCAATATATGTTTGTCGCTGTCCTGTTTCCATTCTTATAAGAAAGAATCCTCTGTTGTCCCTCTCCTAGAAAATGCTGGTGATCGGTCTGACCCAAGTAAGTATCGTCCTGTTAGTCTCCTCTCTGTTATTAGCTAAGTTTTTGAAAGGTTGGTAAACAGCTAGCTTCATTTTCTGAAAAGTCTGAGCCATTTTATTGATGTGCAGTATGGCTTTCGCCGTCATTGTTCAACTGTTATAACTGAGTGGATCTATCGGTTTATGGGTAATTCCGGAGAAGGAAGGATCATATCGAAGGCGATTGATAAAGTGTGGTGCATTTTGGTATTCTACATACATTTTAGGGTTATGGTATTAGTGGTAAAGTTATTGGTATTATTTTGTCTTTTTTATAATCAGAGCTTACGAGTAACTCTGGATGATGCTTTCTCATACTTTTTCTCTATCGATGCTCGTGTTTTTTTCAGGGCTCTATTCTAGGTCCAACACTGTTTGTCCTCTATATCAATGATCTTGCTGAGAATATTATTCAGAAGATTAACATCTCTGCTTAATATACCACTCTATTCTGGTGTTGCTTTTCGCCCATCTCACTTAGATCAGTTGGAATTTGCTGCTAGTTTACTAGTTGACCTGGGTTCGGTTGTGGGATCGGATACAAAATGGTTTGTGTCGATTAATTCCGTTAAGAATCAGTTCGTGTCTTTCAATCATAGGTATTGTTGTAGTATCAGCAATAGAAATCTAGCTAGCCCTCCTCCCACTCCCACTCCCTTCCCATATCCCCTCTTCCGGTTTCGGGCTCACCGTCAGGAGTTCCGGTTTGTACACCTAAGTAAATAAACGTGTTTCACTTCAGCCTCCTTGTATCTTCGTCTAATCGACATCAATCAATGTATACGGATATCACAACATGGTGTCAGAAGTGGTTGCAAATAAGTTATAGACATCTACAGTTATCGTAGAAAAGTCGAACAACAACAGAGAAAAAAAAAATAGAGAAGATAAACAAAAAAAAAAAAAGAAAGAAACGGGTCAGCAGTCTACACGTGGAGACGGTAAAAGAGGAACTCAAAAGTCACGGTGTAAAGTGAATCTACAAGGTCACGGACATAATATTAAAAAAAAAAAAAATCAGAGAAACGCTGTCGAAGGTAGGCGATTCGCTATTCATATCCATATCGTTATTGTTGTTTTTCTAAACCAACAACAACAACAACAACAACAAAATAATTTATATACAAATACCGTACGCTAATAACTCAAGTTACACACAAAAAAAAAAATAATAATAATAATACGTATTCTTTTTCATTTCTTCTACGTGTACTAATTCACTTTATCAACAATGGCCTGTCAATTACCTCCCCCGTCTATGGATTGGCAGAGTGCCAATTTACCAAAAGATTTCGACAGATTTGCTCGACAGGTTATGTTGCACTTTAACGGACCTCTCAAAGATGCAAGTGAAGACGTAAAAGTGAATTATCTGTTGCTATGGTCGGGAATAGAAGGCCAAGAGTTGAGTGACACATTTGAATTTGAGGCAGGTGAAGTGTGCAATGTAGAACACTACATCAAGAAATTTCGCGCATATATAGAGCCGAGGTCAAACTTCCGCGTCGCGAGATACCAGCTCCTACAGTGCCGGCAACAACCTGATGAAGCAGCCCACGGATTCTTGAAGAGACTAAGGCAAATAATAAAACAGTGCGAGTACGATCTCCCCGTCGAGAAAACCCTTCTGGTCGACCTTTTTATTTTTGGACTGAACATAAAGTCCACACAAAAGGCATTACTCAAAGAAGGAAAGAATCTCAGCATCGCAGAAGCGCTACATGCTGCAGAGACAGAAGAGGCAACACTGAAGCAGGTGGAGGCAATACAAAACACACATAGAGAACCAAAGATCCCCGAGGAAAGAACAGAAGATGCCCACGCAATAAAGACGGGGAAGGAGCACTATAATAAATGTTACTTCTGTGGAAAAGGCCATTACAGAGGTGAATGCCCAGCAAAAGGAAAAACCTGTGGGAAGTGCCGGAGGACAGGGCATTTTGCAGTTGTTTGCCGCACCAGAGACACAAAAGACTCCATTAATAAGCACGATAGACCTCCAAGATCGGCAAAACCCCCAAGATATAGAAACGCTCACAACATAACAGCACACAGTGACGAAGAAGACGACGACTTGCCAAAAGAGGCATATTTCCATACCATATCAGCAAAATCGCATACTCCAACAGATGCTAGAGAGGCATATGCGGAATTAAGAATAGGGAACAACAGATCCCAAATAAAAATAAATGCAAAGGTGGACACAGGCGCTATGAGCAACCTTATCCCGTGGGAATACTTCAAAAAACTCAAGCATGTACACCTTCAAGACACTCCTATCCGACTATTAGCCTTTGGGGGTGTTCAAATCGACCAAGTGGGCGTATGTCACCTAGGAGTCAGATATGGTGACAAGTTCACAAGTACCAACTTCCATGTAGTAAGAAGTGATGGACCCGCGCTACTTGGCCTCCAGACATCTAGGAAACTAGGACTAGTGACCCTCAATTTTACAATAGGGACCAATATACCAAAACAAGACCACACCACTTTACCCGCGGCAGTACAATCAAAACCAGAAGGAGATACGAAAGAAAGAGAACGGATACTCAAGGAATTTGCTGACATATTCGAAGGCATTGGCTGCTTGCCAGGGGAGTACAGCATCAAGATTGACCCGTCAGTACCCCCAGTAATACACCCACCCCGTCGGGTACCAATAGCCTTGAAAGAGAAATTCAAAGCAGAGTTAGACTCCCTTGTAGCTCAAGATATAATAACCCCTGTAACAAAACCGACAGCCTGGGTCAACTCTTTTGTATGCGTCACAAAAGCCAATGGATCTGTCAGACTATGCCTGGACCCTAAGGACTTAAATAGGGCAGTGTTGCGGCCACACTTTGTTACACCAACATTTGAGGAAATCATCTCCAGACTTCATGGAGCAAAATGGTTCTCAATAGTGGATGTGAAATCAGGCTACTGGAACATGAAGCTGGATAAAAAATCAAGAGAAATTACAACATTCATCACTCCTGAGGGACGCTATATGTTTAAGCGCTTCCCAATGAGGGTCAAGAGTGCGCAAGACGAATTTCAGCGAGCCATGTTTGAGACCTTTGGGGACATTAAAAATGTCCTCTCAATATCGGACGACACCGTTATCGTTGGATTTGAGGAGGATGGCAGCGATCATGACATAGCACTCAACAAACTCCTAGAAAGAGCTCGGTCTAAGAACTGCAAATTCAACCCGGATAAATTAGTGGTCCGCACGCAAGAAATCTCTTTTTTTGGCCACATTATATCAAGGGATGGAATAAAACCAGACCCAAAGAAGACAGTGGCGATCGTCCAAATGAAACCACCAAAAGACGAAAAACAATTAGCAAGCTTTCTTGGGCTAGCAAATTATTTAAACAAATTCTCGCCACAACTGGCAATGCTGACCAAGCCACTCCGAGATCTTCTGTCAACAAAAACTCAATTCATCTGGACTGAACAGGAACAGATGGCTTTTAACAGCATAAAAGACGAAGTAGGGAAAGCAATTGTGCTTAAATATTTTGATCCAAAAGCGCCAATAAATATACAGGTTGATGCATCATCAGCTGGACTGGGTGCAGCCCTCATCCAAAATGGAATGCCGGTCGCCATAGCAAGCAAAACCCTGTCGGGGCCTGAGACAAGGTACTCGAACATAGAACGCGAAATGCTAGCAGTGGTTTTTGGGCTGGAAAAGTTCCATCACTATGTATGGGGCCAAGCAGTGACAATAATAACTGATCACAAACCGCTAGAATCAATAGCCCTAAAGAATCTTGCTAATGCACCACCAAGGTTAGCGAGAATGTTACTTAAAATCCAAGGCTATGATTTCACAGTTAAATACAATCCAGGAAAATCCATTCCCATAGCCGACTGCATGTCCAGGGTGTCACCAATCCCAGGGGAACCAATCAGGGATGTAGACATCAACATACATCTACTTAACGCACACCTGAACGCATCCCCAACTCGCTTGCTAGATATCAAGGCAGAAACACCCAAAGACCCAGTATTAAAACAGCTCACCAGCACAGTTATGTCTGGATGGCCAGAAAATCGATCCTGCTGCCACTCTCACGTACAAGCTTTTTGGAATTATAGGGACGGAATTGGCCTCCAAGATGGAGTACTCCTTAAAGGCAACAAAATCATCATACCTCGCTCACTTCAACCAGACATCCTGCAACAACTACATTCATCCCACCAAGGGATAGAGAAAACCCGCTTATTGGCCCGAACAGCAGTGTTCTGGGTCGGTATCAACAAAGACATAGAGGAACTAATTAGAGACTGCTCCACATGTCAGAAGTACCAACCCAGTCTCCCATCAGAAACACTACTCCAGCACGAGACCCCTTCTTACCCATGGCAGTATGTCAGTACCGACATCTTTACCATGGAAGATAAGGAATTTTTACTGGTGGGGGACCATTACAGCCGCAGCCCTTTCATACGGCGTCTCCACTCGACGACATCAGCTGCAGTAATCCGACAAATGAAGCTCCTGTTCGAAGAACGAGGTGTCCCGGAGGCAGTATTCAGTGACAATGGGCCCCAGTATTCCAGTGCAGAGTTTGAAGATTTTGCCAAATCGTACAACTTTAGGCACACTACCTCGTCACCACTCCACCCCCAGTCAAACGGGTTCGCAGAAAGGATGGTGGGCGTCTGTAAAAAGTTGTTGTTGAAAGCACGAGAAACGAACACAGATACCCACCTAGCAATGATGGCGTACAGTGCCACACCGCTATCAGCTCAAATCAAATCCCCAGCAGAACTACTGAATGGAAGACCCATGAGGACCCCACTATTGTCGAAACAACAACTAGGGGATGAACAAACAAAGCTAGAGTTGGAGAAGAGCAAAGAAGAAACAAAAAAGTGGTATGACCGAAAGAATAGCCATCAACACACACAGTTACATACCGGTCAACAGGTTCATGTTCAGGACAAAAGAACCAGACTCTGGGAACCTGGAAAGATTGTGCAGATCGCAGCAGAGCCAAGGTCATATGTAGTAAAATTCGCCAACGGTGGAATCCATCGCAGAAACCGGCAGTTATTAAGGCCAACAAAGGGAAAGGCGGACAACACGAAATGCCAGCACCAACGAAAAACTTGTTGTGGCACACACCGAGTCCCTTACCCTCACAGCACTATCCCAGCACAGGGACCACGGCCAGCCAGTGGTCAACCATCAACCATCTCAAGCACACATCCACCAGTTCCATCAACACCTGCCAAACTACGTAGGTCGAACAGGACGAGCAAACCCACCCAGCGGCTCGACCTGTAACAGAACAAAATGAACTATCTCCCCCACCCCGCAACCTCTCCAGCCCATCACAGCCCAACGTACTTCTCCTTTAATAGAGAAGGGGATGTTGTAGTATCAGCAATAGAAATCTAGCTAGCCCTCCTCCCACTCCCTTCCCATATCCCCTCTTCCGGTTTCGGGCTCACCGTCAGGAGTTCCGGTTTGTACACCTAAGTAAATAAACGTGTTTCACTTCAGCCTCCTTGTATCTTCGTCTAATCGACATCAATCAATGTATACGGATATCACAACAGGTATGTCCCATTTCTTCCTGAGATTCTCATGGATGACTCTGCTCTTGAGGAGAAATTCACCCCAGAAACTTCTGGTCTTTCTCATCAAATCTTTATTAGTGTTCATACATTAGACCCATTGCTCTTTCTGCTTCTCGTAAAGTCGGGTTTTTTCTATCGCTCTAAACACTTACATCTGAGGCTATTCTCTAACTCTACACATCTACTATCAGACCTTGTATTGAGTAATGTTGTCATATTTGGGCTGGTGATACTGTCCCATGTAAAGGGTTCTTGATAAGGTGCAGAAACGTATCTGTAATTTGATTGATTCCACCTTTTTTTCTCTGCACCCTCTCTCACAGACGTGATGTTGCTATGTCAGTCTTTTCTATACAAATTATTACATCATATATTCTTCAGAATTGTGAGATCTATTCGTTTTTACTAAAAATGTCACAAGTATATAAATAGGAACAAATAGCACAACGGAAAATATAGATGAACATCTCACAATAAGTTCATAAAATTATTGAATACAATACATAACGGGAAAACATTACGAAGTTTGTAAATTAAACAGAAATTTGTCAGCATTCAAAAGTAGATGAAGACCTTCAGCAAAACCCCATCTCCACAAGTAATGAGATTCTACTTTTTTTAGGCGATTACATGTGAACACTCATAAAAACTAGATCATTTTAGAATTTGGAGTGTAGGATCAGTTTTTCAAATACATTTAGCTGAGAATGATCACCCATTTTCGGACAAGTGTCTGATCAAATAGCGTTTTACGGGCACATGACAGTAATTCTTGGTGGGGTGAGAGAAATAAATTGTTACTGTGTTTTTTTGGAGGGGGAGAAACATCATTCGCTTACTCTAACGATAACTTCAAGTCTGGATAGAAACCTCATTAAAATAATCCTCCCTCAACCCTACAACTAACTTTACGTCCGGCTAATAACAGAAGCCTCCTCCCTCAAACCTTTGTTAACCCCACCACTAGCCATCTAATTCTGTACTTGGATGGAAAAAGCTTTCGTACTCATCCTTGTTGATATCTGTAACATCGTCGTCATCATCATCATCATCATCATCATCATCATCATCACCATCATCACCATCATGTGGTGCATGCACAGGACAATTAGCGTCACCCAGTTATTCCCCTTGTGTAAACTTCAGTCTAATAAAAAATGTCTTGTCTTATATGAACGTCTTTACATCGTCCTCTCTCGTTCTCGATCTTCCAATACTACTCGTTTCCATTCATGCTTGTTATACACACACACATATATATATATATATATATATATATATATATATATATATATATATATATATATATATATATATATATATATATTATAATAGAGAATGGTAGTGTGCTTGAAGCATTGCTGGGAATAGTAGTAGTATGTTTTTAAAAGGTTGTGGGCAATGCAACCACCACTCACTCCCCTCACACCGTTTTCAAAATGTTATTTTCAGAGATTCAACAATTTCGTGCATTTCACAATTCATCGTCATTTATTTGGAAAGATAAAACGTAAGTTTGTATTTGCTCTGTCATTTTTTCATTAATAAATATTAGTTAAAATGTTTATTAATAAATAATTATGACATTTTCTTCCAAAATTGAATTCTATTTATCTTTTAATAAATACTTTTTAATGTTATAACTTTTTTTTCAATGAATATTGTCAGTGTATTCTATACTTTAATTTACTTTTTCACACTTAAAATTTAAAAAAATTCTCTTAGCTTTATTTTAAAAGATTAATGCAATTTATCGTTACGACACATGTAAGAAAGTAGTTATTTATTCTTTACGAATTAATGTAATTTAAAATTACATTAATTCTTAAAGAATAAATCAAGTAATGTAATTATTTAATATTTTAATCAATCATCATGTAAAAATAATTAATAAAATTGACGCAGTTCGTAACGTAAATTTAAAAAAAACAAAAAACAAAAAAAAAACAATTACTGCAGTTTGAGCTTTCCATACTTCGAGATTTTGTAGCCGTATTCTGTTTACATTTACAACACCCTGCTCCAGACATGTTTTAGCTAACTTTCACTTTTTTTTTTATAATTAAGCAATATTTAGTAAAAAAAAAGGTACATTCTTTTGTAATTCACCCTCTTAAGACTTTAATTTAATAATGTTATATCCTAAATTACATAGGACATACTAAATTAAGAATACGCCGAGTGGTTTGCGTTTAACAGGGATCCGGTAGGAAGTAAAGACGTTGACTCTTCACTGCCGTCCAGATATCACTGCCCGTCTTATATACGTACTTTCGTATATAGTCAATACCTGATTACTTCCCTTTATGTTAGTTTCGTATTTATGCCAAATCATGACCTTTACAACACCTTCCCCTGAAGCTGAAATCTTCCCGATTTTAGCTTTAGTACCGTTTCCTTTTAGGATCAGGCCTGATGATTTTCCTTTTTCTGGTGCTCTTCCTTCTGGTCTGCGTTACCTGCGGTAAGGAATTCTGTCCACCCCGTATGGTATGTTCGGGGGATACATTCATGGTTTCAGGTATACATACTGGCTTTGGTATATCAAATGTATCACATAATGTTTCCATTTGGACTTCTGTATTTTGCGAAATTCTGGGACGGATTTGATTTATGTGTCTTTTACAGACAAAACTTGGGCCTTGAATGGTATAAACCATGTTCCCATTTTTTTTCATAATGAAACCGTCCACCCAATGATTTTTTTCCATTCTGAAAATTTTTAAAATACACTTTGTTCCCTGAGGAATAGCACTTTACTTTCAAGTTTTCTCCTTTAGAACTTTTCTTCTTCTCAAGTATAAGTCTATCGAAGATAGATCTAATTTTTCTAGCAAACATCAGTTCTGCAGGGGATGAATTAACATTATTATTTGGGTTCGGGGTTACCCTGTAGATTGCTAGAAATGTTTGTATAGTTTGCTCATCTGTGTCCATATTCAGGTTTTTCTTTATTGCCCGTTTAAATGTGTCCACATTTTTTTCTGCCAACCCATTCGACCTAGGATGGTAAACAGGTGTCGTGATATGTTGAATATTCAGCGATTTGCAGAATTCTTTAAATTCGTGATTTGTAAATGTTGTACCATTGTCACTTACTATGGTTTTTGGTACACCAAAACGGCTAAAGATTTCGTTAAGTGCATTTACAGTGTTCCTTGCAGTTGGATGTCTAGTTTTAAATATCTCTGGCCATTTAGAGAAAGAATCTACTACAATTAAGTAGAAAAAAACATTCAGAGGTCCGGCATAATCAATATGTAGACGTGACCAGGGTAGATCCGTTTTCGGCCATGGGGTCGTTTTTACTGGCGGATCTCGGGCTGCTAACTGACATCATTTGCATGTTTTGACACAGTTTTCTACTTCTTTGTCCATACCAGGCCAATATACGTATCCTCTAATTACGGATTTCATTCTTGAAATGCCAGGATGATCTGTATGGAATTCCATTAATATTTTCCTTCGTAATGCCTGTGGAATTACGATTCTATGAGCATACATAAGTACACCTTCACAAATTGAAAAAATGTAGTTTGTCCTACTTTGTTACTTTTTTCCCTCAGTCCTAATTGAGTTTTCATTTTCTTTATGAAAATGTCTTTTTCAGCTTTTCTTTTAATCTCTTCAAGGGTTATTGGAAGTTCACGTATCATATTACACATTGAACTTGTACATTCGCTTTCATCTTTAAGAGAAGCAATTACTGTCTCTTCGAAACTTTCGTTTCTTTTTAGAATCAACCTTGATAGTGCATCCGCGTGTCCTAACATTTTCGATGACACATGCTCCATCTTAAACTGATACTTTAAGAGAGTTACAGCCCATCGCTGTATTCGATTTTCGGTATGCTTAGGTATGCCTTTCTTTGATCCAAATATCGTAATCAAGGGTTTATGGTCTGTTTGCAATGTTAAGGTCCGTCCATAGAGAAATCGATTATACTTTTTGACTCTAAATATTATCGACGGAGCCTCCTTTTCAATCTTGCTATAGTTTTTCTCAGCTGCAACCAAAGTTCTTGATGCATGAGCGATTGCTTTTGTTGTTCCATCCTCATACTTATGGAGTAATGCAGCGCCAACGCCGTAATCACTGGCGTCCGTTGTTAGTACTTGTAATGATAAAAGAAGAATGAATAAGAATGCCTTTCGTAAAGGTTTTATCAGCTTAAAATATATACACGTGTTTGGCAAAGTCAATATGGTGGAATCCTTAGTTCCGGCCAAAGGGAAATAACCATGACTCATTTCCTGAAGAGTTACAGTAATTTATTATAACATTTTCCCCTTCAACAATAATCAAGTATGGAATTACAGAAGTTAAATTTAGTCTGTTCTGTACTAGGTTAAAAAGTCCTTATATTTACTTGGAAATCGCCGCATTCTGGACGATCTCCGCACTGACTCACAGGGATTTTTGTTCTCAGCATCCACATCGTGGCTAGTATGGATATGTTCAGGATCAGGTAAGGGATTCTTCTCCTCCACGTCGATATTGTTTTCGTCAGGTGGCGGTTCTTTATGGGCTCCAGGGCTTGCAGTATTGTTTTCATCGTGTTCGTCTTCTTGGTTTGAGGAGTTAGGGGCCAGGTCTCGCACATTGACAGTAGTTTCCGCACCAGAGGGTAGTCGTACATGAGCATAGTAGGGGTTGATGTCTAATAAGGTAGCAGGGGTTACTGGAGGGTCGAGCTTACTAGACTTAGTATGGTTTCTGACATATACTGGGCCTGGTTTCGCCCAAGTGGGAACAGAAGTTCCGGAGGAAGATCTACGACTATATTTGAACATTCTCTCATGAGGAGTCATATTGGTGGCAGTGCACAGTAACGACCTGATTGAATGGAGAGCGTTTGGTAGTATCTCTTCCCAATGAGGCAGTTTCATGTTGCTAGAGTGTAAGGTCGTTTGGATGGCCTTCCATAAAGTTCCATTGAGCTTCTCAACTTGCCCGTTACCCTCAGGGTGATACCTACTTGTTTTAGAGGTGGCGATACCTTTGCCACGTAAGTAATCTTTGATTTCTCCTGCAAGGAAGTCAGCAGCTCGGTCAGTGTGTATCATATCGGGCATGCCAAAAATAGCAAATAGTTGGTTTAGGCAATGGATCACGGTTTTACTAGTCATATCCTTACAGGGGAAGGCAAAGGGAAAGCGAGTATATTCATCAATTATGGTGAGTAAGTATTTGTTACCACGTACAGAGGTAGGTAAAGGGCCTTTAAAGTCGATGTTTAGTCGCTGGAAAGGTAATATAGCCTGTATGAGTGTTCCTTTGTTACAACTGGCAAATTTAGGTTTCAAATACTGACAGGAGGGGCACGAGTCTGTTATGTTTTGAATTTGTTCTAAATAAAAAGGAAGGTTTCTTGTCCGGATGAAGTGGCCGAGTCGCGTGACTCCAGGATGGCATAGTGTAGCATGCAAGTCGCGGAGGTCTTGCAAAGTGTGCGTTAATGCAGAGATGCGAGAAAACGTATCAGCAGCTGTATTTTCCGTTCCTGGGCGGTAAGTAATGCTGAATTTGAATTGTGACAGTTCGATCCGCCAACGACATATCTTATCATTTTTAATTTTTGATTTTCTCTTATTATCGAACATAAAACTGACGCTCTTTTGATCTGTAATAACTTTGAAATGTCTCCCGAGTAAGAAGTGTCGCCACTTTCGAAGAGCTTCGACAATCGCAGCAGCTTCTTTTTCGACCGCGTGATGTCTAATCTCGTTCGGACTTAGTGTCCGAGAAAAGAATGCAACGGGTCTACCCTGTTGGTTCAGCGTAGCAGCAATGCAGTATTTACTGGCATTAGTTTCCACTACAAATTCTTTGTCCGGGTCAACAGTTATAAGGGTGGCATTACTTAAGTCGGTCTTCAGCGTCTGAAAAGAATTTAGAATAGACGGGGGTAGTGGAAACTCCCTGTTATGGTTCAGCGGCAGTATCTTATCAGAAAAATTTCGAATGAATTTACTATAGTAAGAGAACATACCAGTTATTCGTTTTTGCGACTGTAGATTTAGAGGCGGTGGCATTTCAAGGAGTGGTTTTAGCCTCAGGTAATCAGGAGTAATTTGGTTGTTCTGGATTGTGTACCCAAGAAGTGTGATAGTAGTAGTAGAAATGATGCTCTTACTTTGGTTGAGTGTGATGTTGCATTTTTTTGCTACATTATAAAACCTTTGAAGGTTGTAATCGTGTTCTTGTTGATCCTTTCCGCATATCGTGACATTGTCTACATACACAAAAGTATCTGTTAATTTTTCTTTTTCTACAATGTCATCGATGCATCTTTGAAAGGCACTCACTCCGTTAGTGACTCCAAAAGGGATACGAGTAAATTGGTAAAGTTTTCCATTTACTTCGAATGCTGTGTATTTCCGATCGGCGTGACTAATTGGGATTTGGTGGTAAGCAGACTTCAGGTCAAGTGTTGTAAAAACGTTGTATCGAGCTATGTCATCAATCATTTTAGTAATGTTAGGCATGGGATAGGCATCCAGTTCTGTAAATCTATTTATGGTGTCGCTGTAGTCGACCACCATTCTTTTTTTTTGATTCTCGTTAGAGGTCACTAAAACTTGGGCTCGCCAAGGAGATATAGAGGGCTCTATTATGCCTTCCCTCAGCATTCTGGCAGTTTCCTCTTTAATAAAAATGTTGTCAGTGAATGAGTGACGACGAGATTTGGTGGCAATAGGGGTCGTCCGAGTAGAAAGATGAGAGAAGAGGGGAGGAGGAGAAATTTTGATACATGGAAAACTGTTACTCTTACCCATCGCTCCAATAACAAGTTCTTCCCTGGGACCGTCGAATTTCAACGTCACAGTTTTATATTGTTTTAGAAGGTCTTTTCCGACAATCATATCCGTGAACAGGTCCTTAATTACTTCCACCGTCATGGCGTGGTGGTTTTTACCGTTTAGAGAGATGTCAACAACAGTTTCGCCGATGATTTTAGCATGATGATTCGGGTCCGCCAATGCTACGGTTTTCAGTTTGGGGATAACAAAAAGTTTCAGCTTTCTTGCTGTATTTTTGCCAATGAACGTCCTCACGCTGCCGGAGTCTACCATAGCATTCACTACCTGCCCATTTATTTCGCATTTGGTGTAGGTGATGTCTTTGGCACCCGTTCCTAGTCAGGAGAGATTGGGTGGGGGGGGAGTCCGGGTCGTACAACACAGCAGCAGGAGAGGAGGATGATCTACATACCTTAGCCCAATGGCCATTTTTTTTACATTTTCTACACTCGGCATTACGTGCAGGACACATCGCCCGTGCATGCCGTGTGTTCCCACAGAAGAAACAAATTCCTTTTTGTAATGTATTTCCTTTTACAGCGGCTAAGGGAGTTTCTTCTGGTTGACCTACGGTAGCTGTTACGCTCGGGTGGTAATCGAAGCTGGCCGTATGCTTCTCCGCTTGTTCTAGGGATCTAGCCACTGTAAATGTCTCTTGTAGTGTCGAGAAAGGTTTTTCAAGTAGGCGCTGACGGATAGACGAAGACGAGATGCCGCTAATGAACGCGTCCCGTATATATTGTTTTTTGTTTTCCTCGGCACTTACCGCTTGAAATTCGCAAGATTTAGCGAATACTTCCAACTGTTGCATGAACTCGTCGATGGTTTGTGTCGGTTTCTGTTTACTTGTCAGGAGTTGATGTCTGTTAAATACAATGTTTGTTGGTTTCATATAAATAGCGTCTAGCGTTTCTATGGCGCCGTTGTAATCCGTGGCGTCGCTTATGATTTCGAAAATTGTCGCCGAGACAGAATTGATCAATGCGAAAAGATTTTGCGCATTGTTTTCGATTTGGTCGTTATTTAACGTGCGTAGGTAATATTCAAATGTTAGTTTCCAATGTTTGTATATTTTTTCCGAATTCGGAGCAGTTGGTTCTGTGTTAAATCTTTCTGGCCGCAGTAATTTGTCCATTTTTTTTTTATTTTTTTTTCTTATCTTAAGCTGATAAAATTGTAATGATAAAAGAAGAATGAATAAGAATGCCTTTCGTAAAGGTTTTATCAGCTTAAAATATATACACGTGTTTGGCAAAGTCAATATGGCGGAATCCTTAGTTCCGGCCAAAGGGGAATAACCATGACTCATTTCCTGAAGAGTTACAGTAATTTATTATAACAGTACTAACTCCTTGTCTGGATCAAAATGCGCTAATGTCAAGTCTGATAATAGACATTTCTTAATTTTTTGGAAAGCAAATTCACATTCCTTATTCCAACTTGATTTACTACCCTCTTTTAGTAACTCGTTAATAGGAGCTCTCAAATTATGCACATTAGGTATGTATATCGCGTAATATTGAACCAATCCCAAAAATGATTGTAGCTTCGGTACTGAGTCTGGAGCAGGCATCTTTTCAATTGCTTCGGCCCGTTGTGGATCTGGTCTTCGTCCCTCTTTGTCGATTATTTGACCAAGGTATCTGATCCTTTCCATAAGGAAATCGCATTTCTCCGGGCTCAATCTGAACCCAAACTCCTCTATTCTCTTAAATACTTCTCTGACGTGCTTCTTGTGTTCATGCAAATTTCTGCTCTTTATCAGGATATCGTCAAGGTATGCCATTGAAAATTCCAATCTTGCGAGCATCGTATCCATAACCTGTTGAAACAGAGCAGGGGCGACCTTTAATCCGAACGGAAGTCTTTTTAGTTTAAAAATACCCTTATGCGTGTTAATGCACATGTACTTTGAACATTCGTCATTGACTTTAATTTGCAAGTATGCATCCGAGAGGTCTTTTTTGGAAAAAAATGTTTCCTCCGTTTAGTTTTGAGAATAGATCTTCTGTCGACGGAAGGGGGTAATTGTGGTCCTGCAAACAGTCATTAAGGCCCGTCGAAAAGTCAGCGCAGACTCTTATTGTGTTATTCTTTTTCTTCACATATACTGTCGGACTTGCCCAATCCGTGTGGTCAACCTTTTCAATGACGTCTAATTGTTGAAGTCTCTCCAACTCCTTCTCTATTGCGTCCATCGATGAAAAAGGTACATTTCTTTAAGGTTTGAACACTGGGGTGGCATTTTTCTTCACCTCAAATTTTGCTTCTGTTTTCACACAGTATCCAAGTTTTTCGGCAAAAACTTTTGGGAATTCTGCATTTAAATCGTCCATGAAGCCTTCTATTTGGTTTGATTTCTCTGTGGTCAACCTATTGCAAAAAGAATTAACCGGTCGTTCCCATAAGTTGAACAGGACAATCCAATCCACTCCAAATAGACGTGTGTTCCTTCCTGGAATTACGTACACTTTGCACTTGTGTGTTTGACCACCAAATGACACATTGCACCTCAGTTCTCTTTTGAATTCCAACCTTTTGCCGCACACACTCTTCGCCATCTTGCTGGTTTCTCTTAGTTCAGGTCGACCGATCCTTCTCCAGATATCTTTATCTATGATGCTAATGTCCGCACCACTATCCAGGAGTAATGTTACAGGATGTCCATTTATCTTTACATCGACATATTTACGCCTTTCGCAGCTTTTCTCTTTCCTTGTGCAAAGCGTATTAACTTTATCGATCCTTCGTTTTTTCTTCTGGTTACAATATGTTCCCTTGTGGCCTTTGAATCCACATTCGTAACATATCCTATTCCTGAACCAGCAGATCTTTTTGGTGTGTATTGTACTTCCGCAGCATTCACAACTTTGATCCTTGTACATTCTGGGAGTCTTTTGTTACTGGGTCTTGTATGTTCTAGAGGTCCTTTGCCTTTTTACATGTTGTATCTTGTAAACGCTTTTTTCTTCAATGCGGGTGTTGTCTCTTTTGATATTAATGAGACGTTGACACTCCTCGGTTACTTTTTGTAAAGTTACAATCGGGTCCGACTCCATAATTGTAAGGATCCGTGGTCTGACATCTTTGTCCCTTGGTGCTGTGAGTCCTTGTACAAAGATTAAACATTTAAATAAATCTGCCGAAATTTCATTTAATTTAAATTATTCACATAAGCAATTTACCGTACATGCATATTCTAAATAGTCTTCGGATTCCGACTTCTGTAAATTTAAACATTTATATCTAGAATAAAAAAGGCTGTCTCTTTTATCAAATATTCTAGATAAAGTATTAATTGTCTCTTCAAAATTCACTTCTTCCGTTTTTTGGGGTAAAATTAAATTAGCATACTTGGTGTTTTCGTCCGTCCCCAGTTTTTGTAGTAACAGTGTAACTTTTTCTTCGTCGGTCCAGTCCGAACATATTTTTGTAAAAACTGTACGAAAGTACCTTCTATAGTATGCTGCAAAAGTAACGCCAGTATCGGTAGAGTAGTGAAATTCTGACAAAGAATTTGAAATACCCTCTGCAGAAAAATTAGTTTTCTTCCTATCTGTCGACGTTTGAATTAATTTTTCAAAATTCTTTTGCTGCGTTAACATTTGGCGTTGAAGTATTTTTGTTTGCTCCTGTTGTGCCTCTAAAGTTTTTTGTGTCAATTCTTGCTGCTGCAGTAGCTGTTGTCGTAGCTGTAGTTGTTGTTGTTGTTGCTGTATACTTAGAGTTAACGCCTTCGTCAACTCAGCCAATTGCTCCATTTTAGCTTAATTACAGTACAAAATATCTTTCCAAAGTTTACAACAATAATTTCACAAAACGTTCGTCAATATGCGTTTTTGTAAATTAGCAACAATACTTCCATAAGTTTTGCAAAAATAAATGTTTCACAAAGTTTATACAATTTAGCAACAGTCTTTTATCAGATAAACTTTTTCACAAAATAATTTCAGACAATAAAACGTTTCCAAAATTCGCACAACAAATAGTTTCAATTACTTTAGACAAAGCAATGAACAATTATTTTTCACAAAAATACGGCTGCACTTGGGAGAGAAAAAAATATAACAATAATTTCTGAATTGTTTAAAGAGAAAAAAAATCGTAAGCGTTCTTTTTTCTTTCGAAATCCGTAATCTCACGGTGCAGGTTTCGAATTCAGCTTGTGCTTCCCAAATATTTTTTCGTTAACATACAGATAAAGTTCACTTTATCTTAAAATTGTTTCGAGTACAATTTTCTTTACTTTCCCATTAGTTCTTACCGAAGAAATCCGTACTTTTTACTACTTTAGGTAGTAAAATTCTCTTTTATTTGACGCACGTGTCGACGTTTTTGTCTTGCCGTCCTTGCAAATTTTCTTTAAAAAAAATCCTTGAATAGTACGGTTCTTTATCTCTGTTAAGAGATAAAGAAATATCCTCGTTCGCCACTGTTATATCCTAAATTACATAGGACATACTAAATTAAGAATACGCCGAGTGGTTTGCGTTTAACAGGGATCCGGTAGGAAGTAGAGACGTTGACTCTTCACTGCCGTCCAGATATCACTGCTCGTCTTATATACGTACTTTCGTATATAGTCAATACCTGATTACTTCTCTTTATGTTAGTTTCGTATTTATGCCAAATCATGACCTTTACAACAAATAATAATATTTGAAACAATTCCAGAAAACTGACATTTATTTTTCCAGCGATTTTAAAACATGTTTTATTGAATCTTTAGTTGTAACGGATTTTTCGCTTGTTTTATAACATTTTGCATTCTAATTTTATTTTCACACGTAAATATACATGTGTTTCCTGTTAGATATTAACTTAATGCTTTTATCTTTCAAACACAATCAAAAGTTTAACGACAACTACTTTTAAAAATTAAGAAAAGACACTTTTAAGAACGAGAGTCAGTACAAGCGACGGCCATTTTTGCACGTACTTACAGGTTTAACATATAGTATTATTTAATTTTTAATTCACATGAAATTAAAATATTTCAGTTTTTATGTTTCTGAATTTTTTAGATGAGGATTGATTTTTATAACTTGGATTGGAAACGTATGAATAACACTCAAAATGAGAACAGTAGTCCGAATAATCCAAGGTAAACATTTCGGTTAAATCCAAGAATTGATATTTTTTTGTGACTTCCTGTTTAATAGCGAAACAAATACCGCGTTACGTCATGTACGGATGATCAGAAATGAAAAATAAAACCTTTTTGTAAGCATTTCTTTATGCGAATTTTATAATTATTATTATTCCTTCGAATTACAGTTTAATAATAATAATACATTTGTTTAATATTATTTTAATTTAATATAATAATAAACAAATAATATTTACATTGAAAAACAATCATTTTATTATTACTATAAGTGTTTGAAATAAATAAAAACATAATATAATTAGAAAACATTTTATTAAATAAATTTTAACAAACAGATATCAACCGATTTTTTTCTTAATAACGTTATGCTATATAATAAGCCATTTTATTGAATTAATTTTTAATAAACAAATTTGTCAACCGAAAGTTCTTTTTTTTCCCTTAATAACGTTACTTTTTATTACACTTCATAACATTTTCTAATCCCATATAAAATGTTTTTTTTTTAAAGTTTTATGAATGTGAAAGTGTAAATAGTAATTTTTGTTATTCAGAAATGCTAACAAAAAGTGTTATTTCTCATTTCTGGTCATCCGTACGTGACGTGACGCGGTATGTGTTTAACGATTAAACAGGAAGTCACAAAAACATGAAAATCTTTGATTTAACCAACATTTCTGTATTTATCAAGTAAAATTTAATTAAATTCGTTTACAATAACCTAAACATTTATATTTTTAATTTATATATCTTTTCTTTTCTATCTTTTTAGTTTTCTGCGAAGCTGATTTTCCGGTCACCATCTTGAATTTTCCCCCTCGATATCACTGTGACAAACACATCACTAATCTTGAAAAAGTGAGTATAATGTTTCCTAAATTTCTTTATTTTTCTATTTTGTTAAATGACTTTATTTATCATCTTCACCAAAATATTACTTTAAACTCTAATCTGACCGTAAAACTTGTAAAATAAAATAATGCTACGTAATTCTGATGTATTACACATAAATATTAGAAAAAATCTCTCTTGAATATTACTATTTCAGTTTCATTAATAATAAGCTAAATACTTTTGAAAACATGGTTTCACTGAAAGTTTTATTTTGGGAAGATATTCAATTCGGGTATCTTTTACAATAATCAACACAACGAGAATAGACAAATGTGCAACAAATAAATGTTACCAGAGGCAACTTAAGTTACTCATCTACTACCTGGATAAGTTTATTTATTTTTTAACTTATTTTAAAGGGTTGTTATTTGTTTCAAAACAAGCCGTTTCCACGAGAGAAAAAACATGGTGGACACTGGGCCGATCGATAGCGCACAAAAATTGAAACCTGGACAATATACTGTTCGAAACACATCCAATAAATGTCAACAATTGTGTGAAAATATATTATTGACATTTATTGTATTTATTGTATCAGTGCATTGTTTTTTTTTTTTTGTTTTTTTTCGAATTTCAAGTCTTGGGCATGGGGAAGCGGCCATTTTGATTTTTTTTTCGAGCAGTCAACACCGACTGTTTTGAACTAGAAAAACACCCTTTAAAATAAGTTAAAACACAAATAAAATTATCCAGATGGGTAGATGAGTACTTTACTTGCCTTTGCTAACATTTATTTGTTGCACACTTGTTTTTTTCACACTTTTTTTGTTCTGTTGATTATAGTAAAAGATACCCGGAAGGAAGCTAAGGGAGTACAATGTTCTCCGGCATCTTGGGACCTCCACAGTGAATGGATGGGATTTAGCTGATTGTCAGATTGGTCGAGTGAATTTACGCTGAGAGGGTATCAGAACAGCAAATGCATCGGAGCACATTCCATTTACATTAATATCAATTCAATGCCAGCTGATATGCTTTATCGCTACCCCCACGATTAATATAGTAAAATATTAAGATAAATAAACTTACACAAAGTCATCGCTAATTCTGAAAGAGATCAGCATTGTTGTCAAAGTGATTCACTTTATTTTCTACCTCTGTAGTTTTCTGCGAAGCTACTTTTGTGGCCACCATCTTTTTTTTCCACCTTGACTCACATAAACCTGAAATCAGGTAAACATGCACATGTGGATAAATAGGGAAAAATAATAAAACAAAAAAAATAAAGATTAAAATCTCACAATAAGCTTATGAAAATGTTGGATACATTATTATTAAATACAATACATACAGTAATTGCATTACGAAGTGTGTTAGATTAAAAAGAAAATTATATCTACATTTAAAAGTAGATAAAAACATTCAGCTGAACCCCATCTTCCCCTAAAGGAGATTCTTCTCTTTTAGGCGATAACGTATAAACACACAGAATTTTTTTGTTTTACATTATTTGAGTGAGTGATCAGTTTCACATATAAGTTTAATGTAGAATTATCAGCCATTTCCGGGTAAGTGTCTTACCAAATAGCGTTTTAAAAACATATCACAAGACTTTTAAGAGCTTGGGCGAAAATGAATTGTGTGTATGGTTCATTGAGGGTAAGGGTCGGGTGTTTAAAACGGCAGTTTTGTAAAGTTGTACAATGTTATATGGGTAAAATTCTAATTTACTGATTTCAATTATGGAAAACGACAACGTTTTCTAATTAAATTATAGCATTTATTATTATTATTATTATTATTATTAGTGTTATTATTATTATTAAATTAGGAAACCTTGTACAACTTCTTTATCGGTTCCGTAAAAAATGATTGCGTTTTTTTTTGTTTATATTAGGTAAACCACCTTTTTCATTAGATATTAGAATTTAAAATATGTTCGATTTCATTAATCACCTTTGAATCTTAAATCAAAAGGATATGTCAAATTTAGGATGTCCTCAGATAACTAAGGAGTATATAGTGGGCCATATATTCACTATCATTGAAATTAACGATTTCGACTGGACGTTTGTTTCACTGGTTCAAAAGGTAATGGAAAACGAGGTCTACTTTGTAGCATCACTAGGTTTGATAGACAATTCTAGCATATTTGGAACATGTGAAATACCCAGGGTTTGACCTAAATAAAATAAAAATTATAGAAGGATTACCAAACATACCCAGAAATATTCCTGCGTATAGCAGCTATGACAGTTCCGTAGAATAACTCACCGAACCAGAGACCCAGTTAACAGTGCACCGAGATGTTCTATTTGTCAACTCTGGAAGTCCCAGACCAGCAGTTTACATCAGGAGTGCTCGGAAAGTTCGACTACCAAAGACACTCTCTTTATGAACTGAAAGGGGGATGTGGTGTAATCCAAATTACATCCCTTTCCACTCAGCATAGCAAAAGAACTCTAAAAATAGATAAAAATAATGTTATCTTAAGTTCTCACACTGTATTTTGTCCTTATTCTCGTCAACCCTTATGATATTACAGTAACAGCCACCTCTAAACAACCCTAAACCTTTAACAGTACCACTATTTCTAAATTCGGGTGGCAACAGCCCCCTCTAAACAACCCTTTCTTAACAGTACCACTAATTTTAAACCAGTTATCTTTAGTACAGTTCTGCATAAACAATAGAATAAATTTAAAATATTTATTTTAAAATATGGACGAGTCTAAGCTCCTGTTTAGATTTGTAGAGGAGGGAGCAGCCCTGTACCTCCTGAACGATCCTACTTTTCGATACTGAATTGTGTCGAGATTTTTCTGTCAGTAGAGTTAGTCTTTTTTAGTACAGGTTTTAAGCCAACTCAACCAATAGATAAATAAACAGAAAATGGCCAAGATTACATTTTTTTTAGATGTACTTTAAAACGCTGTCTGGTCCGAAAGTTGGTGATCATTTTACATTAAATCAATATACTGAAGTGATTCCAACTCCAAAAGTTAAAAATGTTTTTTTTTTGCTTTGTGTTATTTGATTTCTTTCCTTTAACTGCTTACTTTTTCAGGCTACTTACATGATGTAAGCGACTAAAAAAATATAGAATCTCATTTTCTTGGGGTGGGGGGTTATAAGGTGCAGGGCTCCAATAATACTTAACAATTATTGGAATTCCTGGCCTCTAGACTGGAATCAAAGTTCGTCCTTTGATCAAAAGAGGAGACATTATTTTGCTCTAAATATTTTAGGTGACTTTAGTCACCTAAAATATAAGCATTAATCATTTTTATTTTTTTGTTCCCAATCAAGTGTGCCCTTTTTGGGGGGGAGGCTGTAATTTCATTCCATTAAAAACCAACACTTGGTCGAATATGGACAAATCGTTCTCGACTGGGGCAATTTTTTTTTATCTCAGTCACTTAAATTATTTAGAGTGAAATGGTTTATTTCTATTTTTAAGCAAAAAAATATGAACTTGAGACATTATTCATTCTTAGCCAGCCTTATTCTGAATGTTTATAAAAATTGTGACTATATTTTTCTGATCGACGTTTATTTCGGCGTTTCACATATACAATGAAGTTTGCTATAATTGTGTTTTTAATCTTTTGTTTTTGTTTTTATTAAACATGATTTAAATAAAAAATAAGTTACTTTGAAATAATGCCGAAATTCATTTCGCTCTACATATTTTACGTGACTTAAATAGGAATGAACCCTTTTGTTTTTCTTTGTCCCCAATCTACTGTGGCCGTTTCATTGGAGCTTGATTTTCGTTCCATTAAAAACTAACCTAGTGTTTAACTTTGCCTTCGTGAAGAGGCAGTAAATTAGGGACTGTTTTTGTTTGTTCTTAACGATTGATTTTAATCAAATCTTTTACTTGAATTTTAATTATTTATTTTTTATAAAATATATTCACCAAAATTAAGATAAACATAACGTTTTGTCTTAGTGATTTTTTATTTGTTTACAAAAGCGACAAATATTCTTCATACATGAATTCGGAATTTGATTTCTTTTTTTCTCAATTCTCTTTTTAGTTCGATTCAGCTATGTCATTTCTACATTTTAGTTTTAATCTTGTTAAATATAATTTTTGAAGGTATATTTAATCACAGTATTTATTAGAAATAATCAGATTTAATCTAAAAATATATATTTTTAAATAATAATAATAATGATAATTCTATAGAATTAAACTAACACTTACCGGCATAAGGGCCTCAATTGGTATCCATCTCATGGAGGAGTGCTTGTTATGATGAATGAACATTTATAGACTAAAATGGCCACATATGAATCTCAGCCAATCAGAACACAGAGAATGGACTTTCCCTTCTGAGCATAATGGAACATTCTAGCCTTGTTATAAACAGGCATTTTGATGTGCTCAATAGTTTGACTTATCTTTCTGCTCCTTCCGAGAATTTACTTAATGCAATTGCCAACTTTCCTATCCCAAAGAATATAACTGATGCAAGGTCTTGGTTTGGATTAGTTAACCAAGTAGCATGGGCACATTCCCTAAGCATCATAATGTCTCCCTTTCGAGACCTTGTCAAACAAAATTCATGCTTCATTTGGAATCAGGATCTCGAGAATGTATTTTTCACATCCAGGCAAATCATTGTGAATTTGGTAAAAAAGGGTGTAACGACCTTTGATATTAACAGAGCAACCTGCCTTGCTCCAGACTGGAGTAAAGAAGGTATGGGTTTCCTGCTATTACAAAAAACACTGTATATGTTCCACTGAGAAATCACCGGTATGTTGTCCTGAGGACTGACACATCGTATTTGCAGGCAGCAGATTTTGCACAGATGTGGAGCGCCGATATGCACCCATTGAAGGCGAAACAGCAGCAGTCGCCTGGGCATTAGACAAATGCCGTATATTTATTATGGGCTGCCATAATGTAATAGTAGTAACAGACCACCAGCCCTTACTAGGAGTATTTGGCGACAGGGACCTATGCAAGATACATAACCCGCACCTCTTTAAGCCTAAAGAGAAATCACTCAGGTATTTTTTTACCATCCAACACTGCCCAGGAAAGTTGCATCAAGGTTCCGATGCCGTCTCTCGCAACCCAGTCCCTACAATGAGTGCCCTTACATCCCTATCTTCCACACACCCTTCCTCTGAAGACATCCATCTCTCAGATAAAATAGATGCTATGGTGGAGGTAGCAACCCAGCAGGCCATGAACGATTTTAAAGACAATGATACAATCCTGTCAGCTGATCACATACGTGCTTCAGGCCGAAATGATCCATCTTACACGACTCTGATCAACACAATACAACTAGGTTTTCCATCCAAACGTTCACTTACTGAACCGGAAATCCATAACTTCTGGGATGTACGCCATCGACTAAGTACTGACAGGAGCTTAGCACTGATGGATGCAAGAATCGTGGTACCCAAATCTCTCAGAGGAAAAGTACTATGTTATCTTTAGTACAGTTCTGCATAAACAATAGAATAAATTTAAAATATTTATTTTAAAATATGGACGAGTCTAAGCTCCTGTTTAGATTTGTAGAGGAGGGAGCAGCCCTGTACCTCCTGAACGATCCTACTTTTCGATACTGAATTGTGTCGAGTTTTTGCTGTCAGTAGAGTTAGTCTTTTTTAGTACAGGTTTTAAGCCAACTCAACCAATAGATAAATAAACACAAAATTAAGAAAATGGCCAAGATTAAATTTTTTTTAGATGTACTTTAAAACGCTGTCTGCTCCGAAAGTTGGTGATCATTTTACATTAAATTAATATACTGAACTGATTCCAACTCCAAAAGTTAAAAATGTTTTTTTTTGCTTTGTGTTATTTGATTTCTTTCTTTTCACTGCTAACTTTTTCAGGCTACTTACATGATGTAATCGACTAAAAAAATATAGAATCTCATTTTCTTGGGGTGGGGGGTTATAAGGTGCAGGGCTGCAATAATACTTAACAATTATTGGAATTCCTGGCCTCTAGACTGGAATCAAAGTTCTTTCTTTGATCAAAAGAGGAGACATTATTTTGCTCTAAATATTTTAGGTGACTTTAGTCACCTAAAATATAAGCATTAATCATTTTTATTTCTTTGTTCCCAATCAAGTGTGCCCTTTTTTGGGGGAGGCTGTAATTTCATTCCATTAAAAACCAACACTTGGTCAAATATGGACAAATCGTTCTCGACTGGGGCAATTTTTTTTTATCTCAGTCACTTAAATTATTTAGAGTGAAATGGTTTATTTCTATTTTTAAGCAAAAAAATATGAACTTGAGACATTATTCATTCTTAGCCAGCCTTATTCTGAATGTTTATAAAAATTGTGACTATATTTTTCTGATCGACGTTTATTTTGGCGTTTCACATATACAATGAAGTTTGCTATAATTGTGTTTTTAATCTTTTGTTTTTGTTTTTATTAAACATGATTTAAATAAAAAATAAGTTACTTTGAAATAATGCCGACATTCATTTCGCTCTACATATTTTACGTGACTTAAATAGGAATGAACCCTTTTGTTTTTCTTTGTCCCCAATCTACTGTGGCCGTTTCATTGGAGCTTGATTTTTGTTCCATTAAAAACTAACCTAGTGTTTAACTTTGCCTTCGTGAAGAGGCAGTAAATTAGGGACTGTTTTTGTTTGTTCTTAACGATTGATTTTAATCAAATCTTTTACTTGAATTTTAATTATTTATTTTTTATAAAATATATTCACCAAAATTAAGATAAACATAACGTTTTGTCTTAGTGATTTTTTATTTGTTTACAAAAGCGACAAATATTCTTCATACGTGAATTCGGAATTTGATTTCTTTTTTTCTCAATTCTCTTTTTAGTTCGATTAAGCTATGTCATTTCTACATTTTAGTTTTAATCTTGTTAAATATAATTTTTGAAGGTATATTTAATCACAGTATTTATTAGAAATAATCAGATTTAATCTAAAAATATATATTTTTAAATAATAAGAATAATAATAATAATTCTATAGAATTAAACTAACACTTACCGGCATAAGGGCCTCAATTGGTATCCATCTCATGGAGGAGTGCTTGTTATAATGAATGAACATTTATAGACTAAAATGGCCACATATGAATCTCAGCCAATCAGAACACAGAGAATGGACTTTCCCTTCTGAGCATAATGGAACATTCTAGCCTTGTTATAAACAGGCATTTTGATGTGCTCAACAGTTTGACATATCTTGCTGCTCAACTGGTCGTACAGTTGAGCCCTAAGTATCGACTCTATGTTAACTAAAGATATGCAGATAATTTTGTTTCGGTTGGAATTCTGTTCCATTTTTTTATACATCTAGAAAAAAGTGGCGCTTACCTAAAATTTGAATTTGTTAAAAATAAATTCATACAAATTGTCATTTTCACTGAGTGCTTTAATCTTAAATGTAATGAAGGAATTAAAAATAGGTAAATTCTAAGTTTCATTGTCCACATGAGACAGCAAAATAAAAATTGGACAGAAAAAAGCATCCACCATTTTTATAAACCAAGAGAAATATGCTAGCTAGGAATAAAATAATACAATTTAAAACTAATTTCATCCAAAATAAGCGAGATATTCAAATAATGCCTGTCGTACAATTGAACGCTGAATGGAAATGTGTAGTCAAACAGACATACACTGGTTGTGTGTGCGTGTTGGTTCAACAGAGAGGAAAAGGGGGAGGGCGCAAAAATTATAGTTGTAGCCTCGTTTCCGATTTTAACGTCTGTTTCAGTGAATTGTGAAACGCAATTATTTCTTTTATTTATCATAGTAAGTTAATTGATTTTTTATAATCGTTCCCCGTAGCTCAGTTGGTTAAAGACTGAAGATATTAAGTTGGCGGTTTTGATTCCCAGTGTTGGTGTCAAATTTCTTTTTGTTTATTTATGTATTATTTACTCTAAAATAAGTAGTGAAGATGTGCCCCAATGACCAAAGATATGACAATGTTTTTCTTATGTTCACAAAAATTCCGACCGACGGACAGACAGACGGACAGAGAAGGTGTTCATTATATTGTAAGTAGACTAGCAAAAATAGCCTCCCTATGGTCGTCTATTTTTGCTAGGCTGCCGTGTCAGAAATGAACGCTCACTTGTAAATCGATGGAGCCCCAGCCATATTTCTTGGGTGGTGAGACATTGATTTTCTTTGTTTCAGACCAAGAATAGTTTTAGTTATAAAAAATTTCGACAAGAATATTTTTCTTACCCCCCCCCCCCAAAGAAATATTTTTTGTTTAAATTGTTTATCGCTAAGTAAAAAAAGTAAAAAAAGCATTTCTTTTGTGTAAGTAATTAAATAAAAATAGTTCTTTTTACTTTGTAACATTTGCGCTGTTGGTAGCGTGTCGGACAAATTCTTCCAAATTACCATGTGACGTTAAGGTTGCGAGTTAAAATCACGACCTCGGCATCGAACTTATTTATTGTTTATTCAGTTAAAATGTGCCCTAATATATTTCTTACGTTTCTGACTTAGAAATTAAATAAATATTATTACCCCCCGTCCTTAATCTTACGTTTACAAAAATTATCGTCGACGGACAGACAGAAGGACAGATAGGCACAGAGAGAGACAGACAGAGAACCTCTTCGTTATATTATAAGTGGATGTGTTTTACTATTGCTGTGTTAACTTGTCCTATCTGAGTATATATGGCGATTATTCAAATTATTTAAAATGCCACTACATTCTTCAACATTAGTATTGTGAACATATCTCTAAATGATATTTGAGCATAACAGATTAAATGAATGACAGTGGTTCTCATACATTGAAGCATCGAAGAAATTCTACAGACTTCTGCAACAAAGTTTATATCAATTTGTGGATGTACTTGAAATGCTATTGTAGCCTCACAAGCTTGGAATCTTGAAAATACTTTGTAAAAGCTAAAAGGAAATAAACAGTACCATAGCTTATAAAATATAATAATGAAAATAACACTGTGCGAAATGAGTATTTACCATTAACATGTGACATTTGACACTAATATTAATGGCTGTAAAATATGAAAAGAAATTGCAGGTTAAATCAAAGAGAATTAATCGGAAGAGCCTCTAAATTATAAAGCAAGCAAAGTATTGTGTTAATAGTTTTATTCTTATTAGTAAAAACATTCCTTAAATAGGTAATACTCATATTTCTAATCTACATGGATTTTATGCAAATAAATGCAGTATTTATTTACTAGATAATGTTTAAAATAAAATAATAGTGTAACAGCAAAACCACCTTTTACTTTGGTTTATTGAACCATAAATCCTTGTATTTCTGTTGATAGGATCTCTTCACATTTTTTGTTATTTACAGATGTAAACTCTTTCAGTGAATGGTGATTTTCCAATGCGGCAAATAATAAAAGAAGTCTTGCATCTGTTTGAGATAAGTACTGCAATTTTATTGTGAAAAAACTCGATGCCTGTTCGAAAACACCTTTTAAAAATAAATCTAGATGGTGTGATAAATGCTTTGAAAAGAAATACACAAATATAAAAGAACTATAATTATAAAGTTAATGGGTTTGTTTTTTTTTATTGAATTTACATGCTAATAGTTGCATGCCAGTACAGAGATTAAAAAGCACATGACCTATAAATGTTTAAAGCTGCTTTTTCAGGGAAAGATAATCTAAAATAAATATGGAGACACACATAGAAAGGAAACAATATTCGTGTCGTGTTTGTGAATCTGCATTTTCACAGAAGCATGAACTACAAAGGCACATACAAACACATACAGGTAAAAAAACATATTCTTGTAAGGTTTGTGGATCTGAATTTTCAGATCAATCGTATCTAAAACCCCACATGCGAATGCATACAGGAGAGAAACCATATTCATGTCAAGTGTGTGGAGCTGCATTTTCACGGAGTCAAAACCTAAAAAAGCACATGCGAACACATACTGGAGAGAAACCATATTCTTGTAAAGTATGTGGATCTGCATTTTCAGAAAACAGCAATTTAAAAAATCATATGCGAACACACACAGGAGAGAAACCATTCTTTTGTATAGTGTGTGGATCTGCATTTTCACAGCATGTTCATCTAAAAGCTCATATGCGAATACACACAGGAGAAAAACCATTTACTTGTCAAATTTGTGGAGCTGCATTTTCACAGAACAATGCAGTAAAAAAGCACATGCAAACACACACAGGAGTGAAACCATATTCTTGTAAATTATGTGGATTTTCATTTTCAGAGAACTGCCATTTAAAAATGCACATGCGAAAACACACAGGAGAAAAACCGTATTCTTGTATACTTTGTGCATCTGCATTTTCAGCAAATTCTTCTTTAAAATATCACATGCAAACACACACAGGAGAGAAACGATATTCATGCCAATCTTGTGAATCTTCATTTTCAACAAGTTCTCACCTCAGAAGACACATGCGAACACACACAGGGGAGAAACCATATCCTTGTCAATTTTGTGAGTCTGCATTTTCAGAAAATTATTCTCTAAGAAGGCACATGCTAACACACACAGGAGAAAAACCATATTCTTGTCAGATTTGTGGATCGACATTTTCCCAAGATACTACTCTAAAAAATCACATGCGTAAACACAAAAGATAAAAGGGCAATGCCTGTTAGATGCGATTCTCGAGTGTATTCGCTCTGTCTGTACGGGATTTATCAAAACTACATGACATGAGAATAACTCACCCGTCACGTAAACCATGACCCAGTTAGCAAAATAACATAGTATTTGAAGCCCAAATGAGATCAATTCTGACACGGTTATTCATATGCTCACAGAAGGGATGGTGATGTTAACCCAAGTAACCGCACTTAGCTGAATACTCTACCAGTCAAGATGAATTCTTTTTGGAATCTGGCAAGATAACAGAAAAGACTACAAAAAATATAAACTATAAAATAGTTTAATGGGAGACGAAAATTAGTTTTCTTCATTGCTTTACTAACTCAACGTTTGTGGCTTAGAGGAGAATGTATATCGTATAAAACTCAAGTGTTAGCCACAGGAAATAGCCTATTGATTTCTTAGAACTTAAAGTGAAGTAAAATGAATAAGAGAGTAAAATCTACATTGCAAGGTGTTTCTGTATGCAAAAGACACACATTTATATGAGAACACTACAGGGAATTGTGAAAACCCAGAAACCCTTATCGCAAGAAAGAAAAAAGATCATCATAACCATATTCAGTTTAACGTCTATGTTACATGTTTGAATGCATTTAATGGCTTTTAGAAATTTAATTCCAAACTAACTTATCTCTGCCAGGTCTTTATCACTTCTTTTTCTAAAGTTCATTATTATCATTTCAACCCTGTTTTCCTTGGTTTTCTATTGTTAACTAAACGTGCTACCCCAACTGTTCTTACATCTACTAAGACAAGAACTGATTTTGTTCAACGTGGCCATACCATCATTGTAATTCGCCAAGCAGTTTCCTGTGTTTTCTATATTTAATCTGCCTCTGAAATAAATACCTCTGACCACCACGACTAGTAGCAAAATTTATCTTCACTATAGTTGTTTCCGGATGCCGGAGAGCTTCTTTCTGCAAACAGTATTTGGAATTCTGTCTCTGCTTCGTTTTCCTGACTTTACAAATCAGAGTTGTTGTTTCGAGTGAAATTTCTTTTTAAATCAGGGGAGGCGCGAGAACGATCTATCCCTTAATAGACTCCACGAATAACCTATGCTGGAAATCTCATTTCTTTGATGTATCATAACTCAAAAACCAATAAACCAAATTAGTTAAAACTTTGCACAAAATTTTTATTTGATAGGTTCTATATGTGTGTAGAATTTCAGCATCATTAGTCAAGGCAACCCAGAGATCCAGAAAGTTCAAACATGAAATCATGTTATCTGTGTGTACATACATACGTATGGGCCACCCTGTATCTCATCAACTGTATGATGGATTTAGCTGATTTTTGGCAGACATAGAGGTTCTAGGGACTAGTGGATTGTATTTCAGTTTACTATATACCTTAGTTTTCCAGAAAATTCCAAAAAACCTTGAAAATTACCAGTATTCATACACTTTATTCTATATCTTATCGGCCATTTGATGGATTTAGCTGATTTTTGGCGGAGATAGAGGTTCTAGTGTCTAGTTGATGGCATTTTAATTTCTGTTTACCATATACCTTGATTAGTCACACTACCAACTATATCATTCATGAGAAGGCATTGTATGTAGGCATAGCCTTTACAAAAGTAGTGACATTCCATGAAAAATGCCAGTATACTGAAATCATATGCCCTTAATAGGGTTAAGATGAAAATTCATATACACTAAATGTACAAAAGCAAGGAAATTCCCAAATTTTTAGACTTTTATTGTCATTAAGGGTATGCGAGCACAACAGGGCTATGTATTTTACTGGTAGGAATTTTTCTTCAGCGCACCTCGCACACTTCATCCACTCATGCATAGAGATTTATACTGTAGTGAGTTGATAATGAAATGGTTTGGTTGATATGTAGTCATACCCTTAACTAATGAAAATAAAAGTGTAAAAATTTGGGAATTTTCTTTGCTTTTGTACATTTAGTGTATATGAATTTTCATCTTAACCCTTTTAAGGGCATATGATTTCAGTATACTGGCATTTATCATGGAATTATTAAACTCTACTTTTTATTGAGCACTATCAACATAAATATTCGAACATATCTCCAAACTAAGTTTTAATATTGTTAAAATATTATTATGATAGCCTCTTCATCCGTCTAAGAGCATATGGATGCAAAGCGAATAAATTGATGTTTTTTTTCTTCAGTTTGGTGATAATCATTTTCATTATTTTATTTCATCTCTAATTGTTATCTCCGCTTTCGATTATGACAATACATGGAATGATCCTCATACTTTACATAATAGAGATTATTATGCTGTAAAGTTTTAAAGTTACATTTGGAATTCTGTCTGCTTCGTTTTCCTGACTGTACCAATCAGATTAGCACATTACGTCTCAGTTGTTATATGCATTGTTTCGAGTGAATTTTGTTTTTTAAAGGGCAAATGATTTTAGTATAATAGCATTTTTCATGGAATGATCCTTATACTTTACATAATAGAGACTATTATGATGTAAACCTTTGAATCGAAATTTACTGTTACAGTTTTCCTAATGAAAATTTATCAGCAAAAGTTTTAGTTCTTCTGGATTTTGTTGCCAACTTGACAAACACATATTTTAACACTACTGCTTACTAAATACCGAACTTCACTTCAGTTAAAGATATCCAATCAGATAAAACACATTTGTTCAGTTTAAGAATCGATGGAATCTAATTTAGTTGTTTCAATTTTACACTTGTACAGATTTCTCGTAATTGTTTTATTTTTAACGGAACACTTTCAAACTTGTGTCACGTGATGGTAAATGATAGAAACTATAAAATATTGGTTTTAACATATATTTTTTTAAAGAGATTGAGCTGTTTCTGCAGTTCAATATTGTATTCTTCTTGCCTGAACAACATAGTTGATTTAGAAAGACAACTCTGTTAGATTTCCCTCTTTGTAGCAAATTAATAATATTAACAAGTTTTGTATCATACAATTATGGCTCAACAAGTAAGATAATGTATGCAAATAATTAAGCAAATAACCATTTATATTTACAAAACTACATTATATGAAAACGGTATTAGTTTTAAAAAGACAAAGTTTTCTTTGTTCCCTCTTCATAACGACTTCATAACGACTTTATAACGAAATATGGCATCTTCAATTGGCCACATTCTTCTAACTTTCTATGCACAACTGTCAATTAATATATAAGTGAGTTAATTCGCATACTGGTAATTGTGGTTAAAACTGTATCATGAAATTAATGCAAATGTATTTTAAATTTCTATAGTTAAACCTTACACATTAAATTAAAGTTCAATTTTTGTAAATGCGAGTTAATATGAATAATTTTCATTGTTTTAAAGTTTTAATTTTAATTTGGGTTTTTACATACAACTAGCAAGCTCAATTGGAATACTCTAATTAAGCTTGCTAGTTGTATCTAAAAACTGAAATTAAAATTAATCGATTGAATGTAATGTTTTCAACAATATACATCTTTATAAAAGTATACTTTTCTATAACACATGATTATAAAAATAAGAATATTTGTTAAATCATTTTGTTTAATTACTTTTATTTTAATTCCTTGTTGGTTAATTTATATGCAAATGTTATATGTCCCTCTCTGTAATAAATTAATAATATTAACGAGGTCTATATTGTACAAGTATGGCCCAACATTTCATATAATGTATGCAAATAATTAAGCAAATAACCATTTATATTTATAAAAAAGTTCAACAACTAAACTCCTTTTTGGGGAAAGAAACCAAAACCTGTGGACTGAGCGTCGATCAGCGCACACATGTAGACTCATACTATTGCAACATACATACTTACAAACCAGACAATTAAAACTAAACATACAGACCGACTTTTTCCTCATGAAAAATCTCTTCTCTGTTCTCTACAACCAGGACATTTATCTTTCTTATCATGACTTATTATCCCCCTGTACGATACAAGAACATAGCTTATTAGATATTATTAGTACTAAAAACTAACCCAATTATCAAGAGTTGTACATAGTAAAAACAATATTACGTACTTCTTTATCGACAAATCATATTTTATTTCTTCAGCTGTTTCTTCCAAGGTTGGCAAATATTAATTTGTTCATCTCTAGAGTTTTTTTTTCGAAAATGAAGATAAGAATAAATTATATCAACAGCTTTTCGGTACTTGGTTCCATCTTACTCGAACTCTGAGCCAGTCCTTAATTTCTACGGATTTGACTAGTAAAGTCCTCCAGTCATCCTAAAAGAGTTTTAAAATGTAATATCAGTTGTGTGAGTATCATTGGAAGGAAGTCATTGAATGTAAAGCTACTTATGAGATACCACTGTTAATTATATTAGTTAAACAGTGAAAAAATTAAAGATATAGTAAACTTAGAACTTTATTTTCCCGAATCAAAAGAAATAAGTTATACTTACATGTCAACGAGGATGACCTAATAAATTTGCCACAAATGTTACAATGAGACTTGATCTTTCTATTCTACGAATTCAGAATGGTTTTTTGTGATCCGCATCATTAATTAGCTTGTCAATAAGACTACATCCACAAATGTTCAAATTGTCATTTTTAATTCATTAGTTTATATTTTTCATACCTTGATATTTATCGTTCATACACATTTGTGAAGAACCGTGTAATTTAATAATATTTTTGTTATTTCAGTAATCATTATCACTAATGTCAAATAGTAACAAATTTGTAATAGATTCTCATGCGAATAATAATGATGACAAAAAGGTTAACTGTTTTAGTTATTCACATGATCAGAATTAGTAAAGTAAAGGAAATGTGGAGAGATAACATCCAATCATTGTTGTTTATATCATTTTCCAGCCGATCCTGAAACCAGGATTATCAGAGGAAGCTTGCGACTAAAAATCCTCCATAACTATTTGATCATTTATCAAGTTCAATACCAGATATTCAACAACAAAAAACAACAAATAAAGCTTCTAATTCTTTTGTGCAAAATAATAAGTTATACATTTCGTGTTTTTTTTCTAAATTATCAGTTTTGAAAATGTGTTGCAGAACATTTTTTTAACAAGTTAACTGTTAGCAGTTAAACCCCTTAAATTCCAATGCTTCCTAATTGTGGCAGTGGCAATGCAGTAGTATCACAACAACCCGGATAACTATGGTGAACATCTAGAAGCACTCAGAAACAAGTTATGTCCTCTTTTCATTGTCTCATCCTGCATGTGGCAAGTAAAGATATGACATCTAAGTAACCACCGATCAATGGAATAAAAATGGAAATGATTCTGCACTATTTTTGTGTGTTCTGGGGCAAAGCTTCTTCGAATCCGCATGTCAATGCTAAGCTTTCTGCTCTTGGTATCAGGAGTAAAACCTGCAATTAGGGTGGGACATTCGATGCCTGTTCTGGTAGAAAGAGAGAAGTGAATTTGTTGTACAGTGCTTTTTTATCGCAGGTAGTAGCTGTACCTGTTGATTAAGAAAAATCGAGATAATTCAGGTCTGATGCCCTCGAGTTAAACATGAGTAGGTAATGCTATAACTATTGTCCCCAATTGATTGAGAAAAGCTAATTTTTAAATATTTTTCATGTATTTACTAATGTAGATTTCAGAGTTGTGTGGGAATGTGACTTTTCTGTGTTACTTTTTCACTGGTTCAGGTTTTAGTCTATCGATGGAATACAGTCATTTAAGCCATTTATTATTATTAGTTCAAGTATATCTGCACGGTTGAAGGTGATAAGTGCAAGTTAATCTGCACTTTTGATGGTTGCATTGTTTACAAGTGAGCCTGCAAATATAAAACGACAAGAACAACTATGTCTGTATTGTTGTCAGAAGGCATTAGTTTGAGATGATGGATCCACCTGTTGATTAAAAAAACATCCAATAGTAAGTTAGTAGTGCATATGCATCTGTACTATTTTTGCTATAGTGTTGTTAGTGATAGCTTTGTTGGTAGATTTCTGAGTGTGTTTTATGCTTTTTACACAACAGATACTAGCACCACCTGCCATCATTAAAGGGGGAGATAATTCTGGTCTGGCGCTCTCTAGAGATAATCTGTGTAAACGTGTTGAATGTAATGCAACAATGTCATTCATTCAACACTATTAAAATAAAAGGAGCTACGATCATTCTCCAGTTTCTGTTGCATGGGTAAACTAGTGTGCTCGGCGTTGATTTAAGGGCTCGTTTTCACACACTTAAACAAAATCACTTCCTTTCGTTAACCTTAAAGAATATAAGAAAACACTTTTATGCAAAGAGGAAAATGATTATCCCACTTCATTAGTTTTCCTGTTATTTTATTTTTAACTGTCATATTTCACTTGAGTGTCAATAAAACATTTGTAGACTGTTCTTAAATGTCTTTTTAAAGAATTCTTTTATAAGCTTTCCTAAAACCTCACTTTAAACTCTAATCTAACCGTAAAATTTGGAAAATAAAATCTCATTAAAATTACTATTTCAGTTCCGTAAATCAATTTCTCATCATTTTACAACGAATTTTAAAAATGAATACCAGTCCGTATTTTTAATATTTTATAACGATTTTAACAGAGTTTTAGCTCTCCATTTGATTGAAATATATTGAAGTTGTTTATTCAGCTACAATTAGTATCTGTTCCGATTGATACTGCATCCCATAGACTGGTATCGTCTTGGCCTTCGGGGCTTGATTTATGCCGGTCTATGGGACGGTCCTGTGCAGTTCTAGGAGGTCCACCCTCCCAGGCTTTGCCTACCCTCTTTGGTAAGTAAATTTATTGCTTACTGCCTGAGGCGCCCCTACCGGGGAATGCCGACGGGTCTGCCCAAGCAATTTTTAATGGCCAGAGTACTCATCTTCTCGGGCGCTGGCTTTTAAAGTCCACCTATCCCGACTCGACCTTGGGTCACATCTTGCCTTGTGGAAGTAAGATAAAACTGACCTTGTGCCTAACTTTCTGGCGAGGAGGTAAATAAAACAATTACGATTTTCTTTGAGGAAATGACTGTAAATATTGATTCAAATTAAACGTTTAAAAAAATGTTTTCACTGAAAGATTTGAAGATTATTTAGTTTAATTTACGCACAATAACAGTTTTTAAAGAAAATAATTTTAATATATAAAAATATTAATAATTTTATAAGTTTACGAGTTCCATTCAATCCAAAATGGTGCCACGTTTTTGGGTTTTTTTTTTAACATGGTTCACCCCAAACAAGGCAGACCGCCACTGTAGACGTAAAGGGCTACTGAGAAAAAGAAAAGGAGAGAAGGTTGGGGGGCAGTCTAGATTGGGATCTGCGCAGCGAGATGTCTGTTTACATTAGTTTTAAATTTCTGCATGTCAGTACTGTCGGGAAACAGGGGGCAGGGCGGGAGTTCCAGAGGCCAGCAGCACGAGGAAAGAAGCTATTTGAGTAGAAGGTTCTCCGGCATCAGGGGATCTCCACAGTGAATGAATGAGATTTCGTTGATTGTGGAGTTAGTCTAGTGAATTTACGTCGAGTAGCCAATGAATCGGAGCATGATCCATTGAAGTATTAATAAAACAAACATAAGGATGCTACATTGCGGTGATTGGACAGGGACTGGAGCTTGGGTTACAATGATGGACCTAAAAAGTGGGGGGCCCGGTTAAACACATGCATATATAACTTCATTATTGATGACCGTAAAGTGGGGGGGGGGCAAGTAAAAATGGGGGGGGGGGCTTGAGCACACCCCTGCCCACCGGTGCCGCCGTCCATGCATAATATTATCATCTTTTTCTTGACCAGATAGTATAATGTGAGTGTGAATAGTGTTTCTGGTTAAAAAAATACTTATATTTTTAGGCGAAAACTATAAGTTGTAAACTTTAATAGGAATAACAAGGTTCTTGTTAAATCAATCGTTTCTATTTTTTTCTATTTAAAAAAATTATTTTTCGTATTTCAACCCAAAAATAGGCATATGTTTTTTTTTCATGAGATATGAATTAAAATATTTTTTCTTGTTTTTATTGATTTCAGACAAGAACGCCAGCATAGGCGAACATAGTTTTATATAATGAATAATAAAAATTGATAATGGGGCCGCTTGCAGTATTTGGTCACTGAAACTACTAGCTAAAAAGCCACCAGTGTCGCCCATTTCACTGCAAGCCGTAAATCACTCCCCTATTCCCACGTACGGTCAAATTTCTCGTTCATTGGACTTGGAATTGCGTAGAGACTTTATGTGGGCCTTTACAGTCGCAGATTTACTCTACCCCATTCTGGGCCCGGAATTTCTGCACCACTTTAATCTATTAGTGGACATGTGCATATGACGGCTGATAGATGCTAATACGGAAGTTTCCGTACCGGGTTTTAAATCAAACACCCCATCTGTCAGCCCGGTATTCTTTATTGCCGCAACCGATGCCCCATACCAGACCCTACTCCACTCCTACCCAGAGTTAACGAATCTTAATTTTGTTTTGAGTAATCCAACTTACTCAACAAAACATCATATTGAGACCACAGGAGCTCCTGTGTTCTCACGCCCTCGTCGCTTACCTGCAGAGAAACTAACAGCAAGGCGGAATTTAACTATATGCTGCAAATGGGAATTATACGCCCTTCGTCCAGTCCATAGGCTTCCCCTTTACATATGGTCCCGAAGCGCTCCGGAGATGTGCGTCCGTCTGGGGACTATCGACAACTCAATGCCATGACGGTACCTGATCGTTACCAAATCCCATATATACAGGACTTTGCTTCTTCTCTGCACGGTTGTAAGACCTTCTCCAAACTGGACTTAGTAAAGGATTACCATCAGATTCCAGCGAATCCGGCCGATATACCCAATTTGAATTTCTGACTATGCCTTTCGGTTTGCGAAACGCGGCTAGTACCTTTCAACGCTTCATGGACGAAGTAGTGCAAGATTTTGACTTCGTCTATAATTACATAGACGACATACTTGTGGCAAGTGCCTCACTTGAGGAACATTTTACCCATATCCGCCTACTGTTAGCACGGTTTCAGCAATACCAGGTGAGGATTAACCCTGGTAAATGTGTTTTCATTGCTTCGTCACTAGTTTTCTGGGCCACATTATCAGCCCTGAAGGCATATCTCCCTTCACTTCGCCAACTAAGGCACTTTCTAGGTCTGTTAAATTATTACATACGTTTTATCTCACACTGCGCGGATCTCTTGTCTCCTCTTTCTGACCTGTTACGTAACAGGAAGAAGAAAAACGAGCAGATTTCACTGAATGATATTCAGCTGAAAACCTTCAATGAAGTGAAGCAAAAACTAGCGACGACATTCTTGCTTGCACATCCTGTGTCCAATGCCCAGTTTTCACTGGTCGTTGACGCATCGGGCACAGCTGTGGGTGCAGTGTTGCAACAGCAGCACCAAGTCCAACTGCAACCTCTCGAATACTTTTCGAGACAACTGAAACCGGCAGAACAACGTTACAGCACGTTTAGCCGTGAACTACTGCCAATGTACCTCGCAGTGAAACACTTTCAGCATTCACACGAGGGCCGTCAATTCGTGATCGACACTGATCACCGTCCACTTACACACGAACTGCGTGCTATGCCGGACAAATATTCTCCTCGCGAAACTCGCCACTTGGATCTTGTTTCGCAATTTACTAACTATATCCGACATATATCTGGTGAACAGAATGCGGCAGCAGACGCCTTGTCCTGTCTTCCTATAAATTCTCTGTATTCACCTTCGGATATCGATCTACAACAGATGGCTTTATATCAGCCATGTCTGGACACTATGGATCTGTCGTCATCTGAGTTTAAAACTTGCAAATTCAAATACCTGCCTGTGCCCACTTCGGACACGCAGATCATCTGTGACTTTTCAAGAGATTCAGCTCGCCCTTTTGTTCCACTGACTCATCGTAGGGTTGTTTTTGATACCCTTCACAACTTGGCACACCCCGGACTCAAAGTCACAGTGAAGCTGATTTCAGCTAGATTTTTCTGGCCAAATATGAGGCGTGATATCACTGCCTGGACACGTTCCTACGTATCCTGCCAAAAGTCAAAGGTACACAAGCATATCCCTGTACCCCTTGGAACATTCAGCACTCCAGACGCTCGGTTCAGCCATGTTCATATTGATCTGGTTGGACCATGGCCTGTCAGTCAGGGATTTACTTATCTCCTGACCTGCATAGATCGTGTTACACGGTGGCCTGAAGCCATCCCTCTGAGGAAAATGACACCATCCAACATGCCAGGATGAGAGAGAAAATTGGCAGAGAGTATGTACACCGTGTCAGAAAGATCTGCAAAACACAGCTTACAAACAAAAATAAAATAACTGCCATCAACCAACTTTCTATGCCAGTAATTACGTACACCGTTGGCATCATTGATTGGCCTCAACAAACCATCAACAGGCTAGATGTAAAAATTCGAAAAATGTTAACCCTCTATAGGGTCATCTATAGAAATAAGTGTCTGCCAAGACTGTACTTGCCCAGAAGAGAGGGAGGATTTGGTTTATCAGAGATAAACCACCAGCATAGAGCCACTATTGTCAGCATTGACCAGTACCTAAGAAGCTCCTTAAACCCCAGCCTAGCAATGGTACGTGAACGTCAAGAGCCAGCAAAACAAATTCCATCACAAAGTTGGCCAAGCATTTTGGACAAGGCTGTCATATAGATGAGGCAGAAACACCAAACAATCCTGCCACAGAGATAGCACAAAAGAGCCGCAAGAGATACACCCAGACTTTTAAGAACAGCTGCATTGATGAGTGGTCAGGACAGAAACGTGCCACATACTTCTTCGATGAACTATCCAAGGACTATATTGATAAGGAAGGGTCCTTGGACTGGCTAAGAAGGGGAGCCCTCCACTACGACCAGGAGAGGCTTATAATGGCCGCACAAGACCAGGGTCTGATGACAAATGCGTTTAAAAAGATGGCTGGTCTCAGTCAGGACAACAAGTGCAGGTTTTGCCACACTGAAGTGAAGAGTGTGAGCCACCTGATATCGAGTTGCAAAATCATTTTGGCAGATGGTTCCTATACATCACGACATAATGGAGTGTGCAGATACCTCCACTGGACCATCTGTAAAAAACTGAATATCAGATGTAGCAGCAGGCACTGGGAACATCTACCTGAGAGAACTGTGAGAAATGAGACATACACCATCCATTATTACCATGAAATCCCCACAGCTGAAAAACGCAGCTGTCAAACCTGACATTGTAATATGGAACAAGAGAGAGAGAGAGTGGCAATTTTGGTTGAGATTCGTGTCCCTAATGATGGGGGCCTAAATAGAGCTGAAAGGGAGAAAATAACAAAATATCAGGGTCTAATGTATCATATGAAAAGAAACTGGAACCCCAAAGAGATCTCCATCATTCCAGTTATCATAGGAGCCACTGGACTCATGAAGAAGAACTTGAAAAAGTATTTAGCAAGTATACCTGGTGAACCAAGTGCAAGAGAAATCCAAACAACTGCACTCAAGGGAACAGCCAGAATCCTGAAAAGAGCTCTCGGTTGGAGTCTGTAAATAGCGGGTGATCGTATGGCATTTGGAAGACTGCCCCGTCCCCAGCAAATGAATGAAAAGAAAAAAAAGAGAGAAACCATATTCTTGCACCGTTTGTGAGTCTGCATTTTAAGAGAATTCTTCTCTAGAAAGGCACATCAGAACACACACAGGAGAGAAACCATACTTTTGTCACATTTGTAAGTATGCATTTTCTCAGAATGTTTCTCTAAAGAGACACATACAAACACACACAGCAAAGAGAAAATCTTTTACATATCGTTCACCCATAAAACTAAAGAGATAGGTGAAAGCGTTCTATTACAAAGGCATACATGCAGGCAGATACATTAAAGACAAAACGATTTAAATAATTATTATTATATAAAACTAACCTTAAACGACTGCTCTTTTCATGCATTTAACTGTCCGACATGACTATATCCTCAATAGAGGAAAATGCAAAAACATTGCAAAATATTGAGACCTCAAGAATAACTTATAAAAAATGTTATCTCTGAAATGAATAAACATTATACTGGTTGTAGTAGGTACACCTGGCCTACTTTAAAGAAACTGTTAAAAAATATTTAGACAAAATCTATGGAAGAAAAAGCTGTAGCAGACTATTGATATAAATTCAAATAATAACGAAATCAAGTCTTAGTTTCAGAAAGAAATCACTTGATCTCTTTCGAAAACACTGAAATAAAATTAAATTAAACAGGGAAACCTTTTTTTTTGTCACATTTTCACAGAACACTGTTCTGGATAACACATGCAAACACGCATCTTTAAAATTTAAATATCCAATGTAGCAGTATGTCCAGGGGACGTATACAAGAAAGAAGGATTGGAAATAAGTTATACACCATCCACTATGACTCCATAGAAAACTGATCCTTTAAACTTGGCATTGTTTTATAGGACAAGAGGGAGAAGTTATCAACCCCTGTTTAAGTAAATATCTCTATTAATGAAAAACACTGAAATCTTTGGTAGATCTATATCATGCCAATTATCATAGAAGAAACGGGGCTCAAGAAAAGCAATTTAAAATACTATCTGGCTAATATCTCCGGTGAATTAAGTGCAAAAGAAATACAAAAAAAAATGCATTTAAAGAACGGTTGAATATCAAGTGTAGCAGCAAGTCCTAGGAACATATCCGGTAGACCAGGTCAATAGAGATACAAACAATCGTACTTCTCCACCTCTCTCTCCCTTTTCTTCCCCGCTCTTGTCTCCCTCTCTCTCATCTTCCTCTCTCTCACTCTCTTGTCTTCCCCTCTCTCTTGTCTTCCCCCTCTGTCTTGTCTTCCCTCCATCTTTCGCCTTCCCCCTCTCTCTTTCTCTCTTGTCTTCCTCCCTCTTTCTCTCTTCTCCAGTCATGAATGTATATCTCCGTTTGAGTATCTTAAATAGCAGGTGAATGTCTGGCATAAGGGAGGATGTCTTATACCCCCCTCAAAATAACAGTTTTTCATTTTTTATATCATATCATTTTCAAAAGTACTTTAACTTTAAATTTATTCAAGTGAATAAACATTGTAAGTGTTTTCAATTTAAAAGTGAAATAACAGTTTACATATTTATATCATATCATTTGCAAACGTACTTTAACTTTAAATTTATTCAAGTGAATAAACATTGTAAGTGTTATCAATTTAAATGTGAAATAACAGTTTACATTTTTCATATCATATCATTTTCAAAAGTACTTTAACTTTAAATTTATTCAAGTGTATAAACATTGTAAGTGTTATCAATTTAAAAGTGAAATAACAGTTTGCATTTTTATATCATATCATTTTCAAAAGTACTTTAACTTTAAATTTATTCAAGTGTATAAACATTGTAAGTGTTATCAATTTAAAAGTGGAATAACAGTTTACATTTTTCATATCATATCATTTTGAAAAGTACTTTAACTTTAAATTTATTCAAGTGTATAAACATTGTAAGTGTTATCAATTTAAAAGTGAAATAACAGTTTACATTTTTATATCATATCATTTTCAAAAGTACTTTAACTTTAAATTTATTCAAGTGTATAAACATTGTAAGTGTTATCAATTTAAAAGTGAAATAACAGTTTGCATTTTTATATCATATCATTTTCAAAAGTACTTTAACTTTAAATTTATTCAAGTGTATAAACATTGTAAGTGTTATCAATTTAAAAGTGAAATAACAGTTTGCATTTTTATATCATATCATTTTCAAAAGTACTTTAACTTTAAATTTATTCAAGTGTATAAACATTGTAAGTGTTTTCAATTTAAAAGTGAAATAACAGTTTGCATTTTTATATCATATCATTTTCAAAAGTACTTTAACTTTAAATTTATTCAAGTGTATAAACATTGTAAGTGTTATCAATTTAAAAGTGAAATAACAGTTTGCATTTTTATATCATATCATTTTCAAAAGTACTTTAACTTTAAATTTATTCAAGTGTATAAACATTGTAAGTGTTATCAATTTAAAAGTGAAATAACAGTTTGCATTTTTATATCATATCATTTTCAAAAGTACTTTAACTTTAAATTTATTCAAGTGTATAAACATTGTAAGTGTTATCAATTTAAAAGTGAAATAACAGTTTACATTTTTTATATCATATCATTTTCAAAAGTACTTTAACTTTAAATTTATTCAAGTGTATAAACATTGTAAGTGTTATCAATTTAAAAGTGAAATAACAGTTTGCATTTTTATATCATATCATTTTCAAAAGTACTTTAACTTTATATTTATTAAAGTGTATAAACATTTCAGGTGTTATCCATTTAAAAGTGGAATAACAATTTTTATTTTTTATTTCCTATCATTTTCAAAAGTACTTTAAACTTATTCAATTATCAGTAAATTTTCAAAAGTGTTTCAATTTTCAGAGAACTACACACTATAGAGAATCTATTTTTATGATCTTTTATTAAACGAAGCAATTAAATTAGAAGCCATCAGCATTTCAAGGAGTTTCAGTTAATAAAAAGTGCACACCCATACACACTCGAGAACACTACAGAAAAGTGCACCAACCCAGAAACTTGTATCACGAGAAAGAAAAAAGAACATCATAATCATGTTCGGTTTAACATTTTTTGGACGATTTTTAGAAATTGCATTTCAGATAAACTTATCTTTTTATTACATTATTTATTATAATTTAAGCCATTTTCCCCTTGTCCTTCCCCTGTTAATTGAACATGCTGCCTCAACTGTTCTACATATACTAGCTGGAACATTATCATTCTTTCAACATAGATATACCATGAAAATCTGTTTCCCACTATTTTTCTATACTGTCGATCTTTAATTTTACTTCGAAATAAATACCTCTGACAATTACCAAAATCTCTCCCTTTTGTTGTATAGGTGCCCAAATGTTGGTAAGCTAGTTTTTTTCAGACCGCTTGCCTTTGCTTTTTTCTCTCGCTGCTCCCTGTTTCTCCGACTGTATAAACATGAAAAAAAAATTATAATATGAGAAAATATGTTTCTGCTTAATTTCCCAGTTAGTGTTAATAAAAGTAAAAAATATCCACATGCTTAACATGATAGAAACTATTTTTTAAAGTTTTGAACCTACACTTTCTGTTACTAGTGAATTTAAATATTTATTTTCAATAATGTATATGCTTATAACAATACGTTTTCTATTAACTTTATAGCTAATAAAATATGATTATCCAAATCATTTTTTGCAATTACTTTCGGTAAATTTATAGAACTGCACCCCTAAAAAATGTTTTTACTTTCTTTGGCAAATTACATGTAAACAGCCATCATAGATATCCGGTAGGAAAAAAAAAAAATTGTATTATTTTAGATTTTAGGAGGGGAGGGGGGATCACATTCCTATATAAGTTATACGTAAAGTGAGCACCCATTTCTTGGCCACGGAATCTCACCCCACACATTTATCCTTCTAAATAAATAAAAATTCTACTTTTTGTGGCAAATTACACGTAAACAGCTATGACAAATATCCACTATGAAAAAAAAATTAAATTTTTTATTGTTTTAGATTTTATTTGGGGCGCCCCAAATAAAATCTAAAATAACGTTTTTTTAATATTTCTTTCAACACGTGTTCGCTAGGGTGCGATTCTAAGTGGCCAAAAAGTGGGTGCTCACTTTACGTATAACTTATATAGGAATGTGATTCCCCAACCCTTCTAAAATCTAAAATGATAACATTTTTAATTTTGTCGGAATTGTGCTTCCGTCTGATATCCTCCAAACAATTGTCACTCGTAGAGATATTTCCTATTATTCAGCAGATAAATAAGTCGATCTTTGTTCCGTGCTGGATATCTTGTATAAGTGGACTACTCCCAGGTTTTCGGGAGGAGGTGTATGCTGTTTGGAGGTATTTGCCTGCTGTGTAAATGATATCGTAGGAGAATCTCATGGTGAAACGTCAGATTCTTGAAGTCAATCCATATTTGACTTCAACAGTGTTTAGTGATATGTTCCCCCTGTGAATTTTTGTAATCCGACCAACCTTTTACAACACCTTGTAACATCTAGTGTCCCCTTCTCAACATGTGCATATATCTGCTCTGTTTAAGTCAAAGATCGTCGTTTTCTTGATTCTGAAGAAGTATTTCCCTAAGTCATAGCTAGCTGAATCTACTAATACCTTAGTTGGCTTGTAATAAATCAGGTCTGGTGTGGAACTCAGTTGGTTCTCCAAATCTAGAATGCTGCTATTTAAAGCTCGTTTCAGATCCATTATGTTCCAAAGAAAATGTGTCATCTCTCATTGAAATATTTCTTACCCAGAACTTATCCCAAATTGAAGTCGCTTGAAACATTACCGCCCATAAGTTGTTGTGAACGTGGTAAGCTTTTGCGATTGTTCATGTAGCACGATTTGATAAAAACCCGTGTTTCCGTCAAATTTGCTCAACACTTTGGCTCTCTCATGTTAGGTTAGAATTGGCAGTGACAGATTTAAGCCTGTCGGCCCCCTGGAGCAGACAGGACTTTTTGCCTTTGAAATCTTTATACAACATAAAAAAAAAACGTACAAAGTTTTTACATATGTTACATATATATATATATATATATATATATATATATATATATATATATATCACCGATTCATATGATACTGCATATAATTTTATGTAAAATCCTTTTATACTGAACAATAATTGTAACCAATATGTAACTAATGCATGTAATCAACAAACTAAACACAAATGTAAAAAACAACAGCAATGAGGTTTGGTAGGTTTGGTAGTTTTGTTTTATGGCATATCAACCCTTTTTGGGTTATTTAATGCCGAATCTGGTCTTGTTTTCTTCTCTTTTTTGTTTCTTTCCCCTTTTAATATCTGTTTCTATTTAACCCATAGTTGGGACCCTAACAGGTACTACCACTCCGGGTCAGGGTGGACCTGGGAGCAATGGTAATTAAGAGGAGGCTCCACATTCCCCAAAGTCCGTAAGCCGGATCTCACCATCGGATGTAGTTTAAGGTCATATCCAGGACCGGGAGTAGGGTAGGAAAAATAAAAATAAAAAAGGGGAGGGAAAAAGGGAGAGGGGCTGTTGTTTCTGTTTTTGGTTTTGTAGAACATAATTAAGTTTTACAAAAAAAAAAAAAAAAAAAAAAAACGTCAATGTAGGTGAATTTCGTCTCAGGGAGCCACAGCGCAGCCTGATCTGGTATCACCAGACAGCAATGAGGAATATATGACTATTTACTTAACAAAATAGACATAAGAGCAAACAAAAATATGAAAAACGAAACGGAAATGAAAAAGAAAGTGTTAAATCAGTGTTACAAATGAATAAAACAAATAAAAACAAATTAATTAAATTGTTGGGAAATTGAGAATTTACCTAGTCAGTCGCTAGTGTACTTTTCCTGCTAGCTATACTTAAGCAGAAACTTCAATAGTAATCTATTTCTACTTATCAAAATAATGCCTATCAATTAGCCAGTATCACCACATCTCCCTGAAACGTATAGGCATTATGCCTCTAGTACATCTTACACTTCTTCTAATGATACTTTCATTTTCGATATTACTTTGCTCTTCTCTATCTCTCTTATGTCTTTCTCTGAGAGATCTCGACCTTATTTCTTTCTCTCGACCTGCCTAACTGTAAACTGTAACCAAGGTCGTTCCTTTTTAATACATTGATCCGAATCCAACTCCGAATCCATTTTGACATGCTTTATCTTGCATTGTTTCATCTTTTGAAGTTTCATTCAGTACAGTTCTAATAACACAATAACGGAAAGAGTCATAGCGATTTGTTCATTTTGCTCTTCCTTCTCACCTTGGAACCTGCATGAGCCAACACACTGTTTCCATTTTCTCTATTTATTATAGCTGTATTGTGGCTTTTTTGCACGATAAATTTTGTTATTTTCTGGATTTGATTCTTTGTTCTTTTTTTACCAGATTTATTTTTATTTGTAGACATAATAAACAGAGCTCTGTTTTGTTTTCCCATTAAACCTGGTGGGTTTTCTTATCTTCCAATAGCTTAAAAGCAGCCTTGACAGAAAATCTTTTATTTTTTCATTCTGTTGAGAACATGCTTTTAGCTACATGTTTACGGTCTGCCTCATTCTTCCCACCAACCCATTCGATTGGGGGTGATATGGCGGTGTCTTATACGGTTTACATCCTATTTTTTAAACCTTAAATTATGAACTTTATCACAACACTCTGAAGCATTGTCAGATACCAGGGTTTTGGGGATAACCATTCTAGAGAATATGACCCTTAGAATCTGTTTTATGCTGGAACATTTTTTGTCCAGCACACGGATTACTTCAGACCAGCCTGAAAAAAGAGTCTACTAATATTAATAAGAGTCCCAGAAATGTACGCACGATCGATATGCAAATAACTCCATGGCTCTAATTTACTTAGGAATTAATGTAAAGTATTATGTGTATTTTTTTTTAATTTTCTGCATCTTTTTATACATTCTTTGATATCTTGTGAATATCCCGGCCACCATGCTTCTAGTGTTATTTTTCTTTCTCTCCTCGTTTGTTTCTGTCCACCCTCTCCACCTTCCGGCACCTACTTCGCATTGCTACCGCCTCGGATTACAAACCTGCACTTATATTTACCAGCAATGCTTCAAGAAAACTACAATCTCCTTATATATATATATATATATATAATTTCATTAAAAACTGGATAAATAGAAAAAATGGCGCAAGAACAAAATATAGATTACATTCTCATAAAGACTTTATTAAAATAGTATTCGCTATACAGTAAGAGAAACCAAAAGTTAGTCAAATTAAAAAAAGAAAAGTATAACTACATTTAAAAGTAGATGAGGACTCTTATATACCCCCTTCAATAACAAAAAAAATGAGATTTTAATTTGTAGGCGATTATGTGTGAACAGCTTTAAAACATGGAAAACAATAGGTACTCTGGTGTTAGAACGATACGTTAGATTTCGTGGTATCATTTTATCCTGTGTGAAGGGAAAATGACCTCTCTGAAACAAACCGTGAGCTTTTTGATAAGTTTTTTTTTTCCGGTCGGAAAAAAAACTTATCTTCTCATAGAATTAACCGTGTGGTCATGAATAACTTAAGATAAAAAAAATGCCAAACATTGTGATTGTTCTGCGTCTGTTTTGATACTTACAGTTTCTGTTGTCAGCGCAGGGAGAAGCCTTTCAAAAGTAAATCTTATTGAAACTACTTAAGATCGAGCATGTCGCAAGATCGCCTTTCGAATGTGTTGCTCTTATTAATTGAATATGAAACTGTGGAGCTAATGGACTTCGAAAAGTATCAATAGACGGGTGAATATAATGTCAGAGTACTCCTACCTAAAAAATTGCAACATTTTGTTTTTTGGTGATTTTACGTTCGGCTGGGTCTAGTCTACAACATACTAAAAGTTGGACAAGATCCGAGTATAGTAAAGTTTCAAATTTCGAATATGACTTGTTTTGGTTCACAAGTCATTTTCCATTTACACGTGAAGCACTAACTCGGTAAGTTTTCATGATAAATCAATAAATCTTGGATTTTTTACTTGTTTTCAGTGTCAATCTTTCACATGAAAATGGTTACCAGTGATGCAAATTAAATCCTTATACCGCTAGTAGAGAAACTTATCCTTTATGCAAACAGGATTTGGACTGTGATGAGACCGTAGTGCTTCGAAAAAGGGTGTCAACCGTGCAAGTATCGAAAGAGATGTCAAAATTGTTGTTTAAGCCAAAACTAGTGTTCACATAAACAAAAATGACATTTATTTAGCCTCAAAAAAGGATGGTTCAGCTCGACCAGTAAAAAGAGGACGCTTGTGTTTCTCTGGGACGATATGACAGTAAAACGCATTGCTTTTACTGTGGAACTGATACTACGAAAATGATTATGAACGAAAAAGTGGGGGAAATATTTCCTATGTGAAGACTAATGCATTTTCTCAAACTATCCTGTTCTTGCAAAACAAGAGGGTCGGTTCGAATATTTTGGTGGTGATCTTCATGCTGCAGACTGTGTGTACCACTAATCATGTAACATCAACTTCCATACAATGCAAAACATTTCAAGACAGTTCACGTCAGTTGAATTAACCAAACAACGAAAAAGTGGAAGACCAAAAGACAGCGATCAGGATGAAGCATTCGAAAGGGTGTGTATTCTTGGAGGAATGCGATGAGGATCAGATAACGATATCGGACCTTGTCTTTTAAATGGGAGAATACTTACGAGGTAGTAAATCAACGGCATATGGAAATCGGTACCTATGGAAATCAACGGCATAGGAAAAGCTGATGAGTCGATATGGAAACTCTTTATTAGTGACAAAAGGCCGTTGTGGTGTCGCAAACATTGTGACATTTAGGGGAAAAAACCTGTGACATTCTCTGTGAATACTTCGATTCACCTCCGACAGATGATAAGGAAGCACAAAAACGAGCAATTCCCAAAATTGTAGCGAAACTAAGCAAAGCTTTCTTTCACTTCAACCAGACTACTCTCAGCTGGCAAGGCATGATGCACCTGATGCATAAGGAGTACGAATATATAGGAATTTGCTGGATGGCAGTAGACTCAAGGAGATCATAGAGACAGTATATGGTGAAAATGCCATCGTACACATGATTAGTGGAAAAACAGGGCAACAAGTATTTCGTGGCCACCTGCTGGTGGATCAGTGTCTCATACGTCAGATTATTGCCAAAATCTTTGAGGATGAACCTGGTTTTCATGACCAAGTAGAGGAACTTGAGCAGCTGTACATGCTGATGTAGACTGATGAATGTGACTTCAAGTCATTGTTGGAATCAGATTCTATGGGTAGGATTTACAACAGTCTAACTCTGATAAGGGATGAACTGGTAAGGTACTCCAAAACATCAATTTATAGATAAACTATCAGTACATGCTAGACAGTTTTAAGCCGTTTTCAGACGACTAATCGTTATGTAATCACAGGGATTACTGCTAACGAGGATGTCAATGTTCAGGACCTTTTCGAAATCGGGAAATACATTGTACAGAAGATGGATGAACAATCAGTTTCTCTTAGTCTCACAAACCGAGTTTGAAAGCAATTATTTTAGCATCGAGCAAGAATGTCAAAGTTTCTGCAGATCGTAGCATTGATCCAGTACTTTTATTCCAAAGTTTTCTCATGGTCTCACAGATGGGTTATCTAAAGCTGGATGATATAATGCCCTATGAACTCTGTCTCTACCCGATGTCTTTGTTTGAAGACAAGCACATCTTACGTCAAGCAGATAAACCACAGCTGGCAGCAGTTCTTAGGAATTATGTTGGGACAAAATTGGACAGTGCTGTAACACAAACCGTTCAAATCACAGAACACAATGTACTAGACAGATGATCTCTTCTTCACTGAAATTAAAGGAGGCAAGAACCTACAGCTCGATTGCAAATAATTATGCTTCATTTATTGTTGAACACTATGGGAGAGCAACTTTCGTGTTTGATGGCTAGGAAGTTTGACCAAGTATAAAGGACTGTACTCATCAGCGGCCAAGTCGAAAGCTGAATGCAAGAAAGGTGAACATTACGGAGGTAACAAAATTTGCTGGGAAAAAGGAGGACTTCTTGTCAGTCGCTGATCCAGACGATCGTGGAATGAATGTGGCAGAAAGGCTGTGACGTAATTTAATACAGGAAGAGATGTCGATGTTGAGATTGCAAAGGCAACCATCAATATGTCTGATTTCAAATCAACTACCCTCATTGGAGAAGACACGAACCTTCTCTTGCTGTTTCGTGCATATGTTTCTAAATGTACTGCATTTTACTTTTGCTCTGACACGGGGAAATTCTACATCTACAATATCAAGGTCCTCAAGCAGGTGCTTTGCGAAGCAGTTAGTAATGATCTGTTGTTCTTGTATGCCTTTACGGGATGCGATTCAGTGTCCAGGAATAAGAAAGATGTTGGGGTACCAACGAATCGTCAAGAGAAAAAAGACAATTACAGACTGTTCAAAAGCATTTTCTTTACCAAAGCCAAGCTAGGATGTTTTGGAAACCAATGGTTGTAAGGCAATGTTAGCTTTGTTCAATGCGGATTGAGAAAAACTGCCTGACATCTATTAGATACACTATGCTTTGCAAGAAAGTTGCAAAAATTAAGATGTTCGTCACGTCAGAACGACCCCCACCAACGCCCTCTGCCTGTAAATTTGATTCTTTTCGGACTTACTACCAGATTATGGAGTGGATGGGATGTAGTGATGAAATGGTGCTATCTGAGTGGGGTTGGAAGGTGGGAGGGAGCAAACACTTGTTCCAGTGAAAACGGACAAAAGTCCTTCTTCAGATGCACTGATTCAGATAAGTCATTGCAACTGTTCAGAAGGATGCAATGACATAATATGTACCTGCAAGCGGCATGGACTAGAATGTGCAAGTGCATGTGGACATTGCCTAGACGGAAATTGTGACAATATGAAAAATGGTCCAGTGGAAGATGATGATGAGGAGTTAAAAGTTTTGAAAAAGCGCTATGACGTAAGTAAATCAGGGTGGATACAACAAGGGTAATGGGTGTAGGGGTACCCATTGATATGTATAAGGGTTTATTTGCCATCACTGCTAACCCTTTTCATGTGAAAGATTGACCCTGAAAACTTGGGTAAAAATCCAAGATGTATTGATTCATCATGAAAGTTGACCCATTTCGTGCTTCACATGTAAATGGAAAATGACTTGTAAACCCCCTAAAAGTCATATTCGAAATTTGAAACTTTACCATACTCGGATCTTGTTCAACTTTTAGTATGTTGTAAACTAGACCCAACCTAGCATAACACAACCAAAAAACAACATGTTACAATTTCTTGGGGTCAATCAGTATATTGACCCGTCTATAAGTGACTTTGGTACTACAAAATCTTGCAAAGTAAAAATTCAATAAATCTATTCATCAGCTAATTTAATAAAAAATATTTTTCGTTTTTTCAAATTCATTGTTTTTCGTTTTTTTTTTTAATTTTTAATCAGCATCTTTATCACTCATTAATTTCATTTTGTCACGACAGTGTTGTTTCAACGTCCACCAAACACTCATTCACCCTTATCCTCCAGTGGACTTTTGGGTTTACTAAGTGGTGCCTCTTTAGTAAAATATTTAAAAAAACGGAAGGGGGGGCGATTTTTATAAATAAAAACCGAAGGGTGAATTTTATGTATAGGGTTCCGAGCAGCACTTTGCCTCAATACGCCATTGACTGGTGTCCTTCGCTTGTGGCTCTCTTATCTGCTTTCAGTAGATTGAGGGCTTTGATTGCTGGTTCTTGCAGGTTTTCTACAACGTACTGTTCTTGTTGTAAGCTGAATTTTCCGTGGCCTGTTTGGCAATCACTCATCCGATGAGCTTTGAGCTTTATCTCTTGGGGCTGTATAATCTTTTTTGTTGCTTCAATGAGTGGTGATTTTTTCCTTAGCTACCAATCCGGAACAACGGTTACATCTGAACTTGTATCTAGCCTAAAATGTATTATTTTGGTACAGATTTTAGTCCTGCCCTTGACCCTTGCCTGTCGTATCGTCTGTGGTAAGTGTACGTATATTTTCTGGAGTGACTGAACCCAAAATTGATTTTCTTATTCCTCTTTGTGACATGATGAACTCTTCAATTAATAAGAGTTCTCTCCCCCTTGTATTAACATCGGCGTAGTTCTCCAATATGGCTGAAACAATAAACATGGTAAATCTATACCTCGTGTTATCGTTCGTTACTTATGACTAACAAGTAAAGTAAAACACCACATGGTGGCAGCGGTAAAAGAAACCAGACGGACGAGAAGTCACAGAAAAGAATCAAGATAACCTCACACAGTGAGTAAATTGAAAAAAAAAAAGAATTTCCTTCTTTCTAAAACGAGAAAAAACAAAGGAAGCGCGAAAAAAAAAAAAAAAAAATGGCGTCTTCAAATATAACATTACCCGTTCTAGACTGGTCGAACGAGAACAAGCACGAGGCATACAGCGAATGGGTGGATTTTATGTCCTCGTATTTCATAATCAACAATGTTGAAGAAAAGTTGAAATACAACTACATTTTGCTCAGCACCGGACCAAAAGGTCGTGAACTTTAAAAAAATGCTCAGCTTACAAATGAGCAGAAAGAAAACTCCGAGAATATATTTTTAATATTCGAATCCCACATGATTCAAAAACCAAACAAATGGGTCGAACGTTTGGAATTCACGTCAATGCGACAAAATGAAGACACAGTGGACGACTACCTAGTCAAGCTCAAAACTAAAGCCGACAGATGTGACTTCGGAAATAATAAAGACGAACGCATCTTAGAACAAATTATTAAAGGGCTCAGGAGCGCTGAGGAAAGAAGAAACCTAATTGCAAAACCAGACCTAACCCTCAAATCAGCCATAGAAAGCGTTAGAGCATATGAAATCACAACAAAAGATAACTCTCGATACAAGGACGCTAACGAAGGGAGAAATGGGGTGTATCACGAAGTATCCGCGAAAAACAAACCCTGCACGAGATGTGGTAAACACCACAGGAAAAGGAAAGAAGACTGCTACGCCTTCAACAAAACGTGCAGAAGGTGCAACGGTTTACACCACTTCGAGGAATACTGCCTAACAAATATGCAAGGCCGGAGAGACTCGAGAGATACTTCTTGCAAAAACAAAATAAGGCAAGAAAATAGCTCATATAAAGCTAAAAAACAAAACCCCCCAAACGGATACAAAAAGCAGAGTTTCCAAAAAAAAAAAAAGAATAAATACAACGTCAAAGGAAGACAACGAAACAGACCAAGACGACGATTTATACCTATACGCAATAAATGCAGAGAACGACGACCGTGAAGAAATTTTCGCGAACATAGACTGTGAGGATACAGAAAATAACGAACATAAAATAAAAATGAAGGTCGACACAGGGGCAAACGGAAATATTCTACCTGTTAGAATCTATAAAAAAATGTATCCACAAAATGGCGACAGAAAAATAAATAAACAAACGAATGGTCAAAGGGAACTAACTCATGGACATAAAAAACAAGAGTTAACTACCTTGTGGGCTGCGAATGGTACGAAGATAAACCATTATGGAGCAATAATTTTAAAGATCAAACACAAAAACTCTGCAACTATCAGAGCAAAATTTTTCGTGTGTGATAGCGATGTAACCATACTGGGCCTAAGACCAAGCATCCGACTAGGTTTAGTAACCGTCAACTGCAGCATAACAAAAGGGCACTCACCAAAACAAATTGAAAATATGGAAAACCTCGCTGAGGAATACCCTGACAGATTCCAAGGGATAGGGAAATTCCAAGGCGTTCAAAAAATACATCTTACCGAAGATGCAATACCGGTAGTACAACCGCCAAGAAAGTTCCCAGTGCACCTCAGAGACGAACTAAAACAAGAATTACACAAAATGGAACACCTGGGTGTAATAAAAAAGGTTACAGAGCCCACAGAATGGGTCAACGCCATCGCATGCAGCAGAAAGAAAAATGGAAACCTACGGATTTGTCTAGATCCCAAACCGTTAAATAAATACATAATAAGGACACACCATAAAACGCCAACACTAGAAGAAATTTCACACAAATTGACGGGTGCCAAACACTTTTCGAAACTGGATGCAAAACATGACTACTGGGCAATACAACTTGAAGAGGAATCAAGCTTACTCACCTGTTTCAACACTCCGTTCGGGAGATACAGATATTTGAGATGTCCGTTTGGCCTAAAGATGTCGCAAGACATTTTCCAACAAAAAATGGACCAAATATTGGAACCATGCAAAGGAGCCATAGGTATATCAGATGATATATGCGTGTATGGCAGAACAATACAGGAGCATGATCAAAACCTGTTAGAGACAATGGACACTGCCCGAAAATATGGTCTAGTCTTCAACAAAGAGAAATGCACCATCAGGCAAAAACAAATAAAATTTTATGGTCTCATCTGGGACGAGAACGGATCTCACCCAGACCCCGACAAATGCGATAAAATAAAATCGAAACCAGCACCAACCAACAAGGAAGAACTACAACAATTCTTAGGTATGATACAATACCTAAGCCCATTTATACCAGATCTCAGCACCAAAACAGCGCCACTGAGGTCACTACTTAAAAAGGATGCAGAGTATCAGTGGAACGAGACGCACGACAAGACGTTCCGAACGATAAAAGATCACATCCACGAAAAACTCTGTCTAGCATATTTTGATCCCAATGCAGACACAACTATCCAAGTAGATTCAAGCATGATAGGACTGGGTGCAACACTCATTAACAACAAGAAAGTTGTTGCCTTCGCGAGCAAGAGTCTGACCGAAACGGAATCACGTTATGCAAATATAGAACGTGAACTACTAGCAGTAGTATTCGGATGTGAGAGATTCCACACATACATATATGGAAAAGAAATAAGAGTGGAAACAGACCACAAGCCACTAGAAAACATTCAGAATAAGAATATAGCGCAGGCACCCCCACGACTGCAAAGAATGTTATTAAGATTGCAACCGTACGATGCACAGATAAAATATAAACCAGGAAAAGAAATGTGTATCCCAGACTACTTGTCAAGAAATCAACCAACATTAGGTAAGGAAATCGAGCTTGATGTAAACATACACACTGTTGACATTACAGCTCAGAAACAGACCGAACTACAAAATGCAACTGAAGCAGATGACGAACTCAGAACACTTAAAGAGATGATACTAAATGAATGGCCAGATGACGTAAAAAATACTCCTAAGATAATTAGAAATTATTGGTCACTGAAAGAATGCCTATCCGTACAAGATGGGATGATCACAAAGGGGCAATCCATAGTCATACCCAAAAGTATGCAACAGATGGTATTAATGAGGATCCACGATGCTCACCAAGGCATCGAAAAATGTCAACTCAAGGCACAAAATAGTGTATTCTGGAGAGGAATGTCCAAGGACATAGAGGAGCTAGTAAGGACATGCGAGATCTGCAGAGAATATCAAAGGAAAAATCAAAAGGAAACTATGATTATCAAAGAACATGCAACACGACCGTTTCAGTATGTTGCTGCAGATATTTTTGATTTTAACAATCAACAATTCCTACTGATTGCTGATCAATATAGCAAAATGCCCTTTGTCAAGACGCTGAAAAGCACAACAAGCTTAAATTGCATAGAATACTTCAAAGCAATATTCGCTGTTCATGGCATACCTGAAAGGCTATACACAGACAATGCAAGATATTTTGTCTCCAACGAATTCCACAATTTTGCCACAGAGTGGGAATTTACTCACATCACATCAAGCCCCAGGTACCCACAATCAAACGGGTTCATAGAACGAATGGTCCAAACTGTAAAAAGAACATTCACAAAAGCCAAACAATCTAGAATGGATTGTCAAATGGCCCTTCTATGCCTCCGATCAACCCCACTTGACAGGCAGAAATCCTATACAATAGGAAAATAAGAACAAGGATACCAACCTTGCTAAATTCATATACCCCAAAGGAAGAGGAGATCAGACAAAGATTGTGCAGCAAAAGCAAAAAACAACAACAATATTATAACAAGAGCGCAAGAGATCTCCCAGAATTAACTATTGGTGGAAAAGTGACAGTCCTACAGGAGGATGACACCTGGCAACCGGCGACAGTGGTCGACAGATGCACAGAACCACGCAGCTACATTGTCAAGATGCAAGGAGATGGAAGGCTACTGAGGCGCAACAGACGACACTTACAAGAGTTGTACAACCCTCAGAGACAAACAGCTATCAACGCATCCGCCCAAAATACCAGTTGGGACAATATAACATCACTCCCCCAACAACACACAAACTCATCAGAAATCGACACTCTATCTAATATCGACGACAGTGAAATTCCATCAGCCAACCAAAGACAACCAGTGGAGGCAAACCAACGACCCACAAGAACACGGCGAACCCCCCTCAAGTACAAGGACTACATAATGTATAAATAAAAGACAAAATAAATAAATCAATACAAATCGAAAACATCTATCTGAGAAGAGGGATGTGACATGATGAACTCTTCAATTAATAAGAGTTCTCTCCCCCTTGTATTAATATCGGTGTAGTTCTCCAATATGGCTGAAACAATAAACATGGTAAATCTATACCTCGTGTTATCGTTCGTTACTTATGACTAACAAGTAAAGTAAAACACCACACTCTTTATTATCTATAACCTGTCTTATTATTTCTACAATTGCTGGGTAATCGTTTCTATTGTGGGATTGAGATTTCCTACAACGTGTGCATTTTCCAGTCATTATTTTCGATTTTAAATGTGGTTGTTTGATGAAATTTGTCCTGTAACTTCGCTTGGCATCCCGTTCAATTTGAGATTCCGCTGCATTTGCACTAGAAGAAATAGTTTGTGTCTTGTGTTCTGATATCTCGTAGGCTCTACCTATTTGCACGCAGTTCTCTTGAGTAAGTTGCTTATCTGACAACTACTTCTATTTGACGACATCGTTTCTAACTCCGACAACATGGTATCGAATAAGCCTACAGATTTGCGCTCGAAGAAAATGATCGACAAAGATTGTTGCAGTTTTTACCGTTTATGTAACGTTAACAATAACAATAATAATAAAAAAAAGAACAACGGAACTTTTATCTTATTCAAATAAAAGACACTTCTGCAGTTTAGCTGTCACCACAAATCGTAATTAAAGAGTTTCATTCATTCAACCCAGTCAACCGGAAATGTTAGACTGAATTTTTTTATCTCAACATTTATCTGAATGACCTCAATCTGCGAGATATTGGTAGTTTAACAAAGTTTTATATAAAAAACAAAAACAATGTTGACTGTTTGTTGGATTTTCGTTTTAAATGACAAATTTTCGTTTTAAAAGATCACTGTTGACTATTTTGAGAGTTTTAATTCATACAATAAAAAAATCACTGACTATTCTTTTAAATGATAAATTTTCGTTTTTAAAATCACTGTTGACTATTTTGAGAAAGTTTTAATTCATACGATAAAAAAACAAACATCTATTATTTTTATAAATTTTTACATTATTAAATACAATATTTTCATATTCAATAAAGAAACATTGTTCGCTGTTATTATTGTCATTTTGGATAAAAACATCTAATTCTGATACTTCCGGTTGGTTGTCTGCCTCTACCTTCAAAAAAGGGAAGCAAAATAGAGGGAGGAGTTTCCTGAGGAACTTCAATATCTGAAATTGCCATCTGGAAGAAATATTCCGCCAAGAGTTGGTGGACTTGGGTTGTTTATGAATAACGAATGTTTAATTCGAGCTTCTGGTCGTATTCAGAGCTCCAACATTCATCCCTATCAGGTAAAGCACCCTATTCTTTTGGGGAAGCATCATCACCTGACTGAGCTAGTAATTAAGGAGGCACATCTGAATTGTTGCCACATCGGCTCAAATTACACTTTGACCAAGTTAAGGTTAATGGGGTTCTGGGTACCCCAAGGAAGACAGTCTGTTAAAAGAGTAATCCAGCACTGTGTTGTATGTAAAAAAAATAAACTCACTGCAATTCGAGGCACCAACTGGCTCTCAATTGCCTGTGCATAGGGCTAATTTTATTCACCCCTTCCAGCAAGTGGGTGTAGATTTCACTGTGCAATTTTGGGTGAAGACAAATGGAGAGGATGTCAAAATGTATATTTTGTTATTCACTTGTATGAGTCTACGAGCAGTTTATTTAGAATTGCTACCAGATATGAGTACTCGTTCATTTTTGCTGGCATTTTTCAGATTCACAAATTCGTTTGGAGTACCTACTCATGTTTACTCGGATAATGCCAAAACTTTCTTGGCCTCTGGAATAGTGTTGTCTGAGATATTTGTCTCAGATGAATTTAAGCAGCATTTTAGATCTACGTCTATAACTCACCTTACCATACCTCTTTATTCTGCCTGGCATGGGGGTGCGTGGGAACGTATGATCCAAACAGTTAAACAATGCTTGAAAAAACTCGTAAGAAGAGAGAAATTGGAATATTTCGACTTCCTGACAGTACTTTCGGATGTAGAAAGAGCTGCTAATGTCAGGCCTCTTACTTATATTACTTCTTCGTATATGGGACTAGATATTCTAACCCCGAACCATTTCCTGCAAACCGGTTATAATCCACATTTATTGCTAGGAAATCATGAGGTCGATGACCTCTGTCCTGACCCCAAGTAGGATTGAGTTGTTGGAATCTCTTCAACTAAGAGAGAGCTTTGTTGAGAAATTCCGTAAATTGTGGCATAACGATTATCTCCTATCCTTGAGAGAAAATCACAAGAACTTGTTAAGTCATTGCCCAGAAAGGATTTCTGTTGGGGAAATTGTTTTGGTGAAAACGCCAAACCGAACGAGACCCTTTTGGAGCCTAGGTAAGGTTCTACGTCTCATTCGAGGAAGGGATGGACGAGTTCGTTTTGCATGCATATTGAGAGATGAATGCGAACAGATCCATTCCTTGAATCATTTGTATCCCTTGGAAATCAGGGAGTTTTCTTCTGCAACTCAGGCAGTTTCTGATTTGGAGGAGGAAGGAGGACCTTTTTTCTGTCCTACATGTTCCATTAGGAATGACGGCTCTTCACCAATGGTATGTTGCGATAAATGCAACAGATGGTACCATTTTGACTGTGTCGGAGTCTCCGTAGAGGTGACTGATGGAGATTGGGATTGTCCGGATTGTACGGAACAAACAACATCTCATGTTGATCAACTTCCTGAGCATGATTAATTCAGAGCGAAGGATGGCTATTTATCTACTTCTATGATAGAGAGCAAGGTATAACAGCGAAATCAAAAATAAATTTAAAAAGAAAAAAATATATATATAAAAAAAATAAAATTTTAGTGGAATTAGCTTGTTTCTTGGATAACAACTATTATATTATTCTTTGAAAAATCACGATTATGGTCTGAAAAATAATATTGTAATTACAATTATGCCATACCAGACAGAATAACATAACTACTTTTAAAAAGTAATGATTATCCATTACTTTTTTGCTCCTCTCTGGGGGGGGGGGTGTTAGAAATCACAGTGCCGGCAATCGCACTTGCTGACCCCTCCTTCAAAAGGAGGGAAAAGTGACCTTGGCATTGACCATAAACATTGGCGCCTCTACGCCGAGAGTGAACCTTCGCAAATAACTTTTTGCGCGCCTTTTTTCCCGACGCGAGGTCTGATTTTGAATCTGATAGCAGTTGAGATTTTGCGAGGCAACAGTGAACCTCATGCCGACTCCTTTAATTTGTTACAAGTTTCTAGTGTTGTGTTTGCGAGGACTTAACCACGCGCCAACTCTAACAGTAAATGGACTTAACGACCGAGTAATTAAAGTAACCTCGTGTCAACATTTTATCCCTAATTGATGATCAACTAAAAGGCTGATCACGCAGTTCGTACCGTTTCTGCAACACAAGACAGGCCATTCCCCTTTTGAAGTTCTCCCGAAATCAAGGTAAGTGTGGTTGTTGGCCTTACGACTCGTGATTTTTAGCCATCTTCTATTGGAGGAGAAATTCTCACAGGACAGCACAAACCAGACCTCCACTGGAAAAGTGCATAGAGTGCTGCGACCTTAGGGAGACTTGTTGCTACCCAAATCCCAGAGAAGACCAATTGTCCTTACCGACGAGAAATCAATGGTAAGAGACTGTTGCGATACCGTATCGTTATCGAAAAGAGGTGAAGAACACTGGAAGTCTGGGGAGACTTGTTGTCACTCAGACTCCAGGAAATACCACTGGTTGTTGTCGGTGAGCAATCACTGACGATGATCTGTGTGAGAACTCCTAGTGAGTACAAATAATAATAATAATAATAACAATAATAATAATAACAACAATAATAACAATAGTAATAATAATAATAGTAGTAATTGTAATAATAATAATAGTAGTAATAGTAATAATAATAATAGTAGTAGTAGTAGTAATAATAGTAGTAGCAGTAGTAGCTGCTGCTGCTCCTCCTCCTCCTTCGAATTCTAGTTTAATAATGATAATACATAGGTTTAATTGTTTTAGTTTAATATAGTAATAAACAAATACTATTTACATAAAAAACACATTTTATTATTAATGCAAATAAATTAAAAAAAACATAAGCTATTATAATAAAACATTGTATTGAAATAATTTTAACAAACAAATTATCAACCGAAAGTTCTTTTTTCTTTCTTAATAACGTTACTTTTTATTACACTTCATAACATTTTCTAATCCCATATAAAATGTTTCAAAAAATAGTTTCTTAAATGTGAAAGTGTAAATAGTATTTTTTGTTATTCTGAAATGCTGACAAAAAGTTTTATTTGTCATTTCTGGTCATCCGTACGTGACGTGCGCGGTATTTCTTTCATGATTGAATAGGAAGTCACAAAAATATAACAATCTTGGATTTAACGATTATTTCTGTTTTTATCAAGTAAAATCTAATTAAATTTGTTTGACAATAATATAAATATAAATATATATTTTTTTTATTTATATATCTTTTCTTTCTATCTTTTTAGTTTTCTGCGAAGCTGATTTTCCGGTCAGCAACTTGAATTTCCCCCCTCGATATCACTGTGACAAACACATCACTAATCTTGAAAAAGTGAGTATAATGTTTCCTAAATTTCTTTATTTTTCTATTTTATTAAATGACTTTATTTATCATCTTCACCAAAATATTACTTTAAACTCTAAATCTGACCAGAAAATTCGTAAAATAAAATAATGAAACGTAATTCTGCTGTATTACAAAAATATTAGAAAAAAAAACTTTCTTGAATATTACTATTTCAGTTTAATTAATAAAACATTTTCTCATTATTTTAGGGTTTTATCTTTACAGCGAATTTTTACAATATATGTAAGTCAAATTTCTTATATGTTATAACTAGTTTAACATAGTTTTATCTCTGCTTTGGTCGAGATCAAAGTGTAGTATTTGTTCCGATGGATACTGCACCCCATACTGGTATTGTCTTGGCCTTCGGGGCTTGATTTACGCCGGTCAATGGGTCTGTCCTGTGCAGTTCTAGGAAGTCCACCCTCCCATGCTTTGCCTCCCCTCTTTGGGGAGGAGTAAGTTTATTGCTTACTGTTTGAGGCGCCCCTTACCGAGGAATGCCGACGGGGCTGCCCAGGCAATTTTTAATGGCCAGAGTGATCACTTTCTTGGGCGCTGGCTTTTCAAACCCCACTTTCCCGACCCAATCTTGGGTCACATCTTACTTGTGGGAGTAAGTTAAAACCGGGATTGTACCTAACTCCTGGTGGGGTGTAAATAAACCTTGTTTAAATATGTTGTTTACCAAACTAAAAACACGATTTTATTTTTTTAAATTGATTAAGCTAAATACTTTTGAAAATATGTTTTCACTGAAAGATTTATTTAGGGAAAATATTTAATCCAGGTATCTTTTACAATAATCAACACAACGAGAACGGGGTCAACAAACAAATGTTCAACAAATAAATGTTACCAGAGGTAACTTAAGTTGCTCATCTACTACCTGGATAAGTTTATATGTTTTATTTTTAAAACTTATTTTAAAGAGTTGTTTGTTGGTTCTAAAATAAGCCGTATTTAGTCTTCCGTTTCCACGAGAGAAAAAAACATGGCGGGCACAGTGCCGGTCGATAGCGCATAAAAACTGAAACCTGGACAATATATACTGTTAGAAACACATCCAATAAATGTCAAAAATCGTGCGAAAATGTATTGTTGACATTTATTGTATGCGTTTCTATCAGTGTATTGTTTAGTTTTCGATTTTTTATTTAATTTAAAGTCCTGCCCATGGGCGAGCGGCCATTTTGAATTTCTTTTCGAGCAGTTGAACTAGAAAAACAGGTAAAAAAGTAGTATAGTATCCATATTTTGGGAGGCTCCGCGCATGCGTCAGATTTCATTCATAAAAAGTCGCAGCGAGCGACCTAAACCAGCGCATGCGTATTAAGCGCACAATTCAAATGCAAACAGACGAAAACGTTTTTATTTTTAAGTAAATATGCTATAATAATAATACATTTTATTAATAATAGTGTATTGAATAAAACAAAAAAAATATGCTGGAGATAAAATTAAATACATTTGTTTAATTATTTTTTGTTTTCTTTTACGATTTTCACAAATTGTTTTTTGGTTTAATGAATATTTACATTGAAAAAAAAACAACATTTTATTAATTATGTAAGTGTTTGAAATAAATGTAAATGTCAGAATGAACAACCCCAAAAAAGTATTAGAAAAACACGTTTATTTTAATTAAAAACTAAAATGCTTTCACCCGTTTACACTTGAATTGTGCGCTCAACACGCATGCGCTAGCTCCAGCGACTCACCACGACCTTCCATGAATGAAATCTGACGCATGCACAGAGCCTCTCAAAATATGGATACTATACTACTTTTTTTACCGAAAAACACGCTTCAAAATAAGATGAAACACAAATGAAATTATCCAGGCAGGTAGATGAGTAACTCCACTTGCCTTTGCTAACATTTATTTGTTGCACATTTGTTTTTGTTTTTCACCCTTTTTTCGTTCTGTTGATTATAGTAAAAGATACCTTTTAATTTACTCACAACAAAAGTTTTATTCGAAAAAGAATTTTAATATATGAATGATATAAATTATTGTATAAGTTTACCATTTTTGGTCAATTCCAGATGGCGTTTTATTGTCGCCTTCTTTACATTAATAGCAGAGGGGGAGTTCCAAAGGCCGGCAGCTCGAAGAAGGAAGCTAAGGGAGTACAAGGTTCTCCGGCATCTTGGGACCTCCACAGTGAATGGATGGGATTTAGCTGATTGTCAGGTTGGTCGAGTGCATTTATGTCGAGGGAGCACCAGAACAGCAAGTTCATTGGAGCACATTCCATTTACATTAATATCAATTCAATGAAAGCCTCACCATGAATATAGTAAAATATTAAGATAAATAAACTTACACAAAGTCATCGCTAATTCTGAAAGAGATCAGCATTGTTGTCAAAGTGATTCACTTTATTTTCTACCTCTGTAGTTTTCTGTGAAGCTACTTTTGTGACCACCATCTTTTTTTTTCCACCTTGACTCACATAAACCTGAAATCAGGTAAACATGCACATGTAGATAAATAGGGGAAAATAATAAAACAAAAAAATAAAGATTAAAATCTCACAATAAGTTTATGAAAATGTTGGATACATTATTATTAAATACAATACATACAGTAATTGCATTACGAAGTGTGTTAGATTAAAAAGAAAATTATATCTACATTTAAAATTAGATATAAAAATTCAGCTGAACCCCATCTCCCCCAAAAGGAGATTCTACTTTTTTTAGGTGATAACGTATGAACACACAGACATTTTTTGTACATCATTTGAGTGAGTGATCAGTTTCATATATACATTTAATGTAGAATTACCAGCCATTTCCGGGCAAGTGTCTTACAAAATAGCGTTTTAAAAACATATCACAAGACTTTTAAGACGTTGCGCGAAAATGAATTGTGCGTATGGTTCATTGAGGGTAAGAGTCGGGTGTTTAAAACGGCAGTTTTGTAAAGTCGTACAATGTTATATGGGCGATAACTCTAATTTACTGATTTCAATTATGGAAACGACAACTTTTTGTAATTAAATTATAGCATTTATTATTATTATTATTATTGTTATTATTATAAAATTAGGAAACCTTGTACAACTTCTGTATCGGTTCCGTAAAAAATTGATTGCGTTTTTTTTGTTTATATTAGGTATTCACCTTTTCATTAGATATTAGAATTTAAAATATGTTCGATTTCATTAATCACCTTTGAATCTTAAATCAAGGAAGAAGAAAGATGCGGTAAATCAACTGTCGGCTATTATGATCAGGAACTACCGATGATACAAAATAATGCTGATGTCATAATAAGAGTGGGTTTCCTACCGAACATTTTTATATATGTCATTTGGTGTAATAATTTGACTCATTGTACCACCATTTTTGGTTGGCATTTTTCCTCTTTTTACGGGATATGAAGTAAATGGTTCTTATACCTGTGTGAAGTAGAGTCACCGGCGGTTAGTGACACTAGTACTAGGACAGTTTTCACTGAATGAGCTGGCTGGTGTCCGTAGGTGTGGTGAAGTTCATCGTCAATAACCACAGACCCAGCAGTCAAGAGAGGTTTCACTTTCACCTAGGCACATCACGACTTTGTCAATTTTCTCTGCACGTGCCTGCCTGGTTTTCATAAACATATTCATGTAGCTCCGTAAAGACCCACTAGCTGCAAAAGGCATCGTTGGCATGTAAGTTTTTATTTTCACTGCCCACGCCTGCCTGGTGTATGTAGACATGGTGAAGTGCGTCACAGGTCAAAAAGCTGCCGAATCTCATGCTGACAGTCTGGCGTGCCTTGCTAAACCAATGCTTTGTTGACATGAATGCAAGTGTGTGCCCTACCGTATTAGTTTTTCGAAGCCGTTTTAGATGTTAAACGGTTTGTTAAATTTAGATTTATTTGTGAGGTGGTGCATAACGTCCGTTACAGACAATAAACAGTTCTATTAATTTATATTTGTTTTTGTCACGTGTTTAAAGACGTTCAATTTCGATTTAGATTAGTTTCTACAAATAAAACGGAGTTGTCTCTTTTAGATTATCGTTGCATTTTAAATAACCATAAAAAAACCTTCTATTTAAAACCCTCTTCTCACTGTTCCAGTAACCATAAGTCTAGGTGTTTGAAAACAATAGAATACATTTAAAATATGTATGTTAAAATATTGAGGGTCATAGCCCTTATTTAAACCTATAGAAGTGGAAGCATATCTCCACACCTGAACGATCCTAATTTTCCGTTACTGAATTGTTCTTGATCTGTGATATTTGTTTCATATTTATTCATTTGTTCCATTTTAACATCTGCATTTTTACCATTCACTCGTAAACCTCTATCGTATATTTTAATTCGAATTATTATTATTATTATCATTTAATTTCTTTAAGGCAAATGATATAAAAGAAATTTGTATAAAAGTAAGTATAATTTTACTTAAGTTTTGTGATTTTCCCAGTAGTTAAATGTTATTTTATTAGCAATCATTATGAGGCAGAACCAATTTATTTCAGAATTTTAATAAAAAATGACATCTGAAAAAAGTTTACATCAAAAGTCATAGTTATATAAACGTTGTTCATTCCGAAACGTTCCTACACACATTGCTGACTTTTATTCAGTCTCTTTTCTGAAACAAAATAGTGGATTTATGTAGAAATGACAGACCAACATATACATGGACTCATCGAAAATAACTGTTTTCACGCATATGCAGGACAGATTAACAAAGTTTATATCTATTTCTGAATGTACCTAAGAATGATATTTCAGTGTAACAAGATGGAGTCATCCAAGATGCTCTGTAAAACGTGTGACACATGAAACAGACGTTCATAGTTTACTCTCTGAATTAATGCAGGCACATGAATAATGTTATGCCAGATTTCAGACCGACAGAGCTTCTCATTTTATTTTGTGGACACACCTAATAAAAAGCCACTTAAGTTTTTAAAAGAAATCAAGCCAAAACCTAAGCGTGACAGACTGACGGACATACATAGCTTCTCATATAAGTAAATGGATGCCTATAACATATTACATTTTAATCTTTAGCTTTACAGACCGATGGACAGAACTCAGCCAGATCGACGGGTAAGCATGACATTTTTAGAAACATTTCTGGACTTATCTAAACGTTTTTTTTAAATTCAGTTAGAGCATTTTATAACCATTCGTGTACGAATCTAAAACTTCTGCATCAACCCTCAGTGTGAAAGTGCTTATTATATACATGAAGCCCCTGAAAAATTATTTATCAGATTTTAATGTGCTTGATAGATGTATTGACTGAGCTTTAGATATCTATTAATAGATGTATTTAAAAAAGTCTTCATACTGACGGACTGACAGAGCTTGATATGGGAATACAAGAACTCATCTGATAAATGTTACTCCAGAATGACAGACAAGTGCAAGGCAAGATTGTTAATCAGACAGTAGCATGACAGAAACATTCACTGACAATACTTTCCATCGATACCTGAACTTATCTAAAATAATATGACAGGGTAACAACACATGTAAAACATTACGAGAGTTTAATAACCTGACAGATTGGTAAGCATTCTAAGCATGGGTGAATCTAAAACATAATAATGAGAGAACAATATGTGGTGAAGAGCTTATAATGATTCTGCAGACTTCAACATTACAGGCTATATTTTTCAACAGACAAAATGACATATAATCTAACAAATCAATTAACATTCATTTTTTATAATAATATATTTTCCGTGTTTTTTGTTTTTTGTATTTTACATTGTACTCATGCATTAGATCCTTAAAGAAGTTGTGGCAGTTTTATGTTTCTTATAATAAGATTAATTAACAAATAAAATACAATATCAGTTATGTTCTGAATTAATCGATTTTGTTTATCTATAGTTGGACCTACAAATGATCCATAATACTAGATTGTGAACAGCAAGCTTTTATTATATCCATTACCTGCAAATTAAAAGCTTCAGAAAGACATAATAATTTCCCACAACTAAACGAAAATAAGCAATACTACTACTTCTTCTGTATGATAATCAAAGTAAACGCATGCGATTTGAGTATTTACTATTTCACTAGGGTATTCAAAAGTAATGTTGATGCCTTTAAAATATCGAAAGTAATTTTAGAGTAAATCAAAGATCATTACTTAATCTAGAAAACAAGCAAAGTGTTGGTGTTAATTAGTTTTTTATTCGTATTAGTAAATAAATTGATGCGAAAAATACAGTATTTGTTTTATAAATATGAAATAACATAATGTAAAAGCAAAAGTAACGATTATTTAAACATGAAACGAGTGCAAGTAATGGAAAATCATTTTATTTCTGTTATATAACATATAATCCAACAAATCAATTAACATTAATTTTTTATAATAATATATTTTCCGTGTTTTTTTGTTTATGTATTTTACATTGTACTTATGCATTGTTTCATTAAAGAAGTTGTGCTAGTTTTATGTTTCTTATAATAAGATTAATTAACAAATAAAATACAATATCAGTTATGTTCTGAATAAATCGATTTTGTTTATCTATGGTTGGACCTACAAATGATCCATGATACTTGATTGTGAACAACAAGCTTTAATTATATCCATCAATTACCTGCAATAAAAAGCTTCAGAAAGACATAATAATTTCCCACAACTGTATGATAATCAAAGTAAACGCATGTGATTTGAATATTTACTATTTCACTAGGATATTTAAAAGTAATGTAGATGCCTTTAAAATATCGAAAGTAATTTTAGAGCAAATCAAAGATTATTACTAGAGAATACTTATTCTAGAAAACAAGCAAAGTATTAGTTTTTTTTTTCGTATTAGTAAATAAATTCCTTGTGTTTGTTTTATAAATATGAGACAAAATAATGTAAAAGTAAAAGTAACGTTTATACTTTGGATTATTGAAACATGAAACGAGTGCAAGTAATTGAAAATCATTTTATTTCTGTTGATATCATCTTTTCCTTCTTTATACAGATTTTTCCAGAGTCGTGTACAAAATGAAGATTTTTCATTCACCAAATACTAAAGGAAATACTTGTATCTTGTTTAAATAAGTGCTGAAAAAAATAAATGCTTTTAAAAAACTCGACACATTCTTTTAAAAAAATATGTCTATGAAAAATGTAAGGCTTTTTTAAGAGAAAATCTATATAGTGTGAGAAACCCTTTTTTTTAAAGATACACAAATATACACAGGAAACTGTTGATATATTTGTTTTAGTTAGTGGATTTGCATTTTATTGACTTTCCATTAAAACACTGCCAGTGGAGAGCAGAGCAAGCAAATTGGTGTAAATATTAGAATAAGTTTTCTAACATTAAGATTAAAGCACACATTCAAGAGAAACTATATGCATATAATGTTTGTGGATCTGAATTTTTAGAGATGTCTAAACTACAAAAGCATGTGCGAACACATACAGATGAGAAACCATATTCTTGTGTAGTTTGTAAATCTTCATTTAGAGAAAAACGGTATCTAAAAGCCCATATGCGAATACATGTAGGAGAGAAACCATATTCTTGCCAAGTTTGTGGCACTGCATTCTTACAGAATGCTGATCTCAAAAAGCACATAAGAACACACACAGGAGAGAAACCATATACTTGTCAAGTATGTGGGACTGCATTTTCAGAGAACTGTAATCTAAAAAATCACATGCGAACACACACTGGAGAAAAACCATATTCTTGTCAAGTTTGTGGATCGGCATTTTCACAGCGTACTCATCTTAAAGGCCATATGCGAACACACACAGGAGAGAAACCCTTTTCTTGTCAAGTTTGTGACTGTTCATTTACACAGAACTCTGATCTAAAAAAGCACATACGAACACACACTGGAGAAAAACCATATTGTTGTCAAATTTGTGGATGTGCTTTTTCAGAGAACAGTAATCTAAAAAATCATATAAGAACACACACAGGAGAGAAACCATATACTTGTACAGTTTGTGGATCCGCATATTCACGGCATATTCATCTAAAACGTCATATGCGGACACACACAGGAGAGAAACCATATTCTTGCCACGTTTGTGAGTCTGCATTTTCAGAGAATTCTTCTCTAGAAAGGCACATCAGAACACACACAGGAGAGAAACCATACTTTTGTCACATTTGTAAGTATGCATTTTCTCAGAATTATTCTCTAAAGAGACACATACAAACACACACAGCAAAGAAAAAATCTTTTGCAGATCGTGCACCCATAAAACTTAAGAGATAAGTGAAAGTGTTCTATTACAAAGGCATACTGTGAAGACAAAACCATTCAAATTATTATTGTTATTATATAGAACTAACATGAAATGACTGTTCTGTTCATGCATTTAACTGTCCCATATGACTATATCTTCAAATGCAAAAAGATTGCCAAATATTGAGACCTCAAGAATGACTTATAAAAAATGTGATCTCTGAAATAAATAAACATTATATTGGTTGTGGAAGGCACAACTGGCCTAATTAAAAGAAACTATTAAAAACATTTAGACAGAATCTATGGAAGAAAAAGCTGTAGCGAACTATGGATAGCAGCCCTTAAAGAACGATTGTAAATAAGTTATACACCATCCATTATGACTCCATATAAAACTGATCCTTTAAACTTGGCATAGTTTTATAGGACAAGAGGGAGAAGTTATCAACCCCTGTTTAAGTAAATATCTCTATTAATGAAAAAAAACTGAAATCTTTGGTAGATCTATATCATGCCAATTATCATAGAAGATACGGGGCTCAAGAAAGCAATTTTAAATGCTATCTGGCTAATATCTCCGGTGAATTAAGTGCAAGAGAAATACAAAAAAGGCATTTAAAGAACGGTTGAATATCAAGTGTAGCAGCAAGTCCTAGGAAGATATCCGGTAGACCAGGTGCAATAGAGATACAAACAATCGTACTTCTCCACCTCTCTCTCTCTTTTCTTCCCCGCTCTTGTCTCCCTCTCTCTCATCGTCCCCTCTCTCACTCTCTTGTCTTCCCCTCTCTCTTGTCTTCACCCTCTGTCTTGTCTTCCCTCCATCTCTCGCCTTCCTCCTCTCTTATTCTCTCTTGTCTTCTTCCCTCTTTCTCTCTACTCCAGTCATAAATGTATATCTCCGTTTGAGTATCTTAAATAACAGGTGAATGTCTGGCATCAGGGAGGATGTTTCATACCCCCCCCCCCCACCAAAAAAAAATAACAACATGAAACTTTTGGATCTTCATTTTCAGAGAACTACACACAATAGAGAAACTATTTTGATTATCTTTTATTAAACGAAGCACTTAAATTAGAAGCCATCAGCATTTCAAGGAGTTTCAGTTAAAAAAAAATGCACACCAATACGCACTCGAGAACACTACAGCAAAGTGCACCAACCCAGAAACTTTTATCACGAGAAAGAAAAAAAGAACATCATAATCATGTTCGGTTTAACATTTGTTTTAAATGTTTAGATGCGTTGGACGGTTTTTAGAAATTGCATTTCAAATAAACTTATCTCCAACCAGGTCTTTATTCATCAATCTTTTTATTACTTTATTATAATTTAAGCTCTTTTACCCTTGTCCTTCCACTGTTAACTGAACTTGCTACTTCAACTGTTCTACATATACTAGCTGGAACATTATCATTCTTTCAGCATGGAAATCTGTTTCCCACTATTTTTCTATACTGTCGATCATTAATTTTACTTTGAAATAAATACCTCTTACAATTACCAAAATCCCTCCCTTTTGTTGTAGAGGTGCCTAAATGTTGGTAAACTTGTTTTTTTTTCTTCAGACCGCTTGCCTTTGCTTTTTTCTCTCGCTGCTCCCTGTTTCTCCGACTGTACAAACATGCAAAAAAATGTATAATATGAGCAAATCTGTTTCTGCTTAATTTCCCAGTTAGTGTTAATAAAAGTAAAAAATATCCGCATACTTAACATAATAGAAACTATTTTCAAACGTTTTGAACCTACACTTTGTGTTACTAATTAATTTAAATATTTATTTTCAATAATGTATATGCTTATAACAATACGTTTTCTATTAACTTGATAGCTAATAAAATATAATTAATCATTTTCTGCAATTACTTTCTTCTATTACTTTTATTTTTATTGCTATTTTTCGACCACTTTGACAACATAATGTAAATGTTCTGTATATACTTATAACAAAACAAGTAATGTTATATCTGTAAATAATTAAGCAAATAACTAATATTTGTAAAAGAATTTTAGCTAATATTATATAATATGCATCGTCCTTGTCAGTATTTATAAGAATAAAAATATTTTTTTATTTACTTCCTTATTTTCCTTATATAATATGATTATCAAAATAAAAAATTTGTTTAAATCCCTTTTTCTAATTATTTTTATTTTGGTTTAATTTTAATATACTTTTTTAAATACGAATCCCTTCCATATTAAACATTCAGATAATAAATGTTAGAATTATAATTTTACAATAGTTTTCTGTTTTCATTTAGTATGACACTTTCTAAATAGATGATGCACATGGGAAAATATCGAATGTTGATGAGAATTTATGTTAACTGCCCGTTTGAATTTTAAAGTAAATTTTATTGTAATATTTCGTACATTCTGACTGAGGCCCCCTTAGTTTGAAGGAAAATTCAGATACATTATTTCCTATCCTTCTTCAGCTTATTGTTCACCAATGCTACAAACTCTGGTATTGTACAAAAAATGTCTTCGCATAATTTAACCTGAGAAATACCACGTCACCAGTCCAATGTTTTGGATTATTAGAACGAGACTAGGTGTTTTACGTATTTATATACATAGCTACTGCCCCGATGGATATAAAATGAATACCAAAGAAACCACATTTTATGATAAAATTGCATGTCTAATCTTTCATAAAATATTTCCTAATAGGCTATGCATGAAAAACGTTAACATGGCAAAAAAGAACGTTAAATTGTGTGGGCGAATTACTTCAACATGGTCGCTTCACTTAACTAGAAACTACTTTAGGCCACCCAAAATTTCTAAGTCACAATCTTGGTTTCGGCGAACGTATATGTCACTGGCGATCAAACAACTGTGAATAATGTAAGTGCAATAAGCAGCCAACAAATAGAATGTCTGAAAAAGCTAAGAAACTTTTTAAAATAAAATATTGAAAGTGTAAACGAAACACGAATTTCAAGAGAAGCAGATTTTCTCTTCAGGGGGTAAGAAATAAGATAATATTGGGTCTCCAAAATCATTCAAAATCATTTATATTGGCAATGCTTAACAATTATTTTTCATTGTAATTTACTGTGCAAAATGCACGCCACAAGGAGAAAAATAAAACAATAAACCTGGAGACATTATAAATGTGTGCGTAGAGTAAACACTGAATGTAAAGTAGTCGAAACTTTATTCAATTACTTCCTCTTGTATATTATTTTTTAAATTAACCCCTTATTTCACATATTTTTGGGGTACATGATGTGTAATATGTTTCTATATGTTTTAGTCCTCCCGTGATATTTTTATAACGTCACTGTTTCCAATTTGTTGTCGTTAATTGCTATTTTGTTGAAATAAGAAATCTGGTATGTGCTCTAATTTTATTGTTCATATTTCGGTTTGTGTGCCGAGGCTTTAAACTGCCGCAAAATAAAATCAACTCATCGAGAAAGAAGGATTCAAAACTGAAGGGTCTTGTTGAAATCCCAAGTTTGAATGGTTCTTTTTTATGTCCGCGTTTCCAATTTGTTGGTACTAGAATGATCTCGAGTTTAGATCATGTCGTGCATCACTTATATGTAGAGGGAGTTTTTGAGGTTCAGATGCTTCTTGGAGATTAAGGATAGCCATTTTGTAAAGGTGTATGTATTCATCGAACTAATCCCGGTCGAGATTTAAAAGAAAAAGGCTTGCAAGAGATCCATATAAAATACTAGTTTATCTACAGTTTAATCAACTTTATTTAACAGTGCCGTGAACATAAAAGGAGTCAGAAGGAGTTAGTAAAACATGAATATATAGTCAGAAGACATGTATGGCCGGTAGGCAGGCATTAGTGAAATGTCATCTCGGTCTATGAGATCGCCTCCTTACTAAAGTACTACGAGAGACGAACTAGAAAATGTAATGTATTCTTAGTTCGGTATAACGGCTGGAACTAATATTTTAGAGACAAATAAAGCTGGGCAAAAACGGGAAACGGTAAGCATCGCCAATGTATTTTACACGAGTTTTGACATGGCTGTGTGAGGCAAGCTAACCATCCACTAATCACTACATGATTGATTACATGTAAATCATACAACTGCTATTTATTTGAAAAATAAATAAAATGCTTAAAAATGTGAAAATGACACCGAAGATACGAAGCATAAAGAAGAGAAGAATAGAGATAACAAATCGGTTAACCAATGTAGAAGTTTAGGGCAATTCAAGATGACATTTTTTGTTTGTGTTTAGTATTATCTGCTGAGTTTTAGACGTAAGACAAATATCCATTATACATTCTACCTAGTAATCGCCAGGGGCTGTAATTCTTCGCTAATTGATTAATTGTCAGTGCAGTAACCCTAAACCATATTTCTGTTGTAAACTTATTTACAAAGACAGTCTATTATGTAGCTGAACTTGCCGTGCTCTTTCCGGTCAGTGGCCCATCTTATAATAATTAATGACTTGCCTTCAGTCCTGTCAGAATTCTGCTTTAGTCTAATATCCTCCAAGCAATTGTCACTCGTAGAGATATTTCCTGTGATTCAGCAGATAAATAAGTCTGTCTTTGTTCCATGCTGGATATCCTGTAAAAGTGGACTACTATCAGGTTCTCGTTATGCTGTTCGGAGGTATTTGCCTGCTGTGTAAGTAGCATCGTAGGAGAATCTCATGGTGAAACGTTAGATTCTTTCTTTGTGTGGCGGCAACTCCACAGTGTACACTTTTTATCACCAAATTTCTTGTGTTTCTTGGGGAATTACCAGATCTCCATGACAAATCACTCCAGTTTTTATCGTTAATTTATGTCTTACTTCTTTGTAAGGTCTCTCTGCCTTGGAACAATTTCCCCAGATATTTTTCCTTATTCTCGATGTTATCATACTTAAAACTGGATCATGTCTAGTTTCTATAGCCATTCTATCTAAACATAAAACATCAGTCTCTACCCAATGTAAGAATGTATCTTCAAATTCTTCTGTTTAATCTGTTGACTCCTTGCTAAATCGCAACCTTGATAGTGCATCTATATGTGGAATTTAATTTTGTTTGACATATTCTATATCAAAGTCAAATGCCATTAACTTTATTGTCCACATTAATATTTTCGATGTCATAACTTTGGGTAATTCTTTTCTTGGGTTTAGTATAAATTCCAATAATCTATGATCACTTCTCAAGAGATTTTTTTCTAATTAGAAATTGTCTAGCCCTGCTGATGCACTATACAATGGCCAATGCTTCTTTATCAATAATTAAATTAAGTGTTCGTTAGTCTTCTTGATAAATACATTATCGGATGTCCTTTTTGTGATGATATTCCAGATCTGAAATGTTCAGTTTCATCTGTGGTTAACGTAATGTCCTTTTTGTAATCGACCATTTGTATTACTGGTTTCTTTGCCATAACAACTTTCAATCTCGCAAAACCTTTTTCTTGTTTTTTATGACCAAATAAATTCAACATTCTTTTTTCTTAAATTTGAAAATGGTTCATTCAGGTCTGTATATTTTAGTAAAAATCGTCTGTAGTAATTGACCAATCCCCCAAAAGATTCAAGTTCTTTATTGTTTGTAGGTATAGATATTTTAAATATTTTTATATTAAGGCTTAATCTGGTGATATACCTTCTATTGAAATGGAATACCCTAAAAATGAAATATTACTACCATTGCTTACGCATTTTTATTCATTTATAATCATTCCCGCATTTCTTAATTTGTTCAAGACGATGTCGGTTTTCTTTTTCAATTCAATTTGAATATTTGCTCCTATGAAAATATCGTCTTGGTAACAGACTATATTTGTTATATCTTCTTCTAAAATCTGTTCTATGGCCTTTTGCAATATGGCGCTTGCTGTTTTATTCTATACTAGCGGAACCCGTCGCACGGGAGAAATTAGTACCTATTGCATGACGTCGAATAAAAAAACGGCATCCTATACCGTGTTAGCGAATGTTTTAAATTTAAAAAAAAAGAAAAAAGTGGCAGAGTAGAATGGGAGCGAACGCTGAAACTGCCGATCATTAAACCTCCCTTCTTACCCAATGTGCCACGGTTACGAGTTAAAAATACATGTGAAAATAGGCTAATAACGCTATGCTTGTTTATTGACATGCGTTCTATGTTAACATTTAGATTCTGCCGACCAAATGGAAAGTTCAACAATGACACGGTGTAGGTCATTTTTTGATGAAGTAAATTCATTTGGGCAATTTTTCTATAATATGGGTGTTTAAGGTGTATGATTTTGAAAATGTAAATGTATCCGGGTCTACCAGTATCTTGGTGCTTATTGAATTAAATAGGAAGTCGATTCGATCAAGAAATTTTAGCCGCCATGTTGAAGCAATAAATGTTGCAGGAACTGTGTTCGTTAATTTCATTCGCTTAATTCCGGAATGAATATAAATGTAGAAGGTAGAAATAGATAGAACGTAATGTGATATTCGCGGAATATCATCGGAGTGAACGGGAGCGATCGTTAATTCTTTGCGTATTGCTTTATATCATATAGTAAATTAATACCAGTAAAATAATAAATAAGGACGGACTGTTTTGTGTACAGTAAACTGTGTGTATTAGTTCCTGGTGTCGATGAGTAGAGTGACAGTACATAATTGTTAGGGAGGAAAGTTTTTGCTACCACCTATATGGAGTTGGTGTGTCGGAGAGGGTGGGCCAAATGTAATCTTTAGTGTTAGGTAGGGAAAAGTAATATGAAATTTACTAAAACACGCTCGAGTGAATAAGTGTGATATAGAGGTGAGATTAGTAGCCTGTGATGCATGTGGTTACTTTTCTATTCTCCGAGGGGAAAAATCGTCTCTACTTTATATATTAGATGACATTCTTTTCTATTTTAGCAACCTTATTGGCATATTTATCGTTGTTACTTCTTTGAAATTATCATCTATTGGGATTTCGTGGTATGCCGTTATCAAATCTATTTTGGTAAAAACGCTAATTCCTGCTAGCGCATGTAATGCAACCTCCACATTAGGTATAGGATACAAATCCGAGCAAACTTTGTGGCGTATGCCTATTTTTTAATCTCCACCTATACGTGTGTCTCCGTCTGACTTTCTCAACACTACAATGAGTGATGCTACCCCAGGTGAAACATGTTCAATAAGGTCATGTTTAATTAATTTTCGTAGTTTTGCTACTATTAATGTAAAAAAATGTTCTGGTAACTTTCGTGCTTCATAATAAGAGGGGATAAAATTTTCTTTTAATTTAGAACTAGCTTTATAGTTTTTAAATTTTCCTGTTTTTCCCATTTTTATCTCGTTAATTAGTTTGGGAAAATTTATCCTAGGCACATCGTTTCCCATGAGACAATTATAGGCACTAACTCAAATTTTTGTTTTTTTACTCTAAGGAACCTTCAAAGTACCCTAAAGTTTTTATAACCGATCCATCAAATTGGCGGAGTTGTACACGGCTCTTTCGTTCCCAGAAATAAGCTTCACTTCACTGCCGGTATTGATTTGCATATCAAAATCGACATTGTTAATTTTAACTTTTAATATGTCTTTTTTTCTTTGTTCAATTTTTTCAACATGCTTATTTTTTTGGATTTTCAATGTAAAGACTTCCCTATTGGTTTCAGTTTCTTTAACTCTTCTGACGTTTTTCTTTTTGAACTTGAATACTTCTTGAAAATGGTTGATTCTTAAGCAAGTCGTACAAGTGTTTCCAAATGCTGGGCATTTTTTCCTTTTTATTTCGTGTTCACGTCCACAATACCGAAGTGTTTTGTATTTTAACATGGGCGACTATTTGTTCACCGGATTGACTTTTATAATCGTTGTATTTCTGTATTAATTCTTGTTGCTGTATAAATGCAAGTATTTAAGAACATGTTTCCTATTTGTAGCTGTTCCATTATTTTATTGCTGTGTGACGCATTAAACATACTTTCAACTAATTTTAATTGAATTAAATCTTCCATAGTCTGTTCTTCTTGTCCGAGTTTTTCAAACTCACAATATCTACTCGCATTTCGTAGACGGTGTAGACATTTGATAATTGGTTCGTCAATTCTTTGCTTCATTGAGATAAACTTTGTTCTTTCTGCCACAACTAACATTTTCTTAGGCCTCATATTTCTTGTTATGATCTGACTTATTTTTCTGAAAGTAAGTTCTAGGTTCATGGGATACATCATGGTTGAGACTTTCATGACAGCCTCGCATTTAGCCAAAGATAAATATGTTATTTCCTTTTCTCCTCCTGTTTCCATGTAGTCTTTTCACTTTTTAGTTCTAGAACTCAAAGCCAAGCATCTCATCATGTGTCCACGAAGTCGGGGTTCCTAAGAGACAATTGGGATCATATCGGCTATGCTATTGTTGTGAAGTTGTAAATTTACTTTGTTAGTTGCTAGTGTACTTTCACTGCTAGCTATACTTAAGGAGAGGCTTATATTGTAATCTATTTATACTTATGCTAATTATGTGTGAAAAAAAATGACAAACGGAAAAACAAATTAAAGTGCAGATGAAAAACAAAAACAAAAGATTTTGACCGGTTTCGTTCTGTTGGAGAACGTCTTCAGAAAATGCTAATTATGTATATCAATTTGCCAGTATCACCACAGAAACTAAATAGTATTAATTATTACTAGGCTGTTGAACACAACCACGTCACACTTTCATATTTGCAAAGTCGGTAGTTGTTTCTGTTGTAGCGATTTCGGATTCGATTGCCAAAATGCAACCTTTGTTGTCCCATAGTTGACTTCAAATAGTTTTTCATTATCTTCAAAGTGCTGACGGTTGTTTTCGCATTTGCTATGTTTAAATATCAATGACTTTTTAGCTGCCCGCTGATTAGCTCAAGCAATCTACTTCCTCTTTGGCTTAACCAATCAGTGGCCTTCTCTTAGGCGAATCTCGGAGTACTAGCATAACTATATAAACGCTCTCTCTCTCTCTCTCTCTCTCTCTCTCTCTCTCTCTTCTTCATCACGAGACGCCTCTCTCCCTCTTTCCTTGTTTGGCACAGCTAAACACACGTCACCCTCTCTGGAGACGCAACAGACATCTTCCTGGGCTTTTGACTCTGGGCTCGACGTCGACAAGAAGACAAGGATAAAAAATGGCTACTGCCACATACACGTGGAATTAATATAACAAACACACGCATACATAACTGCTTACATTTGAACTGACTTTCACACACCTTATAGGCAATATCAAGAAGAGCCGACGCAATATTTCACTCTGTAAAAACAAGTCACAGAGCCAATTTCTAATAGAAACATTCAAATAGCCGATCCCATCTGCCGTTTGGTATTGCTTCTAGCTATCAACATTATCAAAATACATATCGCAGAAATACTTAAGTTTAACAGATAAACTTCACCAGGAAACCTGGACACAAGAAGAGAAACCTGGTCCATAAGGTCGTCATCTGTAACTTCTATAAACAATATTGGATGTAAAAGACGAAACAGTTGCGTAACCACTTAAAATCTATCATCACGAGATATATCACCAGGAATTCATTTGGTTCTGCAATTACGAACCTGCTTGAAACCTTTATCTTATTTGCTTTCAGGAAACTGTGACATCCACAAAGAATTGGCCTTTTTTTCAAAATTGTCAAACATCTCATTGGACATGAGATTTTGTAACTTTTCAGTAGCAGTTTCAAAAACCTTGATGATAAGGAATATATCATTGGTTTTTGCTTGAAGTCGTTGTAGCTTTTTATTTTAGCGCACCATCTGGTGAAGATATTGTGTTTTAGAAATTCTTAAATTCTAGACTTGCATTGGAAAACGAAAACCCAGCTTCTTCACACATCGCCTTTAGGGCAACGTCGAAGGTATTTTCAGTTAATTCTCCACAACTTTCGAGTAATTTGTCCCATCGTCGATTTGATGATGAAAATAAAAACGTAGATTTCTTGCACAGTGTCAAAGAAGTTTATAATATCAACTGGTTGTTTAGTTTGGCCATACGTTTTGGCATGAACTAAAACTAGATTAATTTGATCTGGTGGGCAGTGAACGAATGGAGCAAACGCTTCAGATCAAAGATGTTCCAATATTAACATTTTTACTTGTCCATCCTTCCCGCTCATGACAGCATCATCATCATTAGCCTTGTCTCATAGATATGTTTCTCTAGAACACATTCTTTAAAAAGAACATTTTGCAACCCATAGAATATTCCACGGGCATAACGTACATGATTAAAAAAATGTTCATTAATTGTGGCCTTTAGTTATTGTTCATCAACAAAAACGTATCGCACCATTACAGAAAGTTGGTATTTATGGTTGATATCGGTAGTGCTGTCTGAGATAACTGTAAAGAATTTTGCCTCTTTACACATTTCAAAAACCTTTTTTAGTGCGAAGAACCAATAGTTCGATTTTTTGCTCAAGTACCGAATTCGATCAGTGCTATAAATATGTTCCCGCAAAACCGGATCCCCCGTTGCAATGAAACGCAAGAGAGACAGGTGGATGTCAGGATTAGCTCCATCAATATCTTCTCTGTGCCCACGGAAAGGTAGTCCCAATGCATAAGATCAAACTTGAATGTAAATACCTGTTCCCACGTTTTTTGCTACAGCATTGAGGTGCTATTTAAGAAAACTATCTATCGACGTGTCACAGAAGAACCGCACATAAGTTTTGGTTGTGGTTCCATGAATATTTGAATTTGCATGCGGAGGAATAACACTAGATAAATGTTTCCAGTCGTTGTATTGTTCCGTGACGATGGGTGACTGTTCCGAAATCGATCGATCACCAAAAAGCCAACAGAAGTGAAAATGCATATACGAATATACTAGCCAACTCCGGTGTATAGTTTCATCTAGATTGGATTTAAAAGAATATCAATTGTCCTGAAAACGTCTAGTACCTTTATCTGCTGTTGATTTGAGTGGAAACCAACCACCGGGCATGTTTTTTTACATTGGTTGGAAAGCATTTTGCTAAACAAGAACGCTTAGCAATCTTTTAATTTTTACAATCATAAACGGCTTTGTCGGTGGGAAAAAGTAAAAGTTCCTCAAAATCATCTTGTGACATAACATGAGCACTAGAAGATGTGTTCGCAGACTCACAGGATGGTTTACCGAGTTGAACAAAATTATCTTCAGAATACGAAGGTGTGACCACAGACACATCGGATGGTTCAACGAGTTAAAAAAAATAATCTTCAGATACTTGGCTCAGAGACTCAGGTGTTGAAATCACTGGATGATGTTCAAGAGTCACAAAAGTGGATATATTCCGTCAAGAAGGATCGTCTGCTGCTGTTTCCAACTCCAACTTTGCTTTCTTCTCCATTTTCGCGGCCCAAAATGGGTAAAACCGTTTGTTTATTTTTCTATGCTTGATCCCCAGTAGGCTTATTAAATGACATCTACAAATAAGAAAAATAAACAATAAAGGCAATAACAATAATTTAATTATGATATATTAAAATATAAATAACATTAGGTTTTATGAGTATAACCCCACCATACAAAGAAATTTTATAAACGATAAATCTATATTGTCATTTGAGTTTCTTATTTATTTTTCTTATTTTCTTATTGTTATTTTTTATTATTGTTTGAATTATTTAATAATTAAAGTATATAATTTAATTGTATGATCATATGAAAATGTTAAAATTAAAATACCATGCAAAAACCAATGAATTTAAAAAAGTGATTTAAAACAAATTTATAAACACATGTAAATCATATCTATATAGAATCACTCGGATTTTTTAAAAATGTATTATTGTAAAATATATTATAGAGAAGCAAATACTGGTTTATAATAAAGAAGTATAGTTGACTACGAAATATAAGAGTATTTATATTTATAATATACCAAGTTATATTTTATATTACTGCAGCAAGGCTATCAACAGTCACGTTTAATTTATAATTATAATTTTATCTTATTTACTTAGCAACAAAAATGTGTTTTCTCTGCAAAATTTAATTAATCCTGTGTTAGTCCCTAGAGTTAACTGTGAGAGGCAACTGCCCCAAATGCCCCTACCCTTAAATCTGTCACTGATAATTGCTTTGTTGTAGGCAGAAGAAATCTCTCTCGTTTCACAGTTTCGTTTAACTTGGTAAACTCGACGCATAATCTCGGGGCGGAAAAATGCCCTCCAGTCGTGACCAAGCCTCCAAGAAATGTTTTTGTTCACTACTATTTGCTAAATGTTTATATGACACCTCTCAAAGAGTCCCCCCGCTAAATATGTAATGTTTTAAGGCTGGCGCCTTGGCATTGTCCATTAAGGTCATCCGGTTATTAAGTACGTCTCCTCAGATTATTAATATTTGTATTTTTTCGATATTAACTTCTTTAAACTTAGTGTTTTGAAATTAATTAAATTAACTTTCAATTTATGGGAAATTTGAAAACTAATAACTTCCTTACTATCTCCCAGATAGCTATTTTCACTATGCGTGATGGTTTGATCAGATAATACTCAGTTGTATTTGCAAATATATGTTTTAAAATAATTATATTCGTTTTCCTGAATAAGTCCCTAAAGTTTCATTAGAATTAATAATAATACCTAATATATTTTAAAGATTTTCCAAATATCTCCGGTTAATAGAAACATTTGTCTTAATAATAACACAAAGATTGTTCTCAGTATTTAAGCTGGAATCAAAGTGTTGCTTTGGAGTTATGAATAAAAATAAATTTTTCAACATTTTAGGTATATATTAAGTAGTATGACCGCTTTAGTAAATGTTGTATCGTGGTGAGTGTAACGATTTTTCTCTAATAGTAGGATAGACAAATCAGAAGTTTGCGTGTTCATATCACGTCGGGGTTTCCAATGTTCAGATCGAGGGGCGTGTTCCCCCGATTACAAACGTGTTCGTATAATCAAGCAATGTTGCATGCAAAGACAGAGTAATTAATTAATAAGCAAAATGAAGTAGTTCAAATAACGTTTATTGAACGTGTGTGTACGTGGAATGGTGAAGTGTGTGATGTATGCATGTGTGTCGATGGAAAAACAGTTCTTGAAAAGGTATAAGAAGAAATGAATCCGGCGTGGGGAAAGTCTTTAAAAGCCGTACACAAAGAAAATGAGTTGAGAAACTCTTACCGTTGTTTGACCACGTGTTGACGGAAGTAACGTGTGTTGGTAGTTGTTTTGCCGAGGCCAGTTGAAAAGACAAGAGAGAGTGAAACGGAGCGCTAGTGTCAGCGTCGTTCTGCCGAGGCCGGTTGACCAGAGAAGAGAGAGAATTTCCGTTTGCACCGGTTTTTATAGTCCGAAGGGCAGATAACTCTGGTGTCGCTTTACAGCGCCACCTGTCGGTGAAAAAGCGACACCTAACGGCCAACCGGTGCAGTTATGTTTTGAAAGGAGGAGGTAACTGCTACAAATAGCGTAGAGCCCTATGACCCCACACTTTTGATGGCCTTGTTCCTAATCTTTAAAAAAGTAAATTTTTTATTATTTATGCAAATAAATAATCCAAAATGTAGTTGTCAATGACATGGTTATATATATATATATATATATATATATATAATTTTCACATTATTATACGCCCCTTTCAAGTAAAATTGAAAGTCGAGCACTGTCGGAAAGATTAAAAATAAACATTCACCTAAAAGCCTCAGTACAATCCTCCGACTCTGTCGTTGAATACTATAGAATGTTTAGATATTTATGCTCGCTGCTTTCAGTGTAAATATCATTTAATTTCTCCATTATCTTGTGACAATCTCTATGGGACTAGGTGAATGCTTATAAATTTAGGTTGTCTCTGTGAACCGGCTTTGCGCCCTATGAACGACTGAGATTGTTACTTCCCTGCGCTGATGAGAGCCATACGCTCGAAATAACATCGTACCTAGGTAAAGTACTAGAACAATAATTTTAATATTATATATATATGTATATACATATATATAAATATATATATTATAATATTATAATATAAAATGAAGTAATAAAATAAGGTGTCAATCAAATTTTATTAGAATTTAAAGTTCAAGCAAAGTATCCTTAAGTCCTTAGCTCATGAGTTTTCAAAGATAATTCTTCTCTTCAGAGGACCATTACCGCAGTTATACTACTACATATATAAATATATATATATATATATTATATATATTAGACATATATATACATATATATATATATATATATATATATACACACATATATACATACACACACAGATATATATATATATATATATATATATATATATATATATATATATATATATATATATATATATATATATATATATATATATATATATATACATAGGGTGGGCCAAAATAAGGGTCCTATCTTTAAATTTGAATAACTTGAATTTGAATAACTTCCACAAAATAAAAGTTAAACTCACCAAACTTTATGTGTGTGTAGACTGACCCTTCCGAGATTTTTTGAAATAAACAAAACAAATTTTAGCCGAAAAACACTTCTTAAAACTTACAAAAACTAAAGTATTGTTTTTTACACTGTTTTGAGTTTTTTAAGCAAAAATAATGTTTTCTAAATGAGGGTACGTTCCTTAGGGGTAATACGGCTCATGCTTGCTTCGGAAGGGGTCCTTTACTTATTCTAAAAAAAAAAAAAATCAATAAATAAAAAAGTTATGAATTTTTAAAAATAGGACCCTTATTTTTGCCCATCCTGTATGTATATATATATATATATATATATATATATATATATATATATATATATATATATATATATATATATATATAGGGAAAACAATTGGCGCTCTGGTTTTAGACCGATACTAAATTACTGCTCCGAGAAACGTTAAATTTCATGATATTATTTTATCCTGTGTGAAGGGAAAATGACCTCTCTGACATAAACTGTGCGATTTTTTATGAGTTTTTCCGGGCGAAAAAAACTTATCTTCTCATAAAATTAACCGTCCGCTCTTGAATAAATTAAAATAAATAAATGCACAACATTGTAATTGTTCTGCGGCTGTTTTGACACTTACAATTTCTGTTGCCACCGCAGAAAAAAGCTTTTCAAGACTAAATCTTATGGAAACTACTTAAGATCGAGCATGTCGCAAGATCGTCTTTCGAATGCGTTGCTCTTATCAATTGAACATGGAACTGTGAAGCTAATGGACTTAGAAAAAGTATTAATAGACGAGTATATATAATGTCAGAGTACCCCTACCTAAAAAAATTGCAACATTTTGTTTTTTGGTGATTTTATGTTAGGCTGGGTCTAGTCTACAACATAAAAAATGGACAAGATCCGAGTATGGGAAAGTTTCAAATTTCGAATATGACTAGTTTCGGTTTACAAGTCATTTTCCATGTACATGTGAAGCACTTACTCAGTTTTCATGATAAATCAATAAATCTTGGATTTGTACTTGTTTTCAGGGTCAATCTTTTTCATGAAAATGGTTACCAGTGATGCAAAATAAACCCTTATACCATATCCTGGGGTACCCGACCCCTAAACCCCTCATTAACCCCACATTGGTACCTGTACCTCTAAACCCCTTATTGCACTCACCCAGATCTACAAACAGGCATATAGGTGATTATTTTTATATGGGTACCAGTGGTGAGTTATTACTTTCTTCAATTAACCGGGCCCCTTACCACCGTATATAAATGAAATTGTTTTAATTGGTATAGGATTCCTGAAACAACTGAAAAATCCAGAGACCACACTTTACCCTATTAAAAACTGCCCCCACAAACAATACACAAGCTCTATATACTAATACACATACATTGTCGTATATTTTCATGGTTAAACATGAGTTCAGCCGGTAGTAGAGAAACTTGTTCTTCATGTGAACACGATTTAGACAGTGGTGAGACCGTGGTGCTTCGAAAAATGGATGCTGCAGGTGTCAACCGTGCAAGTATCGAAATGGATGTCAAAGTTATTGTTGAAGCCAGAACTAGTGTTCACATAAACAAAAAGGACATTGCTTTAGCCTAAACAAAGGATGATTCTGCTCGGCCAGTAAAAAGGGGTGCTCGTGTTTCTCTGGGACGATATGACAGTAAAAGGCATTTCTTTTTCTGTGGAACTGATACCACGAAAAAAAATATAAACGAAAAAGTGAGGGACATATTTGCTACGTTAAGACTGATGCATTTGCTCAAACTATCCTGGTGCATAGCAATAGAACTTGCCTGACAATATTCGCAGCCACTGGTCATCCAAATTATCTTATATCGGCTTGTCTATATCTCCAGAAGATGTATGTCTTGAAAGATGACACCTCTGCAGTACATAAAAAGTTCATGTTTGGTTTTCACGTAATCAGATGCAGTAGCCAATACTGGGCTAGTCTTGGCTCCGATCTTGTCATCGAGAAAACACTAATGCGCTCACTCAAAAGCTATGGTGGGCTCATACAGAGTAGTGAGATGTCCGAACACCAGAGAACAGTTTAGGCCATGCCATTCACTATGTAATCCGCTTACAACCTTGCCATGACATAACTTACCGCACAACAAGCGAACAACATAAAGAGGTGTCTACATCCTGGCTGAGAAAGGATGAGACAGGCCTCTGGAAAGTTGTAGAGTTACTAGATTGCAAATGAGTATGCCTCATTTACCGTTGAACACTATGGGAAAGCAACTGTTGTGTTTGATTATGAAGTTTGACCAAGTATAAAGGACTGCACTCATCAGCGGCCAAGTCGAAAGCTAAATGCAAGAAAGTGAACATTACGGAGATAACCAAATTTGCTGGGGAAAAAGATGACTTTTTGTCAGTCTCTTATCCAGACGATCGTGGAACGAATGTAGCACAAAGGCTGTGACGTAATTCAAGCGAAAGGAGATGTCGATGTTGAGATTGCAAAGGCAGCTATCAATATGTCTGATTTAAAATCAACCACCTTCATTGGAGAAGACACGAACCTCGTCTTTCTGTTTCGTGTATATGTTTCTAAATGTACTGCATTTTACTTTTGCTCTGACAAGGGGAAATTCTACATCTACAATATCAAGGTTCTCAAGCAGGTGCTTGACGAAGCAGTTTGTAATGATCTGTTGTTCGTGTATACTTGTACGGGATGCGATTCAGTGTCCAGGAATAGGAAAGATGTTGGGGTACCAACGAATCGTCAAGAAAGAAAATACTGTTAGGATCGAGGGTCGTGTCCCCCGATTATTTAGTGTTCAGTAAATCAAGCAATGTTGCATGCAAAGACAGAGTAATAATTAATAAACAGAAATGAAGTAGTTCAAATAACGTTTATTGAACGTGTGTGTACGTGGAATGATGAAGTGTGTGATGTATGCATGTGTGTCGATGGAAAAACAGTTCTTGAAAAGGTATAAGAAGAAATTAATCTGGCGTGGGGAAAGTCTTTGAAAGCCGTACACAAAGAAAATGAGTTGAGAACTCTTACCGTTGTTTGACCACGTGTGTTGGTAGTTGTTATGCCGATGCCATTTGAAGAGAAAAGCGTGAGACGAAGCGCTAGTGTATTAGCGTCGTTCTGTCGAGGCCAATTGAGTAGGAAAAGGCGAGTGAAACGGGGCCCTGGTGCCAGCGTTGTTCTGCCGAGGCTGGTTGGTGAACAAGAGGAGGAATTTCCGTTTGCACCTGGTTTTATAGTCCGAAGAGCAGATAACTCTGGTGTCGTTTTACAGCGCCACCTGTCGGTGAAAAAGCGACACCTAACGGCAAACCGGTGTAGTTATATTTTGAAAGGAGGAGGTAACTGCTACAAGACAATTACAGATTGTTCAAAAGCATTTTCTTTACCAAACCAAAGCCCGGATGTTGTGGAAACCAATGGTTGTAAGGCATAGGTTGATTTGTTCAATGCGAATAGATAAAAACTCCCTGACATATATTAGATACACTATGCTTTGCAAGAAAGTTTTAAAAGTTCAGATGTTCGTCACGTCAGAACGACTCCCACCAACGTCCTATGCCGGTAAATTTCATTCTTTGCGGACTTAATACCAGATTATGGAGTTGATGGGGTGTAATGATGAAATGGTGCCATCTGAGTGCGGGTGGAAGGGTGCAAACACTTGTTCCAGTGAAAACGGACAAAACCCCTGCTCCAGATGCACTGATTCAGATAATTTATTGCATCTGTTCAGAAGGAGCAATAACCTACGGTGTACCTGCAAGAGGCATGGACTAGAATGTAGAAGTGCATGTGGACATTGCCAAAACGGAAATTGTGACATTGTAAAAATTAAAATAAATAGAATTAAGGCACTGTTGAAAAACAAGCAACTCTAAGCAAAGTTGATTCCAACCGGAAACGGTGTCCGTTTGAAATTCTTTCCGATATTAAAAACTTCCTGTTTTGGTTAATCGAATAGGTGTTACGCTTTCTCAGAAAATATAATGAAAGTTTTGTACTAAATTTTATTTTAAATAATTTATTTGACAAAAATAAATAATCACAGTTTAGTTTTTTACACAGTTTGATTTTTTTCGGAAAATAAAATGCAATGTTTTTTGCTAATAAAATTTTTTTTTATTTGGGGGAGGGAAAATAATAAAATACGTTGTTTTATTTTCTTTGGGAAAAATAAGAATGTTTCAACAATCATAGTACTGTCGGATCGCATATATCATATGGCCGAAGTAATTTAGTTTTACTTGGCGACGCCAGCGAATGGCAATTAGGCCCTGCCAGGCCAACCATTCTAAAGTTCTCTTTTTTCTGTTCGTGTCAAATAGTACCACCTCCAAGGATGTAGTGCACAAACGACATTCAGTTGTGGTTAGTACGTCTTGTACAATACTATTCATTATTATATAGAGAAAATACAGAGAAAATTAAACTACAGAATACCGGAAGTTGTTATCTACGCAGTTTATTATCGGGTACGGATCGCGGCCTGACACCGTAGCAGCGCCGCAGAAACTGCTCTTAGAGTCGCCTGTTCTTCACCAGTGCCAAAATCAAACTAAATTGAACTTTATTTCCGAAAGTGACTAGTGCTGTTATCGAAGTCGTTTATTTATTTATTTATTTATTTATTTATTTTCATACCCTGTTCTTTTCTGTGAAGCTGCTTTTCTGGTCGCCATCTTGAATTGTTATCTCAATAAGTCATTACTCTTGCAAATACCCCACAAATCATTTAAAAGTAAGTAAAATGTTGTTAAATTACTTTATTTTTCTATTCTTCTTACACAATTTTTATATCATAGTTCTCAAAATATTACTTTAAACTCTAATCAAGCTGTAAAACTCATGAAATAAAATAATTCAACGTAATGTTGCTGTATTGCAATAAACAGATTGGAAACAAAACATCTCATTAAAAATTACTATTTGAATTTTGTTAATAAATCATTTTTCAATCATTTTAATTTTTTTCTTGACAGAGAATTTAAAAAAATACATGTAAGTCAGAGTTTCTATGTTTTATAAACATTTTAACTGAGTTGAAATCAGTTTTAAGTTAAACAAAAATACGATTTGATTTGGGGAAATCACAGTAAATATTAAACTAAATACGTTTAAAAATGTTTTCACTGAGAAGATATTGTATTTAATTTACTCATTAGAAAAGTTGGGCATGCTAAAGATTGTGTACTGAATTTCATTTCCGGCTTCTGCTTCGCAGACGGGAAGACGGTGTAAAGGCAGAAAGGGTTCCCCATTATAATTTCTCATTAAAACCAAACGTTTTTCAAAGGGAATATTGCTTTTTTTGTATTAATATTTTTCTTATTATTGAAAATGTAAGACTTTTTTTTTAGCAATCGACTTGGTCTTTTTTATTTTTCAGAATTTTTTTTTAATAAAATATTTTAGAATAAAAATGTTTTATTTTTTTAAACTAGGGTTTTACAAAAAAATGTTTATATAAAAAATAGTCTTTTCTTTGTTTTACTAGGTACGTGCAAAATCAATGGCCGATTCCCAAAATGTAAAAACATTTGCCCCCCCCCCCCTTCACTTAAAAATTGACTAAAATTCAGGAAATCAACCAATTTTAATGAAATTTTCAATATTTATTAATCAACAATCACGGAATATAATGAAACCATTATTATTTTTTTAATCTTGTATTATTTTTTTAAAACAAAATACACATTTTTTTTAAAACAAAATATACATTTTTAAAACAAAATACACATTTTTTTAAAACAAAATACACATTTACTAAAGTTATATTTTTATATATTAATAAAAAAAATGCATTAATTTTTTTAATGAAAATCAAGCATTGTAGATGTTAAAAATAATTTTTTTTAAATTTAATATTTTTTATATATTACGAAAAAGGTCCCTAAATACCGTGTAAACAAAATCACTATAACTCGAAGAAAAATTAATTTTTTGAATTAGCGATATTATTATTTAATAAAGCCTTGTTTAATCAATATTTTTACCAAAAAAATAATATAATTGCAAAAAATATTTTATGTTATTTTAATAATTAGAGTTTCTGGAAAAATAAAAAATGCGACATAATTATATTTCCCTTTCATACATAAACGTGGCATCATCAGCGCAATAATTTTTTTTTTAATCTTGAAAATAAACCAAAAATTGATAAATTTGAGACCCAGGAAGTTAACTAAAAAAAGAATTTAAAAAATTGGATAATTTCTACTAACGATTCACTTTATTGGTATGGTAGCCCCGTTCTGTAATAACCAGCTGGGAATTAGCCTTCCAACAACCAATCACTTTTACACCGGCCTCAAATTTTTAGAGATTCAACAATTTCGTTTATGTTACAATTCATCGTCAATTATTTGGAAAGATTTGTATTTGTTTTGTAAGTTGAGACTCGTAAGTGTGCACTCTGATTTTATGTAAGCAAATTCAGCTTTTCCACACACCCATAAGCAAAATCAGCTTTTCCACGCGCCCATGGGCAAATTCAGCTTTTCCACGCAGCCATAAATAAATAAATTGTAATATTTACCGAATAGGTAATTTGATTTGTCAAATATACTTTTATGTCTAATCGACGTTTTACTTGCACATGTGCAACGCAAATTGAAGCCATCAGTTTTTACTAGTGATGGCACAGGTCGCATGTCATGGCCACAGTTGCAGGTTTCTGCATCAGAAATAAGTATATGTGCTTGCAAAATATCAATCTGTTTCGCACTGTCTGATGTAAAATACAGTATGTTTTCAAACTTGAAAGAGTTAAGATCCGACCACTTACGAGTCACAACTCAATAATCAAAGTAAGAGTTACCGCCCCTTATTTACCTCTCATACAGTAAAAGACAAAAATAACTTTTTTTCATACTTTTAAAATACAAGCACCTCTTTTTCAGATAGTGTTTATAATGGGAAAAGTTTTAATACTTTTTGAATGTTTTCTATTTTAATTTTTTTTTCTTCAAAAAACAGTTGATAATGAACATACTTTTATAATAACATGTTTTTCATAAATAAAAATAAAATAAATCAAACATCAATTCATGCCGTGCCAACCATTTAATGTACAAGTTGTATATGTTCTTATATACAAGTTGTATATGTTCTTACGTTTTCATAAGTAAATCTCTTAATAATATGTTCTGCTGCTGGAATGACATCGTTCGCATGTTTGTCCATAACTACACGTGATCTGAGAATAACTTCACATTATCTGAAAGGAAGATAATCATTAATCAGAAAGGACTCGTTTTACCTTGACATCGTCATCCCGTCTGCGAAGCAGCAACCGGAACCTAAATGCAGTACACAATCTTAACAAGTTTTATTAAAAAAGAATTTTAATATATAAAAATATATAAATAATTGCATGAGTTTACGCGTTCGAGAAATTCAAGATAGTGTTATGTTAATGCCTTCTTTACATTAATATCAATACATTGCAAGGTGATATGCTTCCCACCATTAAAATAGAAAGTGAAAGAAATATGGGGTCACATGATCTGTATGGATGGACGTAATAACCCCCCCCCCCCAAAAAAAAAAACAACGTTTTAGAGTTATACGAGGGACTAGCAGGGCGAACTTTACTAGTCACCTGCAATAATTTCTTTGACGGCGGCGAACAAAACACAATATCTTTGGAAACATATTATATGGTATTAGAAAATGTTATGACGTATAATAAAATGTAACGTAATTAAGAAAAAGAAAAGAAAATAAGAACTTTCGGTCAATAATTTGTTTGTTAAAATTAATTTAAAAAATGTAAATAAAAAACTTTCGGTTGATAATTTGTTTGTTAAAATTAATTTTAAAAATGTAAATAAAAAATTTTCGGTTGATAATTTGTTTTTTAAAATTAATTTAAAAAGGTAAAAAAGAACTTCCGGTTGATAATTTGTTTGTTAAAATGAATTATAAAAATGCCATTTCGGGTGATAATTGTTAAAATTAATAAAGTCATTTTTTTTTCAATGTAAAAAAAACAACTTGTATTATTATTTAAAAAACTGTCAAACTCCTCGATGCGGAGTCTGGATAGTTGGGTGAAGTGCTCCTCAAGATGGTTCCAGAATCCCTTGCAAATCTCACAAATCAAGACGGGGGTATCTCTTTCCAGGTTTTTGATCTTCAAACCACGACGTAAAGCAGCATTACACTCAATAGCGTCAACGTTTACAGCTTCGTTTGAAACACTCTTTACCCTACGCCTGGATGAAACTGCTAGTCAGTAGTTTGGGCGTAAACTGCTCGTACTGCATTGTCCCTCCAACGTCCTGGGGAAGGTTTATTTAAGAGCTCTGTAAAATAAGATAAACATAATAACTGAACATAAACTTTGCATCTGGTTTCGATCTTTTTCAAAGAAGGGTTATAACCTTCTACCACTCTGAATCCTTGTATTGCCACCTTTGCAGCCTCGACCATTCGTCATAACCTTTTTGTGCAACCACCTCTATTCGGTCCAAAGAATGTTAGCAAAGTTCTTGGGATCGGTGACATTCAAAGTTCTTACCTCAGTTAAACTTTGTAATGGTTTCAGCATCTTCTTTTGTTGGTGTGTGAGGTCGACCACTGCATATAATAGGTCGGCTTCACATATCTGGGATCCTAGTAAGGATGGGAGTTTGAGATGTTTTCTTTCCTGTCAGTTGGACGAGGAGGGGATTCAGAGTTAGTGTTCGCATGTTCCAGTTCTTTATGTTCACAGGCTGATAAGATATTTAAAAGGGTAAGGGTGTTTTGCTCAGCCAAAGTGGGGGAGGTTGGGGCTGAGGGGACTATGCAGGAGGAATGGTGTTCATAGTTTCTTTATCTTGTTCTTTGGGAAGGTGTTGAGGCTCAGCATCGTTAACTATTTTTATTGGGTCGAGAGTCTTTGCTTTTAATGAGGATTGTTATTTTCATTCCCTCCTTGCTGTTGCTGAATTGCTTGTCTCAGATTCGGGCGAGGGGAAAAGGTTCTTTTGTTTTTCATTGCAGCCGTCTTTGTTGGTGGACAGCATCTGTTGCTGTAATGGGAGATGTTTCTCTTTTGATGTTACATTTAGGCTGGAGTTTGGGGTTTGAGGGTGTTTTCTCTTCTTTGGTGATTACACTCCAGCCCGCCGCTTATTCCACCGCAGAAGTGATGTTGCTGCTATAGCTACCGTCGCTGTTGCTGCTAGTACTGCTGATGCTGCAGGTAATTTTGCGGTAGTCAACGAGGTCTTCTCCGGGTTTCGTTTGGAATATGTTTTTGCGATGTGGCTTTTTTGCTGGCAATGCCAACAGTGTGGTTTTCTGCCTTTAACTATGAGAGACAACGTCACATTCTCACACCTAAGTAAGGTTGGGATGGTGTTTAACCCTCTGCTGTCCAAATGCATCTTTAAGTGCTAGTTCACCATCATTCAGCCGTGCAGACTGTCATCTGCAGCAACCTCGTTGAGTGTGCAATACTGACATTTGTTTTAAGTCAATGGGACACCAAGGATGGAAACAGTTTTTTGCCTCTTACTCATGAACTCCGGTTTGATTTTCAAGTGTTTCCACTTGATGTTCCCTGCTGGACCCTAAGATTAATAGGTTCCACAGCATTTCTATCAAAGTGTCTTTAAGGACTCCAGTCAGACTTGCTGTTTTATCGTCAAACATCACCAGAGACACTTTGAACAAAAATTCTTCGACAGTACCCAGGAGTATTTGATGACGTTACCCTCCGTGTACTGTTGGTATTTCTCTTTAAAAAGTAGCTTGTACTCCTCTGCTGATAACTGTAACTGATTCCCCACTAAGTACTCTTCTCTGTTGTTGCTACTGCTGCTTCCTCAGCTGTTGTTAGAGTCACTGTTGTCGGTCTGGACGTTGCTGGGGCGGGATCGTTGGTAATGTGTTGTGGCCATTAGTCCAGAGTTTTCTGCAGGCAACTTGTAGCTCACTGTGCGCTAACAGAACCCATAGTGGACACCGTTCTTTTCCTTGGCCAGGATTGCCTGTCCGAAGGTATGTAGTATAAATTTTCCCCATCCACTGAACTGTCGCTGCTGAGGCCTATATCAAAGTGATTGTCTTGGCTCCTGTGAAAATGTAAATGTAGATCACCCATTCGGAGCTTCAAGGGGACAGGAGAGCACCATTTGATAAAGTAGCCCCATTAGTTTTTTTATCCGGGTGTTATGCCTTTTCTTTTATGTTTTCTCTTCATATGGATGAGCTTTGGCTAGGAGAGGCCCCTCCAGGGAAGCAGCCCTTTTTTATTGAATTTTCAGCTCTTCGTTTAGTAGCCATTGTTTGGAGGACCGGTCTGGTTAGGTGTTCTTCCGAGCTGTATGTCTCTCGTTTTGGCTTGTTTCCCTGGTTGGGGAGCTATGGTCAGAGGTATGACTCTCCAGGAGAGCGGCCCCTGACAAAGTATTGTCCTTGTGCACACGGTATACCCCGTCTGCTTGTTAATTGGTTGTAGCTCCCTATGCTGGGGAAGTTCCCCTTTAGGGGAACAGTCCCGGTTTTGTTCAAGGGGAGTCCTTGTAAGAGTAGCATTCTCTGTTAGACTACAATTAAGATGGAATATACCATCATCTTTGTCTTTGATTTTGCTAGATTTTTAAGGGAGTCACTATTTAGACAAGCCACCCTCATGCTGGGGGATCCATTTTTTGTACAACACTCTGCAGCATAATTAGTCATGATGTACTTCTGAATTCACTATTCCATATCTCTGCTAGTTGATGAAAAAAAGGAAAAGGGCGGGTTAATAATTTCACGATTTCAACTTGTGTATAGACGTCATAGGATGCCAAAAAGGTAGTGCCAAAAGCGGCAAGAGGGGTAATAGAACTGCCCTTATTTGGTTCATAATTCCCCTAGGTAGTTCTTGTTAGGGTAACAGCACCTGTTATATTATAATCCGGTGGTATCCCCCGTCATCTTTTTTTTTAGATTTTTTGCTCCATTTTTAAGAGAGCCGTCACCTGGCTGGGGGATCCCTTTTTGTAGAAGCTGTCCCTGGGCCTGGCGATGCACCGCACTTTGCAGCATAATTGGTCCTGGTGTATTTCTGCATTCTCTTTCCCGTGTCTCGGCAGTTAAAGAACAGGGGGAAAGTTCAAGATTTTAATTTGCATGGAGACGTTATAGAATGAGAAAGCCGGCAAATAATAGAACATATCTGTATTTCTATTGATGTAATATTTTCGTTTTTTTCTTTATTTTACAGATTAAAAGTCTCATAGTGAATGACGATTTCCGGCAAATAATGAAGAAAAGTCTTGTTTTAGTTCTGCAATGTTTTTTAAGTTCTGTTACAGAATGTAGAGGTTGTTTCTAGAGTAAATCTATATGGCGTGATCAATCTTCTTTGAAATACAATACAGAAATATACGTAGAAATGATATATTTATGAAGTTAGTAGATTTGTATTTTATTGAATTTACATTTTAAAAAACTGCATCCAGTACAGAGTGAAAACATCACATTAGTGTAAATGTTAGAATATATTTTCTAGGATAAAAAATGAAAACACACATTGAAGAGAAATGTAATGTTTCTGGATCTGAATGTTTACATAAATCGTATATAAAAGTTAACATGCAAATACATACAGAACAGAAACAGTATTATTGTCAAATTTGTGGAACTGCTTTTTCACGAACTCATAACCTAAAAAGTCACATGCGAACACACACAGGAGAGAAACCATATTCTTGTGAAGTGTGTGGATCTACATTTTCAGAAAATTCAAATCTAAAAACGCACATGAGAAAACACACGGGAGAAAAAACGTATTCTTGTCACATTTGTGAGTCTTCATTTTCAAATAATTATTTTCTTAAAAGTCACATGCGAACACACACAGGAGAGAAACCATATTCTTGTCAAGTGTGTGGATTTGCATTTTCTGAGAATTCTCATCTAAAAAAGCATATGAGAACACACACAGGAGAGAAACCATATGCTTGTCAAATTTGTGAGACTTCATTTTCTGATAATTCTTCACTAACAAGGCACATGCGAACACACACAGGAGAGAAACCATATGTCTGTCACGATTGTCAGTCTGCATTTTCAGATAATTCTTCTCTTAAAAGGCACACTCGAAAACACAGAGAAGAGAAACCATATGCTTGTCCAATTTGTGAATGTTCCTTTTCACAGAATAGTGTAGTGAAAAAGCACATGCTAACACACACAGGTGAGAAACCATATGCTTGTCAAATTTGTGGATCTGCATTTACACAGCGTAATCATCTAAAACGTCACATGCGAACACACACTGGAGAGAAACCATATTCATGTCATATTTGTGACTGTTCATTTTTTGAGAGTACTGATATGAAAAGTCACATGCGAACACACTCAGGAGAGAAACCATATACTTGTCAAGTTTGTGGATCTGCGTTTTCACGGAAGCCTTATCTAAAAATTCACATGAGAACACACACTGGAGAAAAACCGTATTCTTGTAAAATCTGTGACTGTTCATTTTCACAGAACACTGATCTTAAAAATCACATGCGAACTCACACAGGAGAGAAACCATATTCTTGTCAATGTTGTGGATCTGCATTTTCTATGAATTCTTCTCTAAAAAACCACATGCGCACACATACAGGAGAGAAACCCTATTCATGTCCAAACTGTGGATCTGCTTTTTCAATGCATGTTAATTTAAAACGTCATATGCGAACACACACAGGAGAGAAACCATATTCTTGCCACGTTTGCCAGTCTGCATTTTCAAATAACTCTTCTCTAAAACGACACATGCGAACACACACAGGAGAGAAACCATATTTTTGTCACATTTGCCAGTCAGCATTTTCAATCAATTCTTCTCTAAAAAGACACATGCGAACACACACGGGAGAGAAACCATTTTCTTGTCAAGTTTGTGGCTCTTCATTTTCACAGAGCACCGATGTGAAAAAACACATGCGAACACACACAGGAGAGAAACCATATTCTTGTCAAGTTTGTGGATGTAAATTTTCACAAGATGCTTCTCTAAAAAATCATATGCGAACACACAGTTAAGAGAAGTGAAATTCATATTAGACACCATCTTCCAGTGTCTGCCTGTAAACTGGTTTGTCAGAACAACCTGCGATGAGAATACTTCACCCTACAAGAAACCCCTTATCAATTATTCAAAATAACATAGTATTTAAAGCTTAAATAAGACCTCCTTCGACATGGCTGTATATTGACTCATACAAGGGATAGCACATCTTCTAATCATGTTACCCTGAGTAACACCACTTTGATGGATACGCTACCAGACAGGATGAATTTTAACACGTAGCCATGCAATGAAAGTATCCTATTCTCCTAGAATTTTCATATACTGTCCATATTAAATCTTCTTCTGAAATAATTTTCTCCGACCATCGAGTAGAAAAATCTACCGTCACTGTAAAAGTTCCCACATAGCGGAAAACGTTTTATTCTAGTAGCTAATTTCCTCAAACCACTTGCCTCTGGACTACCCCCTCTGCTCGCTGTTTCCATGATCGTATAAACATGCAGAAATTTAAATGCAATAAATTCAAGAATTTTTGCTGCCCAACTTCCCACTTGGGATGACACTTAAAAATATGCCACCTAGTCAGAGCATACCCTTACGTCTCAGTTGTCATGAATAAAATGAATTGCGGTGAATAAAAGTTTATTTTAAAGTTATACATACTTTACATAATAGAAACTATTCTGTTCGAATGTTTTGAACCTAAATTTGTTGGTACTTCCAGTTTTCCAGCTGAAATTAAATAAACAGGATTTAGCTTTCTTCTGGATTTTGTTGCAAACTTGAGGAAAACATATTTCAACACTAATTTTCCCTTGAATACCGAAGCTCACTTTAGTTAAAGATATCCAATCAAATATAACAGATCCTAAATAAAATTTTGTTAAATTACCTATCTGTAACAATTGTTCTTTTGATCTAATCTTAATAAAATTTACACTTGTTCAATTGTAGAATCGATAGAATCTATTAGAGTTGTTTAAATCTTAGAGTTGTAAAAGCCGAACTTTAAATATTTTATTTTTCATTTTCCAATCTATATCTGGAACCATTTTGTTTATCTAATCTTACTGTGTATTTCTACTACATCATATTTTTTCTAAATATACGTCAGACCAGGAAGTTATGGTTTGCAACACTCTTACTATCAGCTCATAAGAACCCTTAAGTGGACATTATAATATTCAACACCGAGTGAGTCTCTTGAACTTTTTATATGATTTTGTTTTTTCTATCGTTTTATTAATTTGCATACACCTTGAATATACATTTCACTGTCATCTACTGCATCGATAGCAAACACATTTCCCGCCTGGATAACTTTTTCGTTTTGGGACTACCATTCACCACCATTCGTTTCTGGATTGTTTTTTAATCGACTTCTTTGACATCTTTCTTGAAATTGTTTTAAACTTTATGGCTTGGATGAACTGTATAAGTTTAACAAAATAGTGTGTTATGCGCCAATATATTTGATGTTTTATATACTTTTATGTATATTTTATATATTTTTATATATGTTCAAATCAAAATGTTATTACCTGCAGTAAAGTCATTGCGGTAATGGTCCTCTGAGAAGATTTTCTTTGAAAACTCATGAGTTAAGGACGCAATATCACTCCTAGTTTTTGAACTGTAATAAAATCTGATTAATTTCTCATTTTATTATGTCATTCAATTGATATTATTGCTCTATACACTATATTGAGCTTTGGTTTTATCCTGATAGTCTACTGGTTTAAGATATTATTTATATCTTTCAAGTATTATCTTATTCTCTCTCTCTCTCTCTCTCTCTCTATATATATATATATATATATATATATATATATATATATATATATATATATATATAATGTAGATATATATATAATGTAGATATGTGGTTTAGGTTAGTCCTATGATATTTCGATTGTTTCTTCTCAGTTGGACAAATGCATTAAATTTATTTACATATTGATAATTTCTTAGAAAATTAATATAAAATTTAATCATACCAACAGCTTTTTTGGTACTTGGTTCCATCTCACTAGAACTCTCACAAGCAACACCTTAATGTGAGAGATTTAGTTCATAAAGTCATCCTAAAGGAGGTTAAATTTGAATATCAGGTCGTTGAGCATTATTTCCCCTTAAAGTAACTCCTCTTTTTAAGGAGTGTATTAAATGTAAAGCTAATTATGAAATAACGTATGAAAACTTATATTTGATCAGGTAACAAAACGATTTAAAGATATAGTACCCTTAGAGCTGAATCTTCACTAATCGAGTGAAATAGGTTTTTAAATATAACAATTTTATATTTTATACGGGACGCCAACATATACATTAGCCTAAACTTGAACTCTCTTAGGCAACTCCTACATATTTCGAGGTTCGATTAGTAAATTCTTCAAGTTATCCAAAAAAGGTAAAAGTATATATCCAGTCGCTGCATTTTATGTCTTCTTAAATTAACCCTTCGTTGCTAAAAAAATGTTGAATGTAAAGATAATTATGAGTGAACCCAGTTCGTAGGAAAGCTTACATTCGGTCAGATATAAATTTGAGGGTGCCTTATTTGTTTGGATAACAAATAATTAATTTAAATATAGATTAATCTTTAGAATAAAAGTGATAAACTCTAATTCTAACATTTGATAACTTTATTGGGTCGTCTTTGTTAGTACGTGAATAAAAGCAAAAAAGGTTAGTATGTCTATAAGTATGGAAGAATGCAATAGTAAAAGAATTTCCCGTTATTATATTTCCCCATTGGGGAAAAGAGAATTGTTCATGATGTCGAATGTGTGTACACTAGCTATGGTGTCAGGACGTGTCCATATGTGTATGCAAGTAGTGTGTGTGTCTGTAATATCAAGTCCACATGTCCAGACAGTAGCCATTTTGGTGTATTGTCGAACCCAGGGCCAGTGGCCAGAGAAAATGTGTGTTTGGCAGTGCCACAGTAGGAAAAGAGAGAAGTGTCGTCCCATGCCACCGAAGTAAAAGAGAACGGGCGGATAGTGGTCACGTGTTTATATAATTATGCTAGCCATACGAGATTCGCCGTAAATAAGGCCACTGATTGGTCAAGCCAAGGAGAAAGTAGTTTGCCTGAACCAATCAGCAGGCAGCTAAGAAGTCATTTATATTTAAACAATATGGCGGCTTCTAGAAAACTGCTATAAATCAATATTCACTAATAAAGAGGAATAAATTTTAAATTTCAAACTTTTAGATGTTATACTGGACGCCTCTGTATACTTTATTCATATTTGAAAATCCTTTTGAAACATAATAGTTATTACTTAAAATACAGTAAGAAACTAATGTGACGTTCATTATACGGTTACTGACAGTTCAGTACAGTTATTGATTGATTTTATGTACTGAAGGTACCCCCTATAATACAATATTAACTCTACTAGTAATAAAAGGTACACATATCATTTTTTTAATTCATGAATCTCCATTTTCAAATTTTACCTCTCGTCATCCGTACATTATAATTTCGTAATTAGCCTCTAAAGATGACACATTCTGCACATCATAAGTTTCAACATTTTCAAAAACTTTATTAAATAATAGTTTACATCATATGTTTTTTTCTTTTACTATCGTCAACAAAAAAAGCAGCAAGAGCCACAATTAACGCTGTTTGAAACATCTGCTTGACTTCTAAGCTAAGCGCTGAGTATTGATTTACTCCTCTCCAATTTTTAATCTTACTTTCACCAGTAAGATATGACCCAAGGTCGGGAAAGTAGGGTTTAAAAATTGCTTGGGCATTCCTTGGTAGGAGCACCTCGGGCAGTAAGCAATACACTTACTCCTCCCCAAAGAGGGGAGGCGAAGTCTGAGAGGGTGGACCTCCTAGAACTGCACAGGACAGACCCATAGACCGGCGTAAATCAAGCCCCGAAGGCCAAGACAATATCAGTCTATGGGGTGCAGTATCTATCGGAACAGATACTACACTTGGATCTTAGCCAAAAGGCCAAAGCGCTGAGTAGAGCAAACATTTATATTTGATTCTGATTTGTTCAATCAGAAACAATCACTCATGTGGGCAGGGAGAGAGACTTCGAAGTTTATAAAAGACAGTGTTCACCACTCTTTTTCCTAGTTTAGCCACGAGAAGACACGGCTATCTGATTCACCCACATCGCAAACAAAAAACTGACAATCTACAGGCGATTCGTCGACCAACCGCACGCATGTATTCTTACTTACAAAGTACACATGAACTATGCTTGCTTTTTAATAAACATATGTATGTAAAGTATTCTAAATAATATTCTATCGGAACTTTTCTCCGTTCCATACAACAAGAACATTCATCTTTAATATTATGTATTGTAAATCATTTTCCTCCGTCCAGAACACATACATTAAATCTCTTCTACAAATATCTTCCCCCACTCTACTTACATATAAATGAAGATGGCCTAATAAAGTTGTGATACATATTAGAATGAGTCTTGGTCTTTCTATTATAAAAGTTCACGGTGGTCCTCAGTGAGGTGTGTCATGAATTAATTAGCTTTTAAATATGACAGCATCCACAAATCTTTAAATTGTCATTTTTAATTCCTAAGTCTCTTCTTTTCATACATTGGTTCATACATATTTGAGAAGCATCCTGTAATTGTTACAAAATAATAGTTAACTTAATAATTAATTTTTCAGTAATAATTCTCATTAATGTCAAATGCTTTAAGACATGTGCAGATGGGATTAATAATGATAATTAGGTAAATCTTTCTAGTTTTCCACATAACCAAGATTAGTGACAACGATAGTTACGAGTAAGAGAAATATTAAGAGATCACATCCTTGATAAACCAATCACTGTTGTTTGTGGAAAGCATGTTCCAGCTGATTATTAAATCATGCTTATCAGAGGAAGAGTACGACTAAAAATCGCCCATAAATATTTAATCATTTGTCATTTGTGCTCCGATGAACAAGCTGCTTTAGTGCCCCCTTGACGTAAATACACTAGACCAACCTGACAGTCAGCTAAATCCCATACATTCACTGTGGAGGTCACCAGATGCCGGAGAGCCTTCTACTTCAATAGATTCTTTCCTCATGCTGCCGGCCTCTGGAACTCCTTCCCGGCTCCCTTTTTCGCCAACTGTAGCGACACACAGTAGTTTAAAACTAATGTAAACAGACATCTCGCTGCACAGCTTCTAACTTAGGATGACACTCAAAAACTTCCACCATAATCTACGTCTACAGTGGCGGGCTGCTCTGTTTTAGATGAACTATGTTTTTTTTTAAATATACATTGAGTAGAGAATATTAAGGGAGTTAACATTAACGTGACCATCGCTTTGTCAGACATGAGCTGCTCTCGCCACTCCATTTTGGCACAGGAAAACAGGTACTGATATCGATCCTGAATCAGCTTTCGTGACGTTCGACTCAGAATCGTTTGGTTGTCCTACGCAAACGGCCGAGTGTTGACGAGCCGAAGCAACGAGCAGCCGATAACTTTGTTACAAATTGAAAATAAATTCTCTCGAAGACGGATTTTTTGAAGAAAATAAACCCAAAATGAATTACGAACAGCTTTGCACTGCAGTATCATCATAATAAAATTTTAAAAATATGTCGTGATAAAAGTAATTTTGGTACGTTTTTTTTTCTTCAAAAAAATTCCTTGTAAATAGAAATACAGTATTCATTTTATAACAGTAACCTCGCTATGGTTTTTCCTGTTGTTTCTTTCTAAAAAATTCATGTAAATATGTTTAATTTCCTTTGTTTCTTTAAAAAAGTTCCTTACCGTATCTCTAACCCTAACCCTAACCCTAAACCCTAACCATAACCCTAAAAAACAAAAAACAAAACACGCAAAACATTATAATAGGACACAGCAGTGTATCAAAAATGTCGTCTGGTACAAATCGGCTCGTCAACTCTCGGGCATTTGCATAGAACAGCCGAACGCTTCCGAGTCAAACGTCACGAAAACTGGTTCAGCACCGGAAAACCTCAAGTATAGTGCCTAACATCCAAAAGGTCCATGGTTTAAGAAGACTACATCACTCATTTGGATGCGGTTCTGGAATGGTATCCGGGATCTTCCTAGGGACCTTCCTCTAAGATCAAAGAGGTACTCATTGTACCAAAGTTCCCGAAATCTTTACAACTATTGATTACACAGTTCAATTGTTTCCGACTGGGATGAACCAAGGTGGAGAGATAATTTATTTTCAGTTGTAGTAATAAGCCTGGGCTCTTATTAGGTCTTAGAAAAAATATTGGGGTGATGACTGTCACTTGCCTTTCAGAGGACTCCTGGTAAATGAAGGGTCGGTTGTTCACTGCCCTCCGAATGTCAACGACTATAGTCAGGTAGACATTATAATCAACCTTAACCCTACCGATACCATTGTAGTGGCAGAATTTAAAATTCTTGATATTACAAGCTCCCCCAAACTAAGGGGAAAACAGAGGAATTGTTTCCCCACTTAATATTTAAGGACCCAAACTTGTCGTGATATTCCTGAGAGACAAAGGTAGTTGCATTGTCACTGAGAATTGATTCCGGAACACCATGCACATTAGTGAATCAGCCTAAGGCCTGAAAAATAAAAAGATGCAAATATAAGGAACCACCTCGAGGTGTACTGCCCTTGCACTTAAGCAGATGAACAACAACATGTACATTGTTCTCTTTGTGTTCCCTTCCTTCATCAAAAATGCCCTGTGAAGTCATATATATAAAGCACATCGAAATAGATACTAGGAAACGGAAGCTGTCTATGTTATCTGGCATGATGTTAAAGCACCCAATAGTAACAACAGCTCAACTCAGTCAAGATTAACCAAGATGATAACACAGAGGATTCTTGACTTCATAAGTAACATGATACGATCTGCCCAGACGTCCACCAGAACGGATCAACCCCTCCTAGTCCAGAAATAGATCAAGTACATGGACAGGATTGGGCGCAGATATTATAATGGCATCATGAAGATAATCCAACTCCGTATCAAATTCTTGCTGTTGGTATATTTTTTAATAAATAAAGTGCAGCTTTCCTGTCGTATTCGTCCTCCGTTTTCTTTGTCAGGCCGATGAACCGGAACACAAAGTAGGTTACTTTCAACAAGCGGGTTAATGTCGATAACCACTGCAAGGTGACTATTGAAGGACAATCCTCCGTCTCAACCATAATGACACTCGCTGAAGAAGGGCACAAATCATCAAGGCAGGGTAAGTTTTGCTCTGGTTACGTGTAGACACCGCTACACAACGAAGAGGATCCGGTATACCAAAATTTGAGGTTACACTGTAACTTCTTTATAGTTAATCTCTGTGTGATTAAGTCGTCAGGATTCTCAGTCGTGGAGACATATCTGCAGGTTGGTTTGATGCCATACCAGATATCTAAAGCAAGGCTCATCTGCAAAATATCCTTCAATGTATTACTCGCAAAAATACTTTTGCTTGTTATGTGTGACAAAATCCATGACAGCACTGTTGATAATTATTATCGATATAAAGCCAAGTTCACACGAATGTGAGACATACCTTTTGATCTCAGCAACATTCAGACATTCTTCATGGCAGGACAATTCAGTTAAGACAAACACATTTTGTAGGTTTACACGCGCGTCGTGCGTTTATTTTTCAACAGGACAACAACAACAAAAAGAAGGGGCAGATAACTCAATTCTTACAAAGATATATCTGGTCCCCAAATAACAATGGAACAAGGGAGATAACCCATAAAATAGGTTTTAACAGTCCGACAAAATTGATAATTCAACACTCCTCCTCAATTGCTGTCAGACTGTTCCATGACTTCCCTAACACCTAACAGTGCTCTAAGCTTAATAAATTGTGCACTCACAAGTCCCTTCGTCAGCACATCAGCAATCATGTCTTTACTTTGACAGTATTCCAATTCAATTGTTTCCATCTCAACTTGCTCTCGAATGTAATGAAACTTAATGTCAATATGCTTCGCCCTTCCATGATATTGTGGATTCTTTACCATACATATTGTGGATTGGTTATCCTCGTAGATGAGTGTCGGTCCAACCGAGGGTTCATTGAGACCACTTTGAAGATGTCGCATCCATACTGCCTCCTGTGCTGCACTTGCCAATGCCATATACTCTGCTTCAGCTGTAGACAATGCAACACAAGTCTGCCTTTTACTTCTCCAACTGACAGCCGCTCCACTTAATTTAAACAGGTAGCCTGAGGTTGACCTGCGGTCATCCAAGTCACCAGCCCAGTCTGCATCTGAATATCCTATCAGATTTGTTGCATTCTCCCTGTCATACAGTAACCCATAGTTCCGCGTGCCATTTAGATAACGCATGATATGTTTCACAGACCTCCAGTGTTCCATGGTAGGTTGTGAGCAGAATCTTGCTACATTGCCGACAGCATAGGCAATATCAGGTCTTGTTTTTGTTGACAGATACAGTAGGCTTCCAACTGCTGATTGATACAATTCTTGGTTGATTAGCTCGTTTTCTTTAACAGCTTTAGTTAACCTTGCACCAGGATCAATTGGAGTTGATGTAGGCTTTGAATTTTCCATTTGAAATTTTTTCAAAACCTCTGCTGCGTATGCTGGTTGTCCGATCCATATCTTCCCTGAACCTGGATAAGCGATTTTAACACCCAAGAAACTATGTAGTTTCCCCATATCCTTGATGTTGAAACTTTCGGAGATTCTTTTGATAAATTCTTGGATACGTGTCAAAGACTTACATGCCAGAATGATATCATCAACATACACTGCAGCTATGAAGATCTCTCCTCCCGAGGAGAGTGTGTAGATACACGGGTCATTTTCCAATTGCTTGAAATGCATCTTTTTTAGCTGAGCATTCAGTGCCTCATTCCAGCATCTTGATGATTGTTTCAAGCCATAGATCCTTCGCTTTAATTTACAGACAAGGTGTTCTTTGCCTTTGACCTTAAATCCTTCTGGTTGCTTCATATAGATGTCTTCTTTCAGCTCACCATTAAGAAATGCAGTGGTTACGTCCAACTGATGCAGGTTCAGGTCATGTTTTGCTGCTAATGCAATGACAGTTCGCACTGATTCGAACCTCACTACTGGACAAAAGGTCTCGTCGTAGTCAACTCCATGTTTCTGAAGAAATCCTTGAGCTACCAGTCGAGCTTTATATTGTCCCATGTTTCCATCAGCGTCATATTTTTGTTTGAACACCCACTTACTACCAATAGCCTTCCGTCCACTGGGTAAGACAGTAAGGTCCCATACTTTATTAGTATGTAGTGAATCAACTTCACTTTCCATTGCTTTCATCCACTTATCTTTCTCAGGGCTAGAAAGTGCCTCTTTCACCGTTAATGGGTCATTCAATCTGTGAGCAATGTAGACCCATTCACCATACTGATCTGGAGCTTTCCTAATCCTTAGTGATCTTCGTGGTCCTGTTGTCACTTGTGAATTGTCATCATCATCATCATCATCATCATCACTGACGTTATGACAGTCAATTTTCACTAGAGGTTGGTTTCCAACTTTCTCTCGCTCTTGTTCACCAATGGATGCCGATTCATTAAGGATGACATCTCTGCTATGGAGGACTCTTAACTTTTCTGTATCATAAAGTCTATAACCCTTGACTCCAATACCATATCCGAGAAAGATGCTCTTCTTCGCTTTAGAATCCATTTTGGATCTTTCATCTTTTGGTATATGGGCATAAGCACTACACCCAAAAATGCGTAAATGGTTCACATCTGGTTTGTAGCCTTTCCATGCCTCGTATGGTGTCATTCCTTGTACTGCATTTGTTGGGCTTCGGTTTCGTACATATGCAGCTGTTGATAAAGCTTCTGCCCAAAATTTCTTAGGCAGCTGCGAGTCCGACAACATTGCTCGCACTGCTTCCACCAACGTCCGATTCATTCTTTCAGCCACTCCATTTTGCTCTGGTGTTTTGGAAACAGTGCGTTCATGGTGTATGCCCTCCTTCTTTAGGTAACATTCAAACTCTCTTGAAGTGTATTCCCCGCCATTGTCAGTGCGTAAGGTTTTTATTTTTCGTCCACTGGAATTCTCCACCATGGTTTTCCACTCCATGAATTTTGCAAAAACTTCTCCTTTGTGTTTAAGCACATATATCCACACAAATCTTGATTTGTCATCAATAAATGTGAGGAAGTATTCGGCTCCACCAAGCGATTTTGCCTCTAGCCTTCCACAAACATCGCTGTGCACAATTCCGAGTAGTTGTGTAGCTCGCCTTCCACCTGATTTTGGAAATGAGGAACGATGATGTTTGCCATCCACACATGGTTCACAAAAGTTAATACTCTTTGTCACATCATAGTCGAGGCCAGTCACCAGCTGATCTCTTGCTAGTTTCTGCAAATTCCCCGCACCAAGATGACCAAAACGTCGATGCCAGATCTCCTCCTTTGTGTTACCACCTGAACATGTAGATGCTGCATGAGCTGCTTCTTGTTTTTCATTACAGTTCAAATAGTACACGTTTCCAATTTTTGAACCCTCAGCTACTATCCTCTGTTTTTCATCAAGAAGTCGACATCCTGATTCAGTGAATATGAACGACTTTCCAGATCTAGTCGCCCTAGACACACTCAATAGGTTGTACGATAGTTTGGGAACATAAAGTGTTTCATACAGTCTACATCTTTGCTGTTTACCGTCTGGCACACTCACATTCAGTTCTATTGTTCCCACTCCTAATGCTTCAACCGAGCGTCCATCCCCAAGTGTTATTTCCTCTACTAAATCCAATTTCCGGAAATGTATAAACATCTTCACATCGTGACACATGTGACAAGTTGCTCCAGAATCCACAATCCATTCGCTCCTTTTGTTATTAGATAATAACGCATGGTGTGCAAATAGTCCAACAACGTAATCGTTTTCAGAACCATTTGATTTTCCTTGTGTTTTTCCAGTGAAGAAAGCTTTCTTATTGGGGTAGTTCCTTTTAAAACTTTCTTTTGCATCCTCACTAAGCAATCGATAGTCACGTTTAATGTGTCCATTCTTTCAACAGTGATAACACTTGGGCCCCTTTTTAAAAGTGTGATGTTTTGATGTCATCGCTTTCGAGTCAGTAGCAGTGTTTTCCTTTTCTCTGACTTTCGTTTCTTCGTAGAGCAGTCGTTCAGTCACTAACACCCATTTGGGCACATCCTGACTTGCTTCGAGCGCTGTTACTAGCATGTCATAGGAATCCGGGAGGCTTGCCAAGAGGTGTACAACTCTATCTTCCTCATCAATTGAATCGCCGATGACTGACAACTCTTCAAAGATTTCTGTCATTATTTTAATATGTTTATGAACAGAGTCACCTACTTTCAATTTAAGGGAATACAAGCGCCTCCTTAATGCTAATTTATTAGCCCACGTTTTCTTCTGAAATTGATCTGCCAATTTTTTCCACACCACTGCAGGGTCGTCGGGATCCCCTATCAAATACAAAAGTGACGGTTCCACTGACAAAACAATCGTCGCCAAGGCGCGATCTTTCCGCGATAAATACTTTCCGTGTAATATCGCATCTGTCCTAGGATCGGGGACGATTTCGGTATCATTTACTATGTACCATAATCCGTCCCTAATTAATGTCATTTTGCACTGAATCTTCCAAGTGGCGTAATTTGTCCCATTCAACGGTACGAGATTACCAAGTTTTGTTTCCATCGTGAAGGTAAAACGATACAAAACTTTCGTGAACGAGAATTTCAATATGGCCGAAAAAAAATGTCACACGTGGCTTTATAATTATATCGAGAGTTCATCTGGGCCCATAACCTTTGTTGATAATTATTATCGATATAAAGCCAAGTTCACACGAATGTGAGACATACCTTTTGATCTCAGCAACATTCAGACATTCTTCATGGCAGGACAATTCAGTTAAGACAAACACATTTTGTAGGTTTACACGCGCGTCGTGCGTTTATTTTTCAACAGGACAACAACAACAAAAAGGAAGGGCAGATAACTCAATTCTTACAAAGATATATCTGGTCCCCAAATAACAATGGAACAAGGGAGATAACCCATAAAATAGGTTTTAACAGTCCGACAAAATTGATTTCAACAAGCACTACTTGGGCGTCCGTTGCTACACTCACCTCGGAAGAGATGGACGCCCATGCATCCGTCAAAGAGTGTTTGCGGACACTTAAGGTCAACAAAAACAACCATCAGTTTCAACATTGATAGCATCTTATCCTTCACTGGTGCAACCCTTGCTTTGGCAAAAATCAAGGCAGATCGTTAGTCCTGTACACAGGAAACAGCAACTCTGTATGCTCCCTTTAAGGCATCACAAAATAGATGCAATTCTCCAGACAGGCTCCCATCCTAGACATGTCTACTGAAACGCATGTCACTTAATCCAGAAGGTCCTCTGCAAGGCTCTTCCAAGATGATTGAAATTTCGGAGGTACTTGATCTTCCTAATCAAAGCATTGCTAAAATAACTCTCCTACCAAAACCTGACTTTTTATGGTCACCGGTAGGCAGGGATAAATGCTCAAACTGGCCGACTCAGAAAGGATTCGCCTCTTGGTAGATGCACTAGAATCGCATCCAACAGGGGCAATGCACAGCTTCTCCGAAGGAGGATAGACCTGTACCGAGCACCATCTCCTATCCTCCCTCATGAGCACTTAACGTACCGTTCATTCTCATCTGCTCCCTAAGACTGTCACAATTGGATCTGCACGGCTACACCACAAATCCGCCCTCATTCAGACGCTTTCAGACCTTTAAATACAGTTCGACAAGCTTCACAGGATCGGACATAGGATTCACAAGGCTGTCGACATAAAATATGTCGCCCATCGCTGCTTGACATTCGTCTAGGGGGTACTGGGGTGCGTGAAACCTCAGGATACACCCCAGTATAAATGAGCTAGATGTGAACCCAAATATCAAGGTCGAATATCGGAAGAATAGCAGGCGGTCACCATCCTTAACAAAAAACAAAACCTATCCCTGTCTGCCTCAAGGGAAAGAAAAACCATCAAGAACACTTTCTTGATATCTGCGAGCGAGACAAAGTCATTCGATCTAAATAACATCAGCAAGTCTAACATGTTTCCCGTCATCTTCACAGCAGAGTAAGCAGCTTTGTTAAGCGAAGCCGAGCCACCGGACTTCAGACTACAGTTAAATACCGGCTTGATCTTAGTAGTTGCTGCCAAATCCGCTTTAAAAAGTGTTGATGAGGTATCCAGATATAATATCAAATTTTATGTGGAGCTACTTGTATTTTCTCAATTATACCCTCCTGCTTCTGCTGGATTAACACCTTGAAATACTTCTGGTGCAACCCCTTATTCTCCAGGCTCCTGACAACTCAATCCAGAATGTGCAAAGCAATTGCGTGATTTGAAGGAACCCGAGCCATTTTGTCCGTATGGCAGGGCAACCGAACGTGATATTTCCAATCTTTAAAGGTGATGGACCTCTGGAACTGCTGGATCTGATCCCGATCATAACCTGAAATGTCTTCTCTATCCTGAATCACCGTTGACTCAATTCTGAACCTTCTCTCCCATCACATCTCCACATCGCTGAAAGGAGTCTACATAGGTTGAATCAGCCTCCAGAATGAAGCAAACACGGGTTGATTCCACCTCGGGTGTATGTTTCATTACCATGTTGAACAACATATATTCACCTTGAACTGAGGAATGGTCTGTGGAGAAAGAGTCTATCTCACTAAAGGGGGTGAAATCAGCAAAGAAAGAAAGCGCGACCCTGCATACAAGACACCAACAGCAAGGGACCTAAATGTTGCACTAGATCAAGTCACATATTTCCCTCTATCGAGACCAAATCAATACCATATTAAAATTACCCGTCCGGATAACATCTAGACTGATTGAGCGCCTCCAATAAAACTCAAGGAGTGCAAGATGTCACTCGACAAAAAAAATCAGCCACTGCCAGTATCTAATAGACTATTCACTGAAACAATCCCCCCCCCCCCATCGACCAAATGTAACACAAATGACAAAAGGTAATTTACTCGAGTACCAAGAGGGAGGTTGAACATCTGAAACTACAGGAAAAGAGACATCTCGGTGGGTAGAGACTTGACCGGCATAATAGTAAATTAAAGCCTGTTCACTGGAAAATGACGTCATGCTATATAGTTACAAACGAAAGCTGTCGAACAGTCAGACTATGGGTATTTTGCACCCCCCCCCCTCCCTTCACTTTGAAATTCACCAAGATTCAGGAAATCAACCCATTTTAATGAAATTTTCAATATTTATTAAGTAGCAATCACTGAAAATAATAAACCTATTACTTTATTAGAGATCTTAGTGCAAATCTATTATTTCGTCTAATTTGCTTAGGCTAAACAGTAAACATTAAATTAATACTTTAAAAAATGGTGTCGTTATAATTTTTTTAATTTTTAAAACATGAACATTTTTGTTTTGAAACTAATTTGTCTGATTTAATACTCGATCTTTAAATAATTTCATTCTTTCCGGATTATTTTTAATGTTTGAGTTGATTGTTATGACAACCTGGTCTACATCGAATGAAAAAAAAACAATTCATTTTAAATTTTATTTGTTTCAATATTTAAATTGTTTGTGAAGGATAGAGGGCTCATATCATTTTGGATTAAATTAATGTAAAGAAGGTGAATACAAAACCGTGGCCTTTGTTATAGCATGCCTGCTCACTGGAAAATGACGTCATGCACTAAAGTAACAAATGAGATCTGTCGAACAGTCAGACTATTGGCATTTTAACTCCTCCTTTCACTTAAAAAATCACCAAAATTCAGGAAATCAACCAATTTTGATGAAATCTTCAGGGCTTATTAATTAACGATCACTGAATATAATTAAGCCATTACTGTATTAGCAATCTTATTGCAAATCTATGCGTCTATCTCATAGGGGCATTATCGAACAGAGTTCCAATGGTGTAAGGGGCAGATAACTCTCTTTTTTTAAGTAGATAATTTCTAGCTTCTCCGAAAATGGACGTAATCGGTGTGAATGTCTTGAATATGCGCAAATTATTATATTTAACAAGTACTCAACAAAAAGTGGTAGCTTATCCTATTTATCAGAATTTATGTGGCGGCAGAAATTTTCCGCACCCCCCCTACAGAGTCTTTTTGAACAAATGTATGAGTTCTATCCCGTTTAAAAAAAACAAAATCAAGAGAAGAAAAAAAAACGCAGATAAATTTATTTTTAAACTATAAAAAAAAATATCAAAAATGTTTAAAACCAAAACCGATGGCTGTTCGTTTTGAAATGAAAAAATATACTGTTGATTTTCCCAAATTCTATTTTCTTCAATAAATGTTCTATCAATATACTGTTGATTTTCACAAATGTTAATTTCTGCGATAATTTAATATTTTAAACTATAAACAAAATCAAAAATATGTTAATTCAAACAAGAGGACTGTTCGTTTTGTTGGTTTTGAAATGAAAAAATATACTGTTGATTTTCCCAAATTCTATTTTCTTCAATAAATGTTTTATCAATATACTGTTGGTTTTCTCAAATATTGAATTTGCATGACTTCTTATTTAAAAAATGGATATTTTTCATTTTCGGAAAAATTGCGTACTAAAAAAAGAGAGTTATCTGCCCCTTACACCATTGGAACTCTTCTAAAATAAATTTCGACTCGTGTACCCGATCTATACAAGTGCCGTAATTTGTAATAAAGTTTCCGAAAGTTAGGCATGAGCTGAGATAATTTTTTATCACTACAAAAAAGGCACTTCTGTAGTATATATGAAGCAGCTGCCGATTAAGAAATCGAAATTGAAGAGTTCCGTTTTTTTTCTCCAAGTACCATTCATTCAGAATTCACCGGAAGTTGAATTTAGTATTTAGAAAATGGAGTTAAATGAGATTACTCTTCGAGACATTGGTAATTTAATGAACCAGCCGCAAAAAACAATAGATTTTTTACAGGCACACCGCCTGATTTCTTAGGGTTAGGGTTAGGGTTTAGGGTTTAGGGTTAGGGTTTAGGGTTAGCGTTAGGGTTTTTATTTAAAAATTTTTTACTTGATATAATAAAAAAAAGAAATTATTAATTGTTACCCAAAAACAAATCAGTCTTGCATTTTTTTTATGTTGTAAAAAAATCACTTCCGGTGTAATTACCTCCCTTTATTTTCAGTAGAAGGACAGAAAATCTGCTGCTTCATATATACTACAGAAGTGCCCCCCCCCCCCAAAAAAAAATTTAGTCTTTAACACAAGAAAGAAAATGCAAGAGTAATTTTTAATAAAGTTTCCGTTTTTAAATGCCACAAAGATAACGTTTAAGCGCTTTTATTTACATGTCACAAACTTTATAACAAATAATAATAAAAAAAATATGTTACGGTCTTTAACACAAAGAAAGAAAATGTGACAGTATTGTAAAGAAAGAAAGAAAATGCGACTGTCTTTTGTAAATGTCACAAACTTTATAACAATTATGAGATGTTTTTTTGGTGACATGTAAATAAAAGCACTTAAAAGTTATCCTTGTGACATTTAAAAATGGAAACTTTATTAAAAATTACTCTCGCATTTTCTTTCTTGTGTTAACAACTGTAACATTTTTTTTGCGTCGATAAAAAAAGTTATTTCATCTCAAAGTTTCTACGAATTCGGAATAGCGGCGTGTAAGAAATAAAGAGTTATCTCCCTCAGATCGGTTATGGCTTATCCAGGAGCGCCCAGTTTTTTTATTGGTCACCATTAAAAAATAGTAAAATAGTGAAATAGATCAAACTAAATTAACCTTTTTTTTTCTGAAAGTGACCGGTAGTTTTCGAAGTGATTCTCTTTATTTTTTACTCGCTATTTTTCTGCGAAGCTGCTTTTCTGATCACCATCTTGAATTTTTTCTTTGATAAATCATATCACTCGAACAAATGCATCACTAATGTTTTAAAAGTAAGTATAATCTTTCTTGAATTTCTTTATTTAAAAAAAAAAGCTTTCCTAAAATAAAAATTAAACCGTATTTTTGTAAAGAATTTCTTAATCAGCTTACCTCAAATATCACTTTAAACTCGAATCTCGTAAAATAAAAATTACTATTTCAATTTCGTAAATAAATCATTTTCCCATTATTTTAGATTTTCTTTTTTTACAGCGAATTTAAAAATAAATGTAAGTGAGAGCTTTTTATGTTATAAAACATAAAAAATGTTGACTTACATTTATTTAAATAGAGTTTTAGCTCTCCATCTTGTTGAAATAATTTTAATTAACAAAAAATACGATTTTATTTATCCTTACGTTCTTCCAAACTAATTTTCATCATTTTAACAGACGTTTGAAAAAAATATTGTCATTGAAAGATTTATTTTTGGAAAATTATTTAATTTAGTCACAACAAAAGTTTTTATTAAAACAGAATTTTAATATATAAAATATAAATAATTGTTTAAGTTTACCAGTTTCAATCAAATTCAAGATGGGGGAATCTTTTACGAGACTCAGCAGAGTAAAAACGCAAAAAAAACAAATTACAACAAATAAAAGTAACTGTAAGCTGTAAAAGTTAGTTTCAAACTTGCATGTGATATTTGTTTGTATTTTAAACCCGTTTGAAGTGCTATTTATTAGAAATCAATAGTTTTGACACCGTAATTTCGAAAACAAACATGGCCGATTTGGGGGGAATTACTAACAAATGCACCTGGAGCGGCCATATTGATTTTTGTGAAAACGTTGGAAAAAAAAACAAGACATTTTTTTTTTTACATCTAATGAAAACCCATTTATAATACGTAAAAATAAAAACAAATTACATAGGTAAGTAGAAAAATATCTATTCTCGTCGTAGGTCAACTTCACTTGTTGCAAATTTATGTTTTTAAACCCTTTCTCGTTCTTTTTTTGGACCCCGTTCGCGCCTCTGCTGAGTCTCGTAACATATACCCCAAGATGGCGCCTTCTTTACTATCAATTCAATGCAAGACGATAGGATTCACATTCTCTCCACGATCCAAATAGTCAAATATTGAAATATTGAAATAAATAAAATAAAATTAAACTGATCGTTAATTCTAAAAAAAAAAGATCGGAACTGTTGTCGAAGTTATGACACAAGTATATAAATCAAATAAAATCGCACAACCTAAAAATATAGATAAAAATCTTACAATGAGTTAATGAAAATCTTTGATAAAATACATAAAGAGAAAGCATAGAGATAGTTTGTCAAATGTAAACGAAAATTATATCAACATTTAAAAAATAGATTAAGACCCTCCTCTGAACCACATTCTCCCCAAATATGATATTCTATCTTTTTAGGCGATTACGTTTGAACACCCAGAAAAACTACATTATTTCAGAATTTAGAATAGAAGACCAGTTAAACATACAAATTTAACGTAGAATGATCGGATATTTCCGTGCCAGTGTCTGATCAAATAGCGTTTTAAGGACATATCACAGTAAATATTTTAGTGGGGGTGTGAGTGGAAATAAATTGTGTGTGTGTGTTTTTTATTGGAGGGGGGTTAAAAACAACCCTCCTTTAACACTGTCACATCCCCCAAGTCCGAACGCCAATAGCCCCATCCAAAATAACACTACCTTAACTCTACCACTAACCTTAAGTCCAAGTGGCAACACGACTTTACCGACCCACCCACCTGTAAAAATATATGTCCGGGTTCTAATTGCCCTCGTACCCTTCCTAAAAAACTCCCTTAACTCTACAACTGACATTTACTCTAGGTGTGTGAATACGATAGAATAAATTAAAAATATTAATCTTAAAATATGCCGGGCGGTCTTAGCTCTTTTTTTTAAACTATAGGTAGAAGTAGCCTAGACCCTCCCCTACCGAATAATCCTAATTTTCCGTTACCAAATGTGTTTTTGCTGTTGTTTTACTTTAATTCAGCCCAGACATGCCATATTGCCACTGAGGGTTACTATGAGTTAAGGACCAGAATTATACCGGGCATCCTAAGTGAGAAGTTATATAGTGCAAATGTTTGTTTACATGTTCTTTTTCTGTGCCATTTTTCTTATTTAATCACTTGTGACATCCTTATCTGTTCCATTTTACTGTGCACCCGTAAACCTCTATTGTTTTTTTGTTTGTTTTTTAACATAGTTCACCCCAAACAAGGCAGGCCACCACTGTAGACGTAAAGAGCTATTGAGAAAAAAGAGAGGAGGTTTTTTGGGGGGGAGGGGTGTCAACCTAAATTGGGAGCTGCACAGCGAGATGTCTGTTTACATTAGTTTTAAATTTCTGCATGTCAGTACCGTCTGGAAAACAGGGGGCAGGGAGGAAATTCCAGAGGCCAGCAGCACGAGGAAAGAAGCTATTGGAGTAGAAAGCTCTCCGGCATCTGGGGACCTCCACAGTTAATGGATGGGATTTAGCTGATTGTCGAGTTGGTCTAGTGAATTTACGTAGAGGGGGCACCAGAGTAGCCAGTTCATCAGAGCATAATCCATTGAAGTATTTGTAAAACAAGCACACAGATGCTACATTGCGGCGATAGGACAGGGACTGGAGCTTGGTTGACAGTGAGGGATCTTTTAATTTGCAATAGAAATTGTGTTATTTATTATTATTAATTATTATTTATTTTTACTCACTAGTTCTCACACAAGACATTACTGATTGCTCACTGATAATAACTGGTGGTGTTCCATCGAGTCTGAGTGACAACAAACCACCCCAGATTTTCAGTACTGTCCAACTTATTTTGATAACAATAGCAAATGACTTTGCAGGAACGCAATAGCATTGATTTCTCGCTAGTAACGACCATTGGTCCTCTGTGGTGGTCTGGTTAGTGCTCTCCGTACTCGGCTTTCCCATCCTCCTTGACACTTCACGACTATTTTGTGAGGTATCAGCCGAGGCTGGTGCTATCACTTTTTTTTGGTGGTGGTGTGTGTGTGTGTGGGGGGGGGGCAGTTTATTATGTTTCTTGAAGTTTCTGTTCCTTGAGTTCCTGTGGTTTAGTTTTCTTTCTGTTCTAACATCCATATGACTGGTTACTATTCATAGCTTATGTTAGTTTCTGCATTCAAAGATTTTCTTAAGATTTCATCTGTTTTCATCATTGCCATCCTGTGTATGGTCTCAATGATCTCTTTGATTCCAATTCCTCCTAGTTTTTTATCCAGGTTTTGTTGGACTGTTCTTAGTGATCCTATGATTATCGGTATTGACTTTCTTCGCACTCCATATCCCTTTTAATTATCTGGCAACTTCTGTGTATTTGCTCGGTTTTTCTGTCTTCTTGATCTTCACTTTGTGGTGTGCTGGAACGGCATTATCTTCAATTTTGCAGTATTTTCCCTTTTTGTTGACTATTATGACATCCAGTCTCCTTGCTTGTATGTGTTTATCTGTTCGCACCTCCATGTCCCAGATGATTTGGTGATTTCCGTTTTCCAGTCTCTGATTTATGTTTGTACCATTTGTATGCATCTGAGAAATGCAGTTGTTTGCTTAGTTCTAAATATACTGCTTTTCCCATGCAGTCGTTTCTGTTCTTGTATTCTTTTGGGGCTAGTTTATTACATTCACTCATGTGATTTACTGTTTCGTCTATTTGTCCACACAATCTGCATTTATTGTTTTCCTGGGTTTTATCTCTTTTAATTTTCATGTAGTTAGTCCTAATCTCATTATTCTGTGCAGCTGTCAGTAGATATTATGTTTCTCTGTTCTAGTATCCTTTTCTTAGTCATGCTTAGGAATATTAGTTGGTATATTCTCTTGTCATTCTTATGAAACGTCCATGTAGCTGTTTTTCTTCCACCTTTTCTTTTCAATTTTTTTGTTTCTGCTTTCAGTGCTTTCCGAGTTGTTCATTAGGATGGGTTCTGTTGCTGCAGTGATCAGTTTTTCTGTGTTATGTATATTTCCAGCTAATTTTTGTGTCTGACACATATTCTTCGATACTTCCCAGTTTTCTCCCCCCCCCCCCCCTTCATGTCTTTTGACGTAGTATCTGTCTGTATCGTTTTTTGGATGTAGTGCATTGTGCATTGTAATTATTTTCTAGTATTCTGGTCAAGTTGCTTGAGTTCTTCAGTCCAGCCAATGAATGGTTCAGGGCATCTTATTAGATATACTTTCAAAATGGCTCTCTGTATTTTTATCTAAGTCAATTGCTGTCCTCCAGCTTACAGTTCTAGTCTCCATGTTTTCATTGCTTTCTTAATGAGATGAATAATCCTGTCGGATATCTTGTATATTTTAAAGCATTTAATTATTCATGCTTGAGGGATTCTGTTGTAAGCTTTTTTGTAGTCAATCCATGCTATGGAGATGTTCTATTTTCTGCTTTTTACCTCCTTCAGGATCTTTTGATCTATGTATAGCAGATCATGTGTTGTTTTTGCTCCCTTTCCAGCATCCTTTTTGTTCTTCAGGTAGCAGTCCACCATTGTCCAGGGATTGGTAGATTTGTTCTCTCAGTTGTTCCGATATGATTATCCACATTGTTGGTAAACATGTTATTGGTCTGTAATTGCTTGGGATCGTTCCTTTTCTGGCATCTTTTTGTATTAGCATTGTCCACTCTGGTACGTCTGTTTTCTGGATACATCCTCTAATTTACTGCACTAACCTTTTACATATGGTCGTGAATTTTAAAACCAGTATGCATGTATTTCATTGTGGCTTGCTACTTTCCAGTTTGCGATTTTCCTTAGGGTTGTCTTAATCGTTTCTACATGAATTTCTAGTTATGTTCCTTCATCAATTTCCTGCAGTTAATCTTTCATGTTTTGCAGCACTTGGTATTTTCATTGTGTTTATTAGGCTATTCCCATATGTTGTTCCAAGAAGTCTCTGTCGGGTCTGATCGTTCTGTTATTGTTCGTTCTCTGTTTACGTGTTCCAAGGTCCTGTTCTGTTTGTGCTCTTCAGATTTGTATCTATCTTGTCTAAGTCTTCTTTCTATTGCTGCGATCTTTTATTTTAATCCTTCATGTTTCTTATTTAGTCTTTACTTGCGATTCAGATTTCTGCTCTTCCATCGTTTCCTCTTCTCTTTCATCCTGTTTACGGTTTTAACTTCTTTACGAAGTTTAGTAATTATTATTATTATTATTATTATTATTATTATTATTAACATTAAATTTCTTTAAGGCTGATAAGTAATACAAAAGAAGGTTTAACAAAGTAGAATTGGTATTAGTTTTACCCTCTAAATCAATTCATCATAAGAACCGGTATTATTTGAACCCTGCAAACAAATTCATCATAAGAATCGGTATTATTTTAATCCTGCAAACCAATTCATCATAAGAATCAACATTATTTGAACCCTGCAAACTAATTCATCATCAGAACGGGTGTGATTTTTACCATTCAAACCAATTTATCATCAGAACCGGTATGGTTTTTATTCTTCAAACTAATTCAATATAGAATCAGTATAACTTTTCCCTTCAAACAAATTCATCATGGGAACCGGTATTATTTTTACCCTTCAAACAATCATCAGAAGCGGTATAATGTTTACCCTTCAAGCTAATTAACCATAAGAACCTGTATTATTTGAACACTTCAATCCAATTCATCATAAGAACCGGCATTATTTGAACCATGCAAACCAATTCGTGATAAGAACTCTGTTAACCAATTCATTATAAGAACCGGTATTATTTTTAATTTTCACACTAATTCATTACAAGAACCTTACAAACTAATTCATCCAAAACGAAAAATTATACTTTTTAGACGAAAACAGCCTTAAAAACTTGGTTGTAAAACAAAAAAATATTATTATAGATTCAGTTTTGCATACTATTTAAACATAAATTGACAAATCTGCACATATACCCGATGTTGATAGACATTTTAAGGCTTTAAAAAAAGATTTTCTGACATCTTCGCTTTAACAATATAGAACAACTGTCCAACCTCTTATGAGATCATCCGATTATTCAGTTATCTCAAGATTAAAACGAAGCTTAGCAATTCCTTTGATGTCGTTTTCCACTGCAGAGTTTTCCGATACTAAATGGTTGATTGGGACAGCTTAAGATTCTTCATATCTGAAATCCCTCTAAAAACAATTTTCAAAAAGACAGTGTCATGTATTGCATCCAATATATATGATTTGTTAATCGTTAATAGGGTGCTTTATACCATCCCAAATATTCCAATAGAGACTAAATAACCAGCAATAGTTTACCCATGAATGTGATGCAGCTATTTTCTCGAGGAACAATTATTTTAAAGGTTTTCAACGAAATAGATGCCCTGCAACTAAAGTCTCCTTCAAATCTGCCCGAAACTACTTCAAAAGTCTTATAAAAACGCTAGAATCCTATTCCCAATCTGTTAAATCTATAGTAGCTCATCAAAGGCTTTGCATCCATGAGTTTCTTTGAATAACAAACTATCATTAACAAACTTGAAGTGATCTCAGAATCTAACAAAACAAAAACTTTCGCAAAGAACATGGTAATTCCCTCCCTGCTTCCTGTTTCTCTGACGGTACCGACACGCAAAAATATAAATGTAATATGAACGAATATCTCGCTGCACAACACCTCACATAGGATACCACTGTAAATTATGACTCCTAATCCAGTTACGCCTTACGTCGTAGTTGCAATATGCCTTGTATAGGATGAATTTAATTTAAAAAACAAAAAACATGACAGACCAACCTATGCTTTTTGCATTTGTTTTCGACAAGATATTTTAGAATTGCGCTATTAAAGAAGTTGACTTAGTTTTATTGTATTATTAGGCTTTCTCTTTACAAATAAAAATACAATACATATTAGTATCAGTTTTTCCCAGATTAGTCGATCATGATGATCTTTGGTTGGGCCCCATGGCTTAATTCCTAAAGTTGAAATATCTACTCTATACTTGTAAAGTGTCAGAGATTACAACGAAAACCATTTTATTTTAAAGTAATTCCTAACTTCCAAGAAAACAATTATTTTAGAAGGTATATATCGTTAATAATTAAAGATTTTTTAAAATAATTATTTTACATTCTCTTATTAATGTCGCTTTGATTAAAAGAAATTCTATCTCAGTTATTACTTATTATAATTATTAATTATTATTAATATTTAAAGATAAGCAATTTATTTCATTATAATTTAATCTAAAAGAGCAAAGTCTAGTCTGACATTTTATGAAACAAATAACTAAAGCAGTTATTAAATAATATAATTTGAATTACTACAACTATAAAATAAAACATATCTCTCAATGAAAATATTAAGAATAGAATTTCAAAATATAAAACGATATCAAGTTTTTCAAAATGCTGTAAAAAACGAAGGCACTACAACAAATGTTGCATAACTGTAATAACAAAACAACAAATGTTGCATAACTGCAATAACAAAACAACAAATGTTGCATAACTGTAATAACAAAACAACAAATGTTGCATAACTGTAATAACAAAACAACAAATGTTGTCACCATACATTTAATTCCAACTAAATTCATTTTTTCTTTATGCCTTTCTCTAGAAAAAAGAATTAAATTTTTTGTTAACTTTTGACAACAAATAAAATTACTGATTATGTTGTCAAACATTTAATTCCAATTAATTTGTGGAAATTAAATAAGATTATAAAAACTCTACAGCAATTTCTTAATTTATGACGTTTTTTTTTCATAGAAACACATAGTACCATGATTTCATCTTTGACTGGTATTTGCTGTTACATGGTATATACTATTTCTAGTATATTTGTAAACTGTAATATGTATATTCTACGGAGAACAACTAAAGAAAGCCCACATTTTATATTTTAAAACCATATTTTTAATATTTTTTTAATATTAATATTTTGATTATTATTTTATTTATTAATATTTTAATATTAATATTTTTATTTAGTTAATTCTTATATTAAATATTGAAAGTGTAAAATCTCCATAGCATAAATTCTCCAACGTATGATATTGTTTATAATTAATCTGGAAATCAAATAATAGTGTAAAAGTAAATGTAAGTTTTTTATTGAAAATAATAGAAAATGCTTGTATTTCTGTTGATATAATCTCTTCGTTTTTTTCTTTTATTTACAGATTAAGATTATTATAAAAACGATGGTGTTTCAATTCGAAAAAAATGAAGAAAAGTCTTGTTTCATGTATGTATTGCAACTCAATAAGAGAAGTGAATTTTAATAAAATGAAGAGTAAATAAATATCGTGTGAAAAATGCTCTTTAAAACAATAGAAAAATAAACATTGAAAAGAACTGATATATAAAGTTAGTTGATTTTCATTTTAGTGAATGTACATTTTAAAAGCTGAATGCCAGTACATAGTGGAAAAAGCACATTCCTGTAAATGACAGAATACACCTTTTCAGGTAATGATAATCTGATATTAACATGGAAACACACATGGAAGAGAGACCATATTCGTGTCATGTTTGTGGATCCGCATTTTCACAGAAGTATAAATTACAAAATCACGTACGAACACATACAGGTGAGAAACCATACACTTGTGAAGTTTGTAAATCCTCATTTTCAGATAAATCTTATTTAAAAGCCCACACTCGAATACATACAGGGGAAAAACCATATTCTTGTCAGATTTGTGGAGCTGCATTTTCATGGAGTGCTCGTCTAAAATGTCACATGCGAACACACACCGGAGAGAGACCATATTCTTGTCAAGATTGTGGAACGGCATTTTCACAGCAAACTCATCTAAAAACTCATATGCGTATACACACAGGAGAAAAACCATATTCATGTCAAATTTGTGGATCTGCATTTTCACGGAAATCCAATCTAAAATATCACATGCCAACATGTACGGGAGAGAAACCATATTCTTGTGACATTTGTAGATCTTCGTTTTCTACAAATATCAGTTTAAAAAAACACATGCACATACACACAGGTGAAAAACCATATCATTGTCAAGTTTGTGCAATAAAATTCTCAGAAAGTTCTAGTTTAACAAAGCATATGCGTATACACACAGGTGAGAAACCATATTCGTGTCAAGTTTGTGACTCTTCATTTAAACAGAACTGCCATCTAAAAAGGCACATGCGAACACACACAGGAGAGAAACCATATTTTTGTCAAGTTTGTGGAACAGCATTTTCAGACAATTCCAATTTAACAAAGCACATGCGCACACACTCAGATTAGAGTTGTAATTACCTACTAGACACCATCCTCGAGTGTCTTAGGTTTCTCTCTACAAGTGTTTGTCAGGACAAGCTGACATGAAGATACTTAATGCTACAGGTAAACCCTTACAAATATTCATATAAAATATTATTCGCAACATAAATAAGATCCCTTTGACATTGCTATACATTTGCTCACATGAGGAATGGTGTACCTTATACACGTGATATTATCTCAAGTAACAACACTTTGCGTGATACCCTAATAGACTAGATGATTTCTTACCTGGAATCCGGTAAAACCAAGAAAATGCAAGTAACTGATCAATTAGGGAGAGGGAAATCAATGTTCTTACCTTCTTTATTTACTCAACGTTTGAGAAATGATGGAGAACTTTAATAGAATATTTGAATATATATATATATATATATATATATATATATACATATATATATATATATATATATATATATATATATATATATATATCTCATACAGAGATCAAGTGTTAGCCCCAGAAAGAGGCCCCTTGATTTCTGAGAAGTTCGACTAAAGTAAAATAAATAAAAAAATTAAAGTTTGAATTACCTACTAGAAACTATCCTTGAGTGTCTTCTGCTTATCTGGACAAGAGTTTTTTTCTGGACAAACTGGAATAGGAATAATATCCTCTATAAATAACCCCTGACCGAATATACAAAATAACATAGTATTTGAAGCCCAAATAAGATACCCTAGATACAGCTATACCAATGTATAGCTCATACAAAGAAATGTGCACTTTTTCTAATTATGTTTTCTTCAAGTAACAACACTTAGCTGGATACTCCATCAGACCAGATGAATTTTTGTCCTGGAAGATATATTATAATATAGTAAACTAGTCAATTAGGGAGATAAAAAGTGAATGTTCTTTACTTACTCAACGTTTGAGAGGTAAATGAGAATTTAATAAAACACCCTAATATCACTGCACCTCATATAGAGATCAAGTATTAGCCCCAAGAAAGGGACCCCTTGATTTCTGAGAACTTCGACTGAAGTAAAATATTTTAAAAAAAGAATCCATATATTTGTGAGGTTTGTTGATCTTCATTTTCAAGGAGTTTCGGTCCTGAGAAAGAAGAGAGACTTCATCATAATCAAATTGTGTTTAACTTCTTTACATGCAGGCCTTTCAAATTTGACCTCCAAACTAACTGACTTCTTGCCAGTTCATTATTTTATCTCCCTTTTTAACTGGGCTATTCTTATCACTTCTTCCTATGGTTCCCTAGACTGCATCTTTTAATGGAACGTGTTACCTCAACTCTTCAACATCTACTAACCCATGAGCTCTCATCCATTTTTTAAACATGGCTATACAATGTTCATGTGTCCCCCATCTTACAATTCTGTCTATATTTAAGCTTCCTATCAAGTCATGATCTAAGATTGTCTACCACTCACATTAGCTATCTATCATATTAGTTTAGTATCATTTCTTTCCATGAAACGTATTTAAATCCTCACTGTTCAGGTTTCATTTCCTCCATAATCACACTGCAGACACATGCCTGATAGACCCTTCCCTTAATCAAGGGTTGAAACGTCCTGTTAATTAGCTAGTAATGGCAGAATTGCCCTTACTTCTTCCATTCCTAACTCTTGCGATCTATACAAATAGGGGACTGTATAAGAAACCGGTAAGTTCATGGGAAAACTTAATCATGATTAGATTGACTGTAATGTAATACTCAAAATTGAAAAGGTTTCATTCAGTGAAGAACTATTATAGCCACTAATGGATTAAAGAAAATAGCTTTTCTACAAAAAAATAAATTTGATGTCTGAGACACTTAGTGTCTAGATGCAAGATCCTTTGGGCAGATGACCACTACACAGCTCGCCACAACAATCTGTGTAGATACTTTCACTGGAAGATATATGGAAAAATGCAACTAGGCATATTGCAGAACATCTACGTCATGAACCTCCACACGTACCTACAAACGAAACGGTGGCAGTATTCTATGACAAAGACACATAAGTAGAGAGATGCATAAAAGACAAGGCCATCAAACCAGACATTGTTATACTGAATAAACAGGCAATAGATTAAAGACGTTTATTTTTAGTGGAACAGTTTCAACACTCACGTGATGTTTGATAATAAAAACTTAATGTACTTAAAAGTAGTGCTGTCCTTGTTACTAGAACTATTTTTATATCGACAACACGATTAAAATAAATAGTACTATTCCAGATGACATGCCTAATTTCCGTGACTTGGCATCGACAACGATCGGCCATGTCGCAGAAGTGCCCGAGCGCTGACGGAATAACATCATGTTTTCTTTGTTTTATCTCATAAAAACAGTGACCCCCCCCTAAAAAAACATTATTTTCACAAAAAAATAATTTTAATCTATGTATTTTGTCTTTGAATTTATTCGTCTTATATTAGCGTCTGTCAGTCTTCCAGTTAGAGCTTGGCAGTTTGAATGCAGGGCTTGGCTATCGCTAAGAATGGGAGCCCTAACCCGTAACCCTAAACCTGACCCATTTTCTTTCTTTCTTTGTTTTATGTTAGCAATAAGAAAAATAGCGAAACAAATGAAAAAGTAAACATTGCCCCCCCCCCCCCCCCCGAAAAAAACAAATTCTTTCTACACATGTGATTGAAAATGGTTCATTTAACTCCCCACCCCCACCCACACACACACCCTACAGTTTGTTCGGTTTTGATCTTTTTATATATGTATTTTTCTCATTCATCTTATATTATCGCCTTTTATTAATGCTTGGCGTTTTCGTTTCGGCAACTCTCGGGCGCTTGCGCGACCTGCCCGATCGTTGTCGATGCGAAGTTACGGAAATTAGGTGTGTCACCTGGAACATTACCAGATAAATTACCTGTATGACAATTACGCACGTTGATATTATTATTACAGCTGGAAGGATAGAAAGGGGATAGAGACATTTTTCTTTATATACCGTGGAAAACTATAACCTTGCTTTAAAAAGAAACATGTATTCCCTTTCTCCGACGTCAATTAATTTTCTAGGCAATAATATTTTGCACATGATTATCGAAATAAAAATTATTGGAACAACGACTTTGTTCAATTACTTTTATTTGTAATCCTTTAATAATTTATATTCGAGTTTTATTCATACATTAATAGCCGTGAAGTAATATAATATCTGAAAACAAGCAAATGATCATTAGTATTTATGAAACTATTTCTTATCACGTAACAAAACAAACATTTACGTTGAAAAAGATTCAAATTTCCTCTTTGACCTTTTTAAACGAAGACTATAAATAATTAAACGTATGCAAATGTATTTTCAGTAATAAAGCATTAAATTGAAATCTAAGTTACTTAATTTGTACACTGAAAAATTTCTAAAGATTACATAGTGAAAATTATGCAAATTTATGCTTACATTTTTAATAATTAAGCTCTTAATATATTGAATAAAAAGAATATCTGCGTTCAATTCGTATTGTATCACTTATCATTAGCTAAATCACCCCAATCAAAAAAATGGGATTCTACACCCTGAAAAACTTAGTTAAAAGAAATAGAACAAAAGAATTATTGTAGAATGTAAATTTATTGTAAAATGATCGCTCATTTTTGCACCATTCTAACGTTTTGAAAGAGTTAACTCTTTATATAGGAAATAAATGGTGTGCGTTTTACTTTTTAATGCGATTACGTGGTGTTTTACGACTTTGCCAGTCAAACTTAAAATTGGGAAAAATAATTAACTTCCCTATAAAATAAAAATGGCCCTGAAATGAGTCATCATTTTTCGTAAAATTTATATGCAAAACTAATCTCCCATTGAAAATTCTATTATATTTTTTCAAACTTTTCACACGTAATCACCTAAAAAGGTGAATCCGATTAGGGGAGCAGCGATTTAGCTGAGGGTTATCATCTATTTTAAAATGTAGATGAAATTTCTTTGTAATTTGACAAACTTCATATTTTTCAACTTTATGTACCGTCTCTCAGATTTTGATAAATTAACTGTGAGATTGCATTTATATTTTTGACTTGTGTAATTCTCCCATTTATCGATTCATTTTACCGTGCCATTTTTCCTGTGCCATTTTTACCTCAATTCAACAATCAGAAGGTTTCTCATAATTGTGAAAGGAAATAAGCTTTGTCTTGGTAGCATTAGATATTACCATCTGTTCGGACTCTTTTTTGCACACTGTCTTTTAAGGAGAGACTAGTGGTTAGTACAGGAGCCCAGATGTGTCAAGAATAATCGATGCATTTGTGAAGAGTGAATTTGTAGACATATAGGATACTAGAAGGCGTGAGAAGTTTTTTTAGTCCGGTAGAGGGAGCTCACCGTCTTTTCAGCAGACCTGGCAATATCTTCTATCTATTTATGTTGTATGTTAAGTCGAGGAGGTTAAACTTCGCATTCCTGGGAAGGGTGCTATCACAATAAAAAAAGGTTTCTCATAATTGTTCAAGAAAGGAGCTTTGTCTTCCTAGCATTGAATATAAAATCAGGTAAATACACCACTAATTTTTTTTTTTTAAGTGAAAAAAAATGTTACTCAATTTTTTTTTATTTTCACATTTTTTTAGAATTATTCTTCGGTCCCAAATAAGTACTCCAAATGCTTATTTCGCCGTAAAACTTGCATAATAAAATAAATAAACATAATTATGTTATAGTAACTTAAAAAATATATCTGATGAAAATTATTATTTCAATTTCGTAAATAAAACATTTTCTTCTTCATGGCGAGTTTTAAAGTTTAATTATCCACCATTCTTACGAAGTTTTAGTTCTCCATCACTTTTACAGATATTAAGTTCTGCACCGTTTTTAACGGAGTTTTAGTTCTCCACTATTTGTATGTGTTTAAGATCATGTTTACTCACAACAAAATGTTGATTAAAAAGTTTAAATGCTAAAAAATGAATAAGTATAGAATTTTAGCAGTCTAAGTCAATACAAGATGGCGCTGTGTTGTTTATTAGGTGCTTATTTTATTATAACCATTTTGAGATGGTTTTAGCTCCGCGACTTGTTGAAATATGTGTAAGTTGTGGCAGTTATATAATTACGATCTATTATATTTCATGCTAGCTGGTTCTCACTCGTGGAGTGATTAATACATTGTTCGGCAAGAACCCTTGTAGGAGGCACTTCTGCCAAACCTTTCTATTTAAACCGTCAATAATTATGCTTCGATTTCTATTTGCAAAAAAGTTCTTATAACCCAACTATGGTAACTCATTTTGTTCCGACCCAACAAGGTCAGAAGATAGGTATCAACTTTATAATCATTTGTACCTGCAAGTAGCGAACCTCCTTCTATCTTTACAATTAAAATCAGTTTATTCATGCAGTGTAATGGCTAGAACCGAGTCAGGAATATGGCGTCTTGTCAACGCTTAAAAGCGGACTGCTTTAAAAAGAGGGGAAATTGTAGCAGTTATCCCCTCCTTTCAAAACATAATTACACTAACCGGCCGGTAGGTGTCGCTGTTCACCGTCAGGTGGCGCTGAAAGCGACCAGGAGATCTGCCCTTAGGGGATATATAACCAAGGGACACCGGAAAAAAGCATCTTCTCTATTCAATTGGCCTCGCTGAACGACGCTAAGACACCAGCGCTCCGCCAACACGTGTTAAACAACGGTAAGAGTTCTCAACTCATTTTCTTTTTATACGGTTTTCAAGGACTTTCCCACGCCGGACTCATTTCTTAACATACTCTTTACAAGAACTGTTTTATATCGACACACATACATACACCACACACGTCATCATCCCACATACACACACGTTCAATAAACCTTATTTGAACTACCTCCTTTTGTTTGTTAATTATTACTCTGTTTTTGCATGCAACAATTGCTTGATTTTATGAACTCGCTTATAGTCGGGAACACGACCCGATTCTAAGAAAATATTTGACGGAAGTGCCTCAAACACAAAATTGTTCAGACGGGACAATATATAAATCACCGCACCAGTGAGAATGAGCTATCGCAAAAGAAAGTATATCGCAATTATATAACCGCTTTCAGTCCACAAACGCAAGGGAAACGACAATTGAGTTATGTGAACACGTAATCGCTTCCACCTAATCTGTCTAATTATCATTATTATTTTTTTTTACTCTCATTCACCACTAACAAAAGACATTGTCACTGGGACGTAAGAGGCTATTATTAGGGGCCATGCATACAGGGATACTATGGAGAGTGTTTAGCAGCGAGATGTCTGTTCAAAGTAGATTTTTAGCTCTGCACATACTCTTTTCATCCAGAGAAGCAACAAACGGAGGGAATTGCAAAGTCTAGCACTTCGAGGAAATAAAGTATTAGAGTAGAAGCATTTCCGGCATTCGGGGATATCTACAGTTAAGGGGTGGGATTTTGCTGTTTGTCTGGTTAGTCAGTGTATTTACGTCGAGAGACACAAGTGCTATGAGTTCGTCAGAGTACATGCCATTAAAGTACTTGTAAAACAAGTACAGGGATGCAACATTGCTGCGATGGGACAGGGGTTGGAGCTTTGTTGACAGTGCGGGACCTATTATATTAGAGACTCTTTTTGGCTTGTGTCTAAGAGAGAGTAATCAACGGTAGATGCACTCTCTCTCTTACCTTCACTCTCACTCTCTCATTCCCACTCTCTCACGCTCTCCCCTTCACTCTCTCACTCTTACTCTCTCACCTTCACTCTCACTCTCTCTCACTCTTACTCTCTCACCGTCACTCTCTCTCACTCTTACTCTCTCACCTTTACTCTCACTCTCTCTCACTCTTACTCTCTCTCACCTTCACTCTCACTCTTACTCTCTCACCTTCACTCTCACTCTCTCTCACTCTTACACTCTCACCTTCACTCTCACTCTCTCTCACTCTTACTCTCTCACCGTCACTCTCTCTCACTCTTACTCTCTCACCTTCACTCTCACCCTCTCTCACTCTTACTCTCTCACTTTCACTCTCACTCTCTCTCACTCTTACTCTCTCACCTTCACTCTCACTCTTACTCTCTCATTTTCACTCTCACTCTCTCTCACTCTTACTCTCTCACTCTCTCACCTTTACTCTCACTCCTACTCTCACTCTTACTCTCTCACTCTCTGGTGCCCACATTACTCACCCTGTTGCCGAGAATACATATTTCATAATGATGAGTTCAATACTTCATGCATGAGGGAATACTGGCTTTGTGGTTATACAGGATACTTGAAACTGTGAGTTGTTTTCTAGCATGGTGAAGGAAGCCTACCTTCTTTGCAGCAGCCTAAGGCAATTACTTCTATGTGGTTGTTCCAATTAATGTTGCCTGTGAATGTTAGGTCGATGAGATTGAATGATGCACTCTCAGGTATAGTTTTGTTAGTCATGCCAATTGGTGGCTTAGACAGTTTCTTGTAATTGTTAAAGTGAGGAAGCTTAGTCTGAGTAGCATTAAATGTTATCATCCATTAACGTTCCCATTTAACTACAGACTTTTGAGGTAAGACCTTTGTGATACCTCACAGTTTTTAAATGAAAAAAAAGATGCTTTTATTAATACCCATGTTATATAGGAATGACATTTTTGTTTGTTCATTTTCTGGAATACATATATCCATACACATGTACATATTTACATGTACGTGAGATATTTGAGGACATATTTATTCCTTCTTGGCGGATATATAAAAGGAAAATTGCAGAAGGTACTCTTTAGAAAAAGGGTGAGTCAGTTACATTGGCGAAAGTTAGGATAGTATCAGTGTTAAAAAAGGAATAAAAGAAACATTTTCGTCGTGGGTGGCGATAGTCCTTATCGGGCAATATATGTTCAGTGAAGATAGTCATGCCAATGGAAAAGCTTAGGGGTCAGGAGTTCATAGATTAACAATGGGTGGAAATTATCCACATCACATGACTTTCAGTGGGACTATTCTCACTCTCATAGAATTGAATAAGGAAAGAAGTGGTTTTGCATGACTTTATACACCTATCGTTTAAATATATATATATATATATATATATATATATATATATATATATATATTGATCTTTTGAATTTTGATCGTGACAAAGATATTTACATGAAACTATAGAAAGTTAGCCCGCATCGACTGTAGAACCTAATCCTATAATATTTTGTGCAATAAAAGAATCGTCAAATTAAATAAAAACAAAGCCTTTCTATAAATAACAAATAATATATTTATTTGAGTGACCTAGAGCGTGAGGTGAAGATTGCCGAAAATTAAAACTGTCATAGTGAAGAAAGTAATAAAGTAAGTTCGGCTACTGAAGTTCTTGGAATAGTATATTTTCGAGTAGTGCATAGCCTTGTTCGGCGTCACATTGACCGGGTGAGAGAGAAGACGTCATTATTCGTAGGTGCTTGGAATATCTCTGTCTTATTTGCAAACCCAAAAAGAATCTTGATGGAGTCCTTCAAACGTTCGGTTAAAATGTATATGCCCATGAGTGTGACCAAACCATTTTGCAGGGGTTCTCGCCGCAAGAGGAAAGACATGTTAATGTTTATGACTGCTACAAAGCAACCTGACACCCAGACTTTGTCTGCAAGTTGTACAAAATCATTTATAGTTGAAGCAAGCAGCACGTCTTTTAAATAGCGCTTTGATTCATTTTGAAGAAAGTTATATCTAAGCAGATATATGCTGAACTTGTGTTTATATTAACTGAAATAAGCACAATGAATATGTTATTATTGCATTTGTCTGGATGATGTTCTCTTTCTTTAAAAGGTGTTTACTTTATTAGTAAAAAAATGCTTAATATAAGATTTTATTTGGTGAACCTAGGAATGAAAATTCGTCGTGACTCTCAGAAACAATGTCTTTGGCTAAGTCAAGACAAGTATTCGGAGGTATTTTGCACCAGTAGAACAAGGAAATACATAGTTTACTAATTTACATGGTGGATCACACGATATTTCAGGTATGGCCATTATGCGTGACACGGTATTTTTCATTGTTTTGCAATTCCGTCAAAATAGCTCTTGGCGTGAGCTTGATTTTGCGCACATAAAAATGCTTGCAACAAAAATACGAATATGTTATTGGATGCCTTGAATATGCATTAGCTGCAATTCTACTAGATTTGGCATCTGCAGTTTATGTCAAACACTGGTGTTAAGCATTTCTAAAGAGTCAAACGTAGTCTGTGATATTTGATTACAGTTTATTCTTCGGTGGATTTGTAACAAGGTTAAATAGACATGTTATTCTGTTTATTTAGATATTCGTAAATCGACATCTGGTCATATTCTTTGTCAAGATCGTGTCGTGTCAGTTTGTGCAGCACGTAACGGCCAACAATGGAAAAGTCGTCAACTGAAGCAGAGTACATACAACTGAGTGGAGCAGCTCTGTCGTTTGTTTACATCCTATTTGAAATTCATTTTTTGTTATTGTCGTGAAAGTGTTCCGAATGGGGAATTTTTAGTTTTAATTAGATAAGATTTCGGCATACATTGAGAGAAAAGTATTACCAGGAATAGTTTTTGAGTGCATGCCATTAATTATGGGATTGTTACCAGAGGATGATATACCATTCCATTGAGGGGAAGTGTTGAATAATCAATCTCTTTATATGTGTGCAATTTGACGGTTTTGTTTTGATACTAATAATGTTGTGTTGATACTAAAAATAGTTGTGTTCAACTATAAACAGGAGTTTCTCAATTGTATTGTGATTTGATATGATATTTAACCAAGAAACCCCACTACCAGTCTTTACAATTCATAGAATGTTTCGAGAAAAAATTAAACTCTCAAATATTCAAAAACGAAACAATTGAAATTGAACGGGTAACATACAACGGAATTCAAATACAGTTTCCACTACAATAATTCAGAGTTGCGAAGCAGATTTTCAACATAGTGGATGTACAAGGACCAGCTAGGGAAATTAATGGCATTAATATACAATATAAAATAAGATTAGTAGCCAGGTAGAACATTTGCAATGTAAGGTGAGTATGAGTGGGATGGAAGGGGTTATCCTTTTATCTTCTCGTAAAGAAACGGAACAACGAAAAGTATTTATGTAACTATAACAAGAAGGGGTTTATTAACTCAAGGTTACCTATACCGTTTGGTATAGGTAGAAGAGAGTGGGACAGTGTCCGTCTGAGGAAGAGGAAGAATATAAGAATTCTTAGGGCTGCCCGTTGATTTCTACAGGTGAAGATGGTAATAGTCGTCAAGTGGCGACGGCGGCAGGAGAGAGAGCGTTTCCTCGTTCCTCGCTGGTGCTCTCTGCGATGTGTCCAAGCTGGTGTCAGGAGGTCATCTGATCTTTTTCCCCGAACCCTAAGGGGACATAAGTAGTCCCTTAGGGAACTAACGATATTACTGCGCCCTGTGATTTGATTGGACATGCCAGCTCACCGGGACAGTGATTAGGCAGTCCCTATTGGTGACTGCTACAGCAATAATATCGACAGAAAAGTGATGAAACAAACAAACTGGGTTTCAAACCAAGGCTATTCCCCCAAAAGATGTGAGTTTAAGAATCTGCTTAGACACCAGATGGCTAACTACAGCACAGAAATGACCACATCTAAAAACTCCTGCAATAAAAGATCTATTGAATCACTAAGCTTCCAAGTTACTTTTCAAATGTGATGTCAAAGTCAGTTACGTGATTATATACCTTGAAGATCTCAGCTTCTAATATCAATTTATGCTTAATAGTGATTCAAGTATTTAAAAAACATATTTTCTAAATAGAAATAGATCACATCGTTGAACAAGTTAGTGATGCAGCGGAAATCGCTGATGCTGCTAGCTACGCGAATTGAGAAGGCAAACCTGAGAACACATTGCATAAATGCATGTAAATAGCCATAGAAAAAGGTTTCCTATACAACTCAACAAAATGCAAAATCAAGTCTAAAATCATATTTCTCATATCTTCGGTGTTATCCCAAATCCAGAGAGCATTAACAAGTTACGCAACATGAAAAAAAAAAGAATTACAGAAGTTCTTAGATCTTACCACATGCTTGCTCTGTTCCTCTTAAACAAAGATCACAGGATGAAATTGTTCACTTATAGGATTTTTAAAAGCAACGTACAAAATTAGAAAACCGTGAAGTTTGTCGAATCCAACTTACAGATCTCTTCTAATCAAGCCTACCCGACACAACAACACACAACAAAAGTCTGGACATATATGACAGAAAGAAACAGAAATCATCTCCAACCTGGACAGAAGAGCCGATATGACACTAGACGCGAATCCGGTGCAACTGACCAAAATATTGCTTCATTGGTGCCTAGAAGCTTTCTGTTTGACCTGCATATCCCAAAGGCTCTGGATGTAGTACTTAAAATGTTCGGTTGAAATTAATACGTCCTGGAGTCTGATTGGTCCCTGTGTGACCAAAACACCTCACAGGCGCTACTCTTAACAAGGAGAAAGAATAAACAAATAAATATCAATGTGTATAACAAAAAAATCTGAAGGATACATTGAATTGTTCGACGAATGCCCACAGCCCGCCCGGGAACGCTGATCACCTGGTGGTAATAATTGATATCACCCTAAAGTCTCGTCCCAAAGCCAATTAGCAGTTTCTCAAAGGGACGAGCTACTTCAAACGGTCTCATTGGAAATCGATCACAAATCACATCAGGGACGCCTCATGGAATAACACTTTCCTTTCCTTGCTGAACAGTGATAACCGAATGAGTCAACTTATGCATTGAAGCATATGTCCCCACGTGGAAATTTTATAGCAAGCCCTACTCTCCCCAATGGTTCAGTTCAAACTATGCAACTTCTATTGTTCAGAATCAGCAAGCATTCCACCAATTCAATCGCCATAATCAACTGAAAATAGACATACATTTATAGCTTCAAAAACACTGTAAGATGTAATAGCTGCAGCTAAGAGAAGAAATTGAGTAACAAAAACTAGAATCTCGCGATTACTAGAAACCCTATAATAGTGTGGCGAACAATGAGCAATCAATAATTCACCCGCTATCCAACCACAATGATGTCGTTTGCACATGAACTGATAATACTGAACTACTTGCCTAGCGGTTCGCCTTGAACTCCACTTTGGATTCTTACACAACTCCATCCAAATTTCCCATTGTGGACTGAAGCCACACTTTATAACCTGATCATAACCATGTCCGGGATAATATAAAATATCTTGACACCTCAAACGCACGTGGGCCTAATATTATCTCAGTAATAGAAATAAAGAAATGCTCTACTGAGCAGACCCCCTGTCCTCTCAAAAGTCTACAACATACCCTTGCCGAATCTTGCTTTCATAATAGCTGGAATATCGTCTCTGCGGTACCAATCTTCAAGATTCTGGTGATAGAACTGACTCTACACAATTATCGCCTCATCAGTATTTTCCCTCTTTTCGCTAAAATCATTGAATCCTTAAATAATCTAGCGATAGTCCGGCACGTCGTTAATGCTAAACTTCTTTCTGATCATCAGTATGGATTTAGGCAGGCTTGTTCTATTGTGGCTATTCTAACGATCATCTCTGAACGCATATATCATACACTGGACAAGACAGATGAAGCAAGGGCGTTAGTGCTTGATATATCTAAAGCCTTTGACAGGGCTTACATAATGGTCTGCTCATAAAAATGTACGACTATTCTATACAATTAGATCCTTCTTATCAAAAAGAAAGATTCAGATTTTCGTCGATGGCCATTCATCCAAACAATATGATATAAATGTGTTTGACCCCAGGGATCTATCTTTGGGCCATTAGTGTTCCTGATTTTCATTAAGGACCTCCGATGATGAAATCCTGTTCGATGTGGGTATATTTGCTGATAGCACCACGCTCTACTGTTGACATGTGGGCAGAACGAACGCTAAAATATCCAATAAAATGGGTGAATCCTTAGCAAAATGACCTCCAATCTCTAGTGGAATTGGGACATAAATGTATGGTAACATTGAATGCTACTAAGACAAAGCTTTTTCCTTTAACAACTACAAAAAAATTTTACACCTACAGATTGCCATGGCGAACAACACCCTATCCGGGAGTCCAACTTTCTAACTCCTCAACCTAATGTTCACAGGTATCATGAATTTGAAAAAAAAATACATAGAAGACATAGCCAAGGCTACTGCAAGGAAAGTTGGTTCCCTCTACTGTGCTAGAAAACTTCTCACACCTGCCTGTATTATATATAAAAGGTCACCATCCGTCCATGCATAGAGTATTGTGTAAATATCTGGGCTGCTGAATGAAGCCGGGGAATTCCACTGTAATCGAGTGATCCTGCAATCCACCATGGTTAAAGATTTTTAAAGGGAACGAATTTGTGAAGTTTAAAATGGAAACCATTTAAAAGACATTATTTTTCAAAAATAAATTACTTTTTTCATTTTTCTTCCTTTTAGCAGACAAATCTACATTTCTTCGTCATGATATGTTAAAATTCCATTAAGGTACAATAAAAAATAAAGAATCTATTTAAGTTAAAAATCCCTCAGTGACTTTTTGGCCCCCGTGTATATATGACATAAATACACATCAATATACGGTAATTAATTACACGTTTATTTAGTATAGGTTATACGTTAATCTATTACACAGTTGATATACGTTATCAAAGTAAGGAACATAATTTTAAACTGACACAAATATACATTTTATGACAGCAAATATTAGTTGTCCTATTCACTGCCTCTTCACGAAACGAGAGAAGGGTTCAATACAAGGTCCGTTTTATATAGGGTTATTGTGATAACCAAGAAGAAAAACTCTAAATGGGAGAAAAATAAAAGCTGCCATTAGAAAACGTTTTTTTCTGTAACAGTGATAAATATTGACATTTCTTTCCTTTTGCGGAGAGCAGCCCTAGTGAGGTTGTTTGGTCATACAATGATCAATCAGACTCCTGGGCGTATTAATTTCGACCGGAACTTTCAGGGAATTCTTTTTTGGAATTGCAGGGCAGGCGAAGAGTTTCTAGGTGCGCACGAAAAAAATATGTCGACATTACCTTTACCCCTGTCGGCTAGCCACTGAGCAAGACTATCTTATGTTCAAGATATACAGCTTCAAGAAAAGACTTGAAAATTGCTATTCAAGACAGGAAGATAAGAAAATGACTATTCAAGACAAGACAAGAAAGTTACTATTCAAGAAAAGACTTCAAAATTACTATTCAAGACAAGACAACAAAATTACTATTCAAGAAAAGACTTGAAAATTACTATTCAAGACAAGACAACGAAATTACTATTCCATTTTTCCTTGTTTTAACTTCTGGTAGCCTAAACCCAATTGTGTCGGTCAGTTAAATAAATATATTACTTGTTATTTATAGAACAATATTGTTTTCCTTTCTTAGCGATCCTTTTGTTAGAGATTATTATATGAGATAGCCATACCATTTATGTGTAGATCTTCTATATATAATCTGCCCCAAAGGCCTGAATAGCAACGGATAGTAATTTCCCTTGTGAATACCAGTCAGTTTATTATCGTATTTTTTCATTCTAATATTATTTTTAATGATTTCATGTTTTGCTTGAATAAGTTTTTCTTAAATATTTTATCATAAATAACAGTGCTTTTATTATGAATAATAGTTTTTACTTTACAGAGAGTGTAACGTAGCCATTGGCGTTACTTTCGGCAGCTTCGTAACTCTTGCTTCTCTTATGTTGTCCTTTAGTCCTCACATTCTATTAGCGATGTTTGTGACAAAGGAGGAATAATTGCTGTTTTCTAGGTAGGAATATATCCATCTAACACTTATCGTTAGCTAGTTTTTGACTTTGAAGTAGTATCTTTTTAGCTCCTTGCATCAAGGGGCGTAATGCCTTGTCTGGGGCGATTTTATTTTTCGAAAATATTCTTAAAAATGTAAAAATGAAAGGCAACATATTTGTAGCATTGATTGAACTTCATGTAACGATTTTTTTTGCAGAAGACTAAAGAAAGCAATTCGGGAAACCAGTGTAAACATTTACTAGTCGCGCTCAATTTAAGATGGCGTTTTGTTGTCGTTTTTGTACATTATTATTATTAACCCAATGTATTTCCCCTCGTTAAGATTTATATATTGAAATAAATAGAATAAAATAAATTCGTATTCTGAAAGAGATCGACATTGTTGTCGACGTGCTTCTCTTTATGTGTATGCTGTTCAAAAGGTCGGGCAGTAACTGAGAGTTATTTTCCTTTGTAAATCTGGAACTTATGCGGTATAGTTAACAACCTAGAAATCTGTTTTACTCTCAGTAAGGCAGTAGTTTAAGAATGAAGAAAGCAATTTCGTAAACCCGTATAGAAATTAACGATTCTCTGTCAATTAAGGATAGAGTTTTGTTGTCGTCATATTGACATTATTTTTTTTTAATGATTTACTTTATCTTGGCCAACGTGATATATTAAACTATAATTTACTATTACGATGGCTACGACTTTATCCACCATCGTTAAAATAGTAAAAATGGTAAAATAGAAATTATCCACTTGATCATGGTCGCCGTATCTGAAATATGGGTGCTAGTGAACTGTAGGTCCGAAAAAAATTTTTTTTAATCTTTTTGTCGAGAGTCAAATAAGGGGGAGAGAACTCCAGTTTCAAGTTTAAAACACGATTTATCTGAACATGGGTTTTACTATTGTAATTATTAATAAATAAAAAATAAAATGATTTTGAAAAATATAATTTCAAAAAATAAAATTATTTATCAAAATAAATTATAAAAGAAGGAAAAAACATGAAACACGGGAAATAAAGTTTTTTTAAAAAAATAAATGACAGTTTTACACTGCTTAAAATTCGGCAATTTGTTGGAAAACACTTGCCAGTGCAGTGTCCTTTCCGAATTTTTGTTTCCACATAAATTCGGTCAGGTATGATTCCACCATTTGCGTGTGAGTGCCACATTCAACCTTGTTTCTTTCCTTCGCTTCATTCCACATTCGTTGATAATCAGTTTTGATAAACAAAATGATAATAATAAATCCCCACTTATATTTTAGGTCGTATTTGTTAGGGGTGGGGGTAGGGGGCAAATAAATAAAACATTTTTTGGCTCTTGTATAGATCGGGTACACGGGCGAAATATATTTTAGAAGAGTTCCAATGGTGTAAGGGGCAGATAACTCTCTTTTTTTAGTACGCAATTTCTCCGAAAATGGAAAATATACATTTTTTAAATAAGAAGTCATGCAAATTCAACTAATAGAACATTTTTCGAAGAAATAACAATTTGAGAAAATCAACAGTATATTGATAGAACATTTATTGAAGAAAATATAATTTGGGAAAATCAACAGTGTGTTTATTCATTTCAAAACCAGCAAAACGAACAGTCCTATTGTTCGAATTAACAGATTTTTTATTTTTTTATAGTTTAAAATATTAAATTATCTCAGATATATTTTTTTTATTATTGGGATTAATGTGGCGGCATCTCTGGACGCCCCGTCACTAAAAATAAAACGATTTAGTTTCATTTTCATAGCCACCCAAAACCCAAAGTTGTCGTGGAATACGGCCGGTATTATATTTACGGCGTGAAATTATGTACTTAAAAAAAGAGAGTTGTCTGCCCCTTCATAGGAACTCTTCTAATATAAATTTCGCCCGTGTACCCGATATATACAAGAGCCACTTGTTTCACCAATTTGTCTAATTATTAACAAATAATCAAATCAAACCTTTCTTTAATTAAACTATTTCAAAAATATATTTTCAAAATAACATTTTTTTTTCTATTTTGAAAATATTTGTTTAAATACTTTAATTATTAACCAAATATAATTACATTTCAAATGAACAATTAACAAATAATAAATTCAAACTATTTTTTGTACATGCATAACAATACAAATGCAGGCAAAAGCTTTGCAGCCTAAAATAATTGTTTTTTTTTTCATTATTTAATTTATTTACACTGTTCGCAATTTCCGATTTTATGTACGGCGGCTATGATGAAGTGGACATTTTCTATTTTACCAAATAAATAAATCAGTTAAATACATCACTTATCTTTTTAAAACTAAGTATAATATTACTTTTTTATTTTATTTTATAATTTTTAAAAGACTTACTAGCACTTGTACAGATTAGTAAACAGTGACACTATATTTTATAAACAAATACAGTTATTAAAATGTTTTAATCTATTATTCGTTACTTCCTGTGGATTATCTGCCACTGTTTACTAAACTGCACAAGTACCGACGTTCTTTATGTGTCCCAAAATCTAGCCGTAAAAATCGTAAAATAAAATAATTCAACTAATTATGCTATATTACTTAGAAAATTTTGAAAACGTTGTTTATTAAGCCAATAAAACGATTTTATTTGTGGAACTCCCAGTAAATATTGATTAAAATGCTTCTAGAAGTTTACCAGTCTCTCGACCAATTCAAGATGGCGTTTGCTTTACATAAATATCAATTCCGTGCAAGATGATATGTTTCCACCACCACCACCACCACTATTAAAATAATCAAATATTTAAATACATAAAGTTGAATAAATTGGTTCTTAGATTTTGAAAGAAATTGACAACAGTGGCAAAGCGATTCTCTTTATGTTTTTAACCTCTGTAGTTTTCTGCGAAGCTGCTTTCTGGTCACCATCTTCAATTTCCACCTCAACTCCGTTTTATTCTCGAAGTAGGTAAAAGAATGTCGTATCTTTTTACAGCTGATTAGTAACACGAAATACGTTTGTATACAAGTAAGTATAATTTTACTCAAGTGTATTTATTATTCCTGTATTAAATTGGATTTTTTTATTATCGTTTTTTTATGGGGTGTAACCACTTTCTTTAACGAAAATGGCGATAAAAATTTACACCCGAAAAAAAAACAAAACAAACATGTCTAATTCTATAAATTGAGAAACAAGTCTGCTATTAATATAAACGACATTTGGGGTATCTTTTACAATAATCAATACAACGAGAACGGGGTCGAACAAACAAATATACAATAAATAAATGTGATCGTAGCCAATAAAACTTTGTATTTTAAAGTAGTGTCAATGGCTTTTTATTAGATATCAACATTTCTCTCCATTTTAGGTTCACGACATTTTTTTTTCTCAGCGTAGTACTTTTAATTAAGTCATCGAAACTAAAATATATTGTAAATTTCATTAAAAATAATACCCCCACCGCAAAAAACAAAACTAATGTATCATTTTTTTTGAAAAAGTGCGCATTGATTATGAGTCCCAGTAAAAAAAAACAAAAAAACAAAGCGAGGCTGAGAGAAAAAAAATGTCGGCAAATTTCCAACTTTCCGTGAACGTAAAATGAAGAGAAATTTTCATATCTAAGAAAAAACGAATTTTAAAAAAAGAAGACATTGAAACTACTTAAAAATACAAATAAATGTCATAGGTAAGTCGGAAAATAAGTTTTATGGGCTATGGTCATATTTATTTGTTGTATATTTGTTTTTGACCGTTCTCGTTCTGTTGATTATTGTAAAAGATGCCCGATATTTGTCCCGAAACTTTCATATGAATACTGGGGTATCTTTTACAATAATACGCAGAGTCGCGAACGAGGTCCAAAAAACGAACGAGAACGGGGTTAAAAAAAATAAATATACAACAAGTGAAGGTGACCTACGTCGAGAATATATATTTTCCTACTTACCTATTACATTTGTTTGTATTTTTACGTAGTATAAATGGAGTTTTATTAGATGTAAAAAAAAAATTCTTGTTTTTTGGGCACAGATTTTTACTAAAAAAAATGGCGCCGATGAGCTTATTTTCCAGACTCGCTTTCGTCTCAGCCTTATCCTCGTTACGATAAAAATATTGATTTCTAATAAATAGCAGTTGAGACGGCTTAAAAATACAAACAAATGTCACAGGTAAGTTGGAAAACAACTATTATCGGCTACAGTTACTTTTATTTGTTGTATATTTGTTTTTTGAGCGTTTTCACTCTGCAGATTATTGTAGAAGATACCCGAATATTGCTTATTGTTATCCAGTCTGTTATCGTGCTATCTAATAAAACAAAATATTTAACGAATAGGCTATATTGCCGGTCCCGGCAAAATAACGATTCCTGCGTTATTTTACCGTGACCGGCAATATAACGATTCCTGCGTTATTTTGTCGGTTCATGTATATTTAACTAAATTGTTAAACATACAGTGACGCCCGGCACAATAATGAGTCTTACGTTATTTTGCCGGCTCGTGTTTATTTAACTATTAATTACTTTTTTTTTATTATTTAAATTATTTTTTTTGTATTATTTAAAACTTTATCAAACGAAATTTTATTTATAATTTAAAACTTTGCCTGATTGATTTTTTTTGTTTGTTTTTAATTAATCTTTGCCTGATTGATTTTTTGTATAATTTAAAACTTTATTAAGCGACAATATATTTTTAAATAACGATAAAATTAATTTTTACTTCCGATTAGGAGTGGACTCTTCAAAATTACGACTTATTTTATCATTTCATTGAAAGAACATTTTAAAATAGAAACTGTTTAAATCCAGTGATTTTCTGTATATTTTAACATTATCGAAATTTTTCTTCATAAAGAAAATCAGAATTTTACATAAAAATCTTTCCTTTGTAAAGCACATTTTTAACAAGTAAATGTTACCAAAGGCAACATAAATTATTCTTCTACCTGTATAAGTTTATTTGTTTATTTGATTGTTTATTTTTATTAAAAAAAATCATTTATCAAAATAAATAATAAAATAAACAAATAAACTTATACAGGTAGGTAGAATAATAATTTATGTTGCCTTTGGTAACATTTATTTGTTGCTTATTTTTTTTTAATATATAACTTATATATAACTTAAGGAAAATTTCAATTACTTAAATCGAGAGCAGACTTAGTAATGTTGGGAAAATTCATCAACATTAATTCTATTATGAAAAGTAAGCAGATATTTCTTTAACCGACACAATAGGGCAGGTCGATTTTTTTTTTCTTTAACCGACACAACTGATGATGAAAACAAATTGTTTTTAAATATTTGCCCTTATTTATTTAATTACCTTTTCTTTCGCAAGGCCATAACAATTAGGTTTTTAAAAATAATGAACCGGCATAATAACGATCCCTTTACATTAGTAAATAATTATTGTGCCGGGCGTCACTGTATGTTTAACAATTTAGTTAAATATACATGAACCGGCAAAATAACGCAGGAATCGTTATTTTGCCGGGACCGGCAATATAGCCTCTTCCAATATTTAATGTGGATGGTATTTAATAGGAGTCATCGTAAGAACATAAATAGTTCAGTATTATTGTAGTCTTGCACTCTGCTAAATTATCCTCTTTATTCAAATTCACCCAAAGAGATAAAAATGAGGTTACATGTCAGAAATCTGAAAAACGTGATGATAAAAAATAGATAAAATAGAAAAATAAGTCTCACCTGACAAAGTTGTTTTACAACGAAAGCTTGCAAAAAAATAATTAAATAAATGAATTTTTCATTTAAATTGCACGATTGTTGATTTTCAAAATATTTCACTTAAATACATTCTCATGCGTGCCTCAAAGATGTTGTCAATTTCCTTACTTAAAAAGCGCCAATCTGCACAATACATCGACAGGACCACACTTATCCTAACGTCTTTTAGAACTTGACGTCTCTTCCTGCTCATATCGTGATTCGACCCCTCGAAGTTAATACCATCAAAATGAGGAGGAAGAAAAGAAGAAAAAAAGAACTATGCGACAGTCTCGCCTGACAAAGTTGTTCTACAACGAAAGCTTGCAAAAACAAAAATTAAATGAATTAATTTTTCATTTAAATTGCACGATTATTGATTTTCAAAATATTTCACTTAAAGAAAAATAATTGTTTCAGACTAAAGAGTGGGTTATCAATTTCGTAACGTGAACCTTTTCCATCTCTATGAATTTATTTTTTATATATTTTTGTATTGCCACCCGGACATAGGGTCGAGGAAATTTTTATGATTTTAAAATTTAAAATAAATTTCATTCTAAACTAAATCTATTTCAAAATTTTAGGCAGGAACCCTAGCTTCGCTCTGCATGTCGTTATCCCATCTATAAACAAGCTTATTTGTTAGTATTTCCTAATTTATTTTTGGTAAAATAATATTTTCACAATAATATCTTCTTGTTTAAGTGCGATTTTTACTCCCCCCTCCCAAAAGACTCACACATACGCACTAAATTTATTTTCCTTAAAAAATGGTTCCATGAAGTAGATTATCATTTTATGTATATTTATAAAGTTTAATGTAATTAATTTATTATTACAAGCTGTCTTAATGCAATCGCCTAAGATAGTAGAATCTCTTTTTTTTTTACTGGTGATACCAGATCAGGCTGCCCTGTAGCTCCCTGAGACGAAATTCACCTACATTGACGTTTTTTTTTTTTTTTTTTTTTTTTTTTTTTGTAAAACTTAATTATGTTCTACAAAACCAAAACCAAAAACAACAGCCCCTCTCCCTTTCTCCCTCCCCTTTTTTATTTTATTTTTAGAACTTGAAGCATAAATCTTTTACTATAATGACCAGATTCGGCATTAAATAACCCAAAAAGGGTTGATATGCCGTAAAACAAAACTACCAAACCAAAAACGATGATTAAACATTTGAAGATATAAAGAACTTGAAGCATAAAAACTTTTACTATAATGACCAGATTCGGCATTAAATAACCCAAAAAGGGTTGATATGCCGTAAAACAAAACTACCAAACCATACCTCTTTTTTTTTTAGGGGGGGGGGGTTAGCATTGGGTGTAATACTACAATTTTACCTCTATCATTTTTATTATGTTTACTTATTAAGTTAACTTTCAAATGAAAGTAACACAATAGATGTATAACACCTTCGGTGCTTATCCAGAATTACAGACATGGGGGAAAATAAGATAAACCGAGAAATTTTTGTATGATTTACCCATGACAGAATGAATATATATCATATACCAAATATCATGTACATTAACCAAGTAGTTTTGATGTTGTAAAAAGAAAATCAAATTTTATCGATAAACGGGTAATGTTGATATATTAGCACCATTATTGGTCATATTCAAGGGAGCTGAAGGAGATAACACCCAAAATTACAGACTTTATTTATCTAGTTTGAAAAGTTTCAATTATCTCTTACCTGCACGAATCCTGATAGATTTCAACTTGTATTCGGTGTAGAAGCCAGCTTGCAACTTTTATTTTGAGAATATGCGATCCAAAGAAATACCACCCAAACTCACAATAAGGGAGCTGAAGGGTGACTCCTGTTTAACCATGGACATTTTTTTTTTATATAAATGCAATTTTGATCGCTTTTGTGTCTTGTATTAATTTCGGTTTTTATTCCCGCTTTATTTGTTTGCAACTTATTTTTTTAAAGTTGTTAAGATCTCTGATATTTCGAAATAAGACAAATTTCGCAATGTATTTATTACACATTTAAAAAAATTGTGACTGACGGTTTGAGAAAAATAATTCATGTACCAATCCCAAACCTCTTTAAATTAATTATGACATAATTAATTTAACTTAATTACTCAATTAAAAATTGAACTAAACGAATAATATTATATAGATTGAATTAATTGAAGAAAGAATTATTTTTTTTGCTTACAGAAAATAGACACACTCTGAGTGGTTATATGTGTGGCAAGTTTATAATCTACTTAAGTCTGTGTTGTAAGTTTATAAAGACAGATAATCTACTTTAGTCTATGTTGTAAGTTTATATAGGCATATAATCTATTTTAGTCTGTTATAAGTTTATGTAAGCAGATAATTTACTTTAGTCTGTTGTAAGTTTATATAGGCAGATAATTTATTTTACTCTGTGTTACAAGTTTATATAAGCAGATAATCTATTTTAGTCTGTGTTGTAAGTTTATATAAGCAGATAATCTATTTCAGTCTGTGTTGTAAGTTTATATAGGCAGATAATCTACTTTAGTCTGTTGTAAGTTTATATAGGCAGATAATCTACTTTAGTCTGTGTTGTAAGTTTATATAGACAGATAATCTACTTTTGTCTGTGTTGTAAGTTTATATAGGCAGATAATCTACTTTAGTCTGTTGTAAGTTTATATAGGCAGATAATCTACTTTAGTCTGTTGTAAGTTTATATAGGGAGATAATCTACTGTTGTCTGTGTTGTAAGTTTATATAGGCAGATAATCTACTTTAGTCTGTTGTAATTTTATAATGGCAGATAATCTACTTTAGTCTGTGTTGTAAGTTTATATAGGCAGATAATCTACTTTAGTCTGTTGTAATTTTATATAGGCATATAATCTACTTTAGTCTGTGTTGTAAGTTTATATAGGCAGATAATATATTTTAGTCTGTGTTGTAAGTTTATATAGGCAGATAATCTACTTTAGTCTGTGTTGTAAGTTTATATAGGCATATAATATATTTTAGTCTGTGTTGTAAGTTTATATAGGCAGATAATCTACTTTAGTCTGTGTTGTAAGTTTATATAGGCAGATAATCTACTTTAGTCTGTTGTAAGTTTATATAGGCAGATAATCTACTTTAGTCTGTGTTGTAAGTTTATATAGGCAGATAATCTACTTTTGTCTGTGTTGTAAGTTTATATAGGCAGATAATCTACTTTAGTCTGTGTTGTAAGTTTATGTAGGCAGATAATCTACTTTAGTCTGTGTTGTAAGTTTATATAGGCAGATAATCTACTTTTGTCTGTGTTGTAAGTTTATATAGGCAGATAATCTACTTTAGTCTGTTGTAAGTTTATATAGGCAGATAATCTACTTTAGTCTGTTGTAAGTTTATATAGGGAGATAATCTACTTTTGTCTGTGTTGTAAGTTTATATAGGCAGATAATCTACTTTAGTCTGTTGTAATTTATAATGGCAGATAATCTACTTTAGTCTGTGTTGTAAGTTTATATAGGCAGATAATCTACTTTAGTCTGTTGTAATTTTATATAGGCATATAATCTACTTTAGTCTGTTGTAAGTTTATATAGGCAGATAATCTACTTTAGTCTGTGTTGTAAGTTTATATAGGCAGATAATATATTTTAGTCTGTGTTGTAAGTTTATATAGGCAGATAATCTACTTTTGTCTGTGTTGTAAGTTTATATAGGCAGATAATCTACTTTAGTCTGTTGTAAGTTTATATAGGCAGATAATCTACTTTAGTCTGTGTTGTAAGTTTATATAGGCAGATAATCTACTTTTGTCTGTGTTGTAAGTTTATATAGGCAGATAATCTACTTTAGTCTGTGTTGTAAGTTTATGTAGGCAGATAATCTACTTTAGTCTGTGTTGTAAGTTTATATAGGCAGATAATCTACTTTTGTCTGTGTTGTAAGTTTATATAGGCAGATAATCTACTTTTGTCTGTGTTGTAAGTTTATATAGGCAGATAATCTACTTTAGTCTGTGTTGTAAGTTTATGTAGGCAGATAATCTACTTTAGTCTGTGTTGTAAGTTTATATAGGCATATAATCTATTTTAGTCTGTGTTATAAGTTTATGTAAGCAGATAATTTACTTTAGTCTGTTGTAAGTTTATATAGGCAGATAATTTATTTTACTCTGTGTTACAAGTTTATATAAGCAGATAATCTATTTTAGTCTGTGTTGTAAGTTTATATAAGCAGATAATCTATTTCAGTCTGTGTTGTAAGTTTATATAGGCAGATAATCTACTTTAGTCTGTTGTAAGTTTATATAGGCAGATAATCTACTTTAGTCTGTGTTGTAAGTTTATATAGGCATATAATCTATTTTAGTCTGTGTTATAAGTTTATGTAAGCAGATAATTTACTTTAGTCTGTTGTAAGTTTATATAGGCAGATAATTTATTTTACTCTGTGTTACAAGTTTATATAAGCAGATAATCTATTTTAGTCTGTGTTGTAAGTTTATATAAGCAGATAATCTATTTCAGTCTGTGTTGTAAGTTTATATAGGCAGATAATCTACTTTAGTCTGTTGTAAGTTTATATAGGCAGATAATCTACTTTAGTCTGTGTTGTAAGTTTATATAGACAGATAATCTACTTTTGCCTGTGTTGTAAGTTTATATAGGCAGATAATCTACTTTAGTCTGTTGTAAGTTTATATAGGCAGATAATCTACTTTAGTCTGTTGTAAGTTTATATAGGGAGATAATCTACTTTTGTCTGTGTTGTAAGTTTATATAGGCAGATAATCTACTTTAGTCTGTTGTAATTTTATAATGGCAGATAATCTACTTTAGTCTGTGTTGTAAGTTTATATAGGCAGATAATCTACTTTAGTCTGTTGTAACTTTATATAGGCATATAATCTACTTTAGTCTGTTGTAAGTTTATATAGGCAGATAATCTACTTTAGTCTGTGTTGTAAGTTTATATAGGCATATAATATATTTTAGTCTGTGTTGTAAGTTTATATAGGCAGATAATCTACTTTAGTCTGTGTTGTAAGTTTATATAGGCAGATAATCTACTTTAGTCTGTTGTAAGTTTATATAGGCAGATAATCTACTTTAGTCTGTGTTGTAAGTTTATATAGGCAGATAATCTACTTTTGTCTGTGTTGTAAGTTTATATAGGCAGATAATCTACTTTAGTCTGTGTTGTAAGTTTATGTAGGCAGATAATCTACTTTAGTCTGTGTTGTAAGTTTATATAGGCAGATAATCTACTTTTGTCTGTGTTGTAAGTTTATATAGGCAGATAATCTACTTTAGTCTGTTGTAAGTTTATATAGGCAGATAATCTACTTTAGTCTGTTGTAAGTTTATATAGGGAGATAATCTACTTTTGTCTGTGTTGTAAGTTTATATAGGCAGATAATCTACTTTAGTCTGTTGTAATTTATAATGGCAGATAATCTACTTTAGTCTGTGTTGTAAGTTTATATAGGCAGATAATCTACTTTAGTCTGTTGTAATTTTATATAGGCATATAATCTACTTTAGTCTGTTGTAAGTTTATATAGGCAGATAATCTACTTTAGTCTGTGTTGTAAGTTTATATAGGCAGATAATATATTTTAGTCTGTGTTGTAAGTTTATATAGGCAGATAATCTACTTTTGTCTGTGTTGTAAGTTTATATAGGCAGATAATCTACTTTAGTCTGTTGTAAGTTTATATAGGCAGATAATCTACTTTAGTCTGTGTTGTAAGTTTATATAGGCAGATAATCTACTTTTGTCTGTGTTGTAAGTTTATATAGGCAGATAATCTACTTTAGTCTGTGTTGTAAGTTTATGTAGGCAGATAATCTACTTTAGTCTGTGTTGTAAGTTTATATAGGCAGATAATCTACTTTTGTCTGTGTTGTAAGTTTATATAGGCAGATAATCTACTTTTGTCTGTGTTGTAAGTTTATATAGGCAGATAATCTACTTTAGTCTGTGTTGTAAGTTTATGTAGGCAGATAATCTACTTTAGTCTGTGTTGTAAGTTTATATAGGCATATAATCTATTTTAGTCTGTGTTATAAGTTTATGTAAGCAGATAATTTACTTTAGTCTGTTGTAAGTTTATATAGGCAGATAATTTATTTTACTCTGTGTTACAAGTTTATATAAGCAGATAATCTATTTTAGTCTGTGTTGTAAGTTTATATAAGCAGATAATCTATTTCAGTCTGTGTTGTAAGTTTATATAGGCAGATAATCTACTTTAGTCTGTTGTAAGTTTATATAGGCAGATAATCTACTTTAGTCTGTGTTGTAAGTTTATATAGACAGATAATCTACTTTTGTCTGTGTTGTAAGTTTATATAGGCAGATAATCTACTTTAGTCTGTTGTAAGTTTATATAGGCAGATAATCTACTTTAGTCTGTTGTAAGTTTATATAGGGAGATAATCTACTTTTGTCTGTGTTGTAAGTTTATATAGGCAGATAATCTACTTTAGTCTGTTGTAATTTTATAATGGCAGATAATCTACTTTAGTCTGTGTTGTAAGTTTATATAGGCAGATAATCTACTTTAGTCTGTTGTAATTTTATATAGGCATATAATCTACTTTAGTCTGTTGTAAGTTTATATAGGCAGATAATCTACTTTAGTCTGTGTTGTAAGTTTATATAGGCATATAATATATTTTAGTCTGTGTTGTAAGTTTATATAGGCAGATAATCTACTTTAGTCTGTGTTGTAAGTTTATATAGGCAGATAATCTACTTTAGTCTGTTGTAAGTTTATATAGGCAGATAATCTACTTTAGTCTGTGTTGTAAGTTTATATAGGCAGATAATCTACTTTTGTCTGTGTTGTAAGTTTATATAGGCAGATAATCTACTTTAGTCTGTGTTGTAAGTTTATGTAGGCAGATAATCTACTTTAGTCTGTGTTGTAAGTTTATATAGGCAGATAATCTACTTTTGTCTGTGTTGTAAGTTTATATAGGCAGATAATCTACTTTTGTCTGTGTTGTAAGTTTATATAGGCAGATAATCTACTTTAGTCTGTGTTGTAAGTTTATGTAGGCAGATAATCTACTTTAGTCTGTGTTGTAAGTTTATATAGGGAGATAATCTACTTTTGTCTGTGTTGTAAGTTTATATAGGCAGATAATCTACTTTAGTCTGTTGTAAGTTTATATAGGCAGATAATCTACTTTAGTCTGTTATAAGTTTATATAGGCAGATAATCTACTTTAGTCTGTGTTGTAAGTTTATATAGGCAGATAATCTACTTTAGTCTGTTATAAGTTTATATAGGCAGATAATCTACTTTAGTCTGTGTTGTAAGTTTATATAGGCAGATAATCTACTTAAGTCTGTGTTGTAAGTTTATATAGGCAGATAATCTACTTTAGTCTGTGTTGTAAGTTTATATAGGCAGATAATCTACTTTAGTCTGTGTTGTAAGTTTATATAGGCAGATAATCTACTTTAGTCTGTGTTGTAAGTTTATATAGGCAGATAATGTTCTTTAGTCTTTGCTGTATTAGATTCATATATAAGAGATGGATTTCACTTTTCATAAAAAGAGTGTTAGTAACCTACATATACAAAGACAAATTAAAAAAAAATGTCACCATACATATTCCTGTCATAATATTCATTTTCTTCCAAGCACACCAAATCAACAGGAGTCTTTCTGTGCAGATTCGAATCACCTACCACAGCAGCATTCCTTCTAATCAACTAGTTAATGCAATAACAGTTTCATAAAACTCATCTTTTACAACCATAAATTGATTCGCTCACTTACCTGATTATCTACCCAATTTCCTCACCCATCATCAGCTTAATCGCTCACATGATTATCAACAATTTTTTTGCTATTAAACTGAAGTAAAAACTTCTATAATTAAATTAAGTTTGAACATTTTGTTTGTATCATTTGGTTTTTATTACTTAACCCTAATCCTAACTTTCTCCTTTTTTACATATACAAACAAACTTTTAAATTGTGATGAATTATGTCCCTTCGATTTACCGCATGGCAGGAATCACATTGTGAATATAGATTAAAATAATTCAAGAAATAATTTATTTCTCATGAGCGACCAAAAGTTACAATAAAATAAAAATAAAAATTTAATTGGAAACGGTGCATCATTGTATGAAAAGTAGTTTTTTTTCTACTGACCCCCTGAAAATGCTTCATGATTACTTAAAATAATATAGCTTTATTTGTTAATATTTTTGCTGTATGACTATAGATACGTTTTATATTATGGTATTTCAAATAAAGCACCAGTTCATTGGTTCAAGATCTGAAATAAGAGAAATGAAGGTATTTTATTTTACATGTCTAGTAGTGATCTTGTTCACATCTGCACCCAATTTCTCACAACTCTTTTCTCTTTTATCTCTCCTCGTTTTGATAGGTCAGATCACTCTTAACATATCATTGCTTCTCTAATAATTCTATGCCTTATATGTAAAATGGTTTATCTCTGGTTTCAAAATATGTCTCAGTGTCCGAGATCATTTCTTTATTTGAGTTAAATCTCTTTTCTTTGAGCATTTTTGTAAGTCTGAAAACAGCCATTACTCGATGGGAGCCACATCTAGAGGTTGGGTGTGAACACAAATTAAATACAATTCATATAGTTTTGCCATCATTGCGATCGACTTGTCACACGGTGCATTGTATTTTTTCTTTATTTGTGGACGTTTTTGGCAAGTTCTCCCTTCGAACAATTTGCTACTGCTTGTTCTTCCTTTCTCAAGGTAAGGAACTCTTAGATATCATCATTTTTTCTTCCTCTAATTAATAGAACCATGTACGCTATGTAATCTTCTAACCCGGGAGAGCAATCTTATTTGCTGTTTTTCAGGATCATTTGCATTTTATGTCAGCGGACATGGAGGAGACTGGTGAGTGGCTGACTTTCTTGTAGGCACTTGGTCTGATGATGAGAAATCCTTGGGTGCACATCTTAGGATATTTGTGGGCCCATCTCAATGTCGATATATTTGGGTGGTTTAGGTTTTATACAAGGATGCATTATTGATATTCCGATTCTCTTTAGTATGTTGTATTTTGTAGAGTTTTAAATTGATGAGTTGACTCATAATATGTGCCATTTATGATCATTTTGTAGAAACTATCTTGTGAATCCATCAACACATAAGGTGTTCATTCAAATGGAGACTGCTGAACTAATGGATGATGAGAAATCCTGGGATACGTAGTGTGTGGGTCAATCTCAATCTCCATATGTTTAGGTTGTTTGGGCTTTGTGCAAGATCGTGTTATAAATGTTCTGTCTTTTTAGTATGTTGTACTTTGTAGAGTTCACAGAAAAGTCTATAGATTGCTTGACTCTCATATGCACAATTTCCAATAATTTCATGTACATCTAGTTAATTTAAATGAAGACTACTGGACGAATGGATAGATATAAGGAAAGCTAGTTCAGAGTATATCATGATACACTGACAGAAGCATCGTAAGTTCTATTTCAAACACTAAATATGGCCAGTCATAAGATATTATGGTGGCTCAATGTTGCATATAAAAGGCTACTTTAGACTTCTACATGACAGGCAAGTGCCAGGATAGTGCTTCTTATGGAGATGCATGGAAGCTTCTTTAAAGTATATTTAAATCTTAAACCTGATAAATCAAAAGTCATACTAAGATTCTCATTAATATTTATTGATGTGTTTGAATATGAGGCAGACCAACGTACATACTGGCATTTTTATTAACATGCATAAACACATCTAAAAATACTACTTCAGACAAGACACTGACAGACTCGATAGATGTTAAGAGCTTCAGTTTTTGATTTATGGACACATGTAAAAAAATGCTACTTCTGTGTGATGGTCTGACAGAGCTTATATACATTTATTGACACGCCTGAAATAATCACTGAAGATTCAAGGCTGACAAATAGACTCATCTTGTAAATTATACTTCACATTTAGCATTGGACTTATATTAATCTAAATGCTATATGAGATGTTACTATTAATTGAACTAGAAACATCAGAATGCCATTTTATACAGATTTATTTAAGTCCTACTAAAAACTAACGGGCAGACATCTTCTTAGAGAGGTACAAGAATAAAACGTATGTCGTTTGTTTAAGACTGATGAACATATGTCAAAGATATGCATGCACCAATGGAATAATACAATTTCAGCCTTCATTGTGAAATTTATTTTAGGAAAAGTCCTACTAAAACCTAAGAATGACAGAGTGATGGACAGACAGCTTCTTAGAGATATACAAGAATACAATTTATGTCGTCGGTTTAAGTCTGATGGAAAGGTCTCAAGGATATGAATGCACCGATCAAAAAATACAATTTCAGACTTGTGAAAGATCGACGAGGGACAGAAATTCTTACACACATTTCTGGACTCATCTAAATATGTTAGTTCCGATTTCATGACCAATCAATGGAGTTACGGAGCTTCTTATAAGGATTTGCTATTTAAAATTAACACTTATAGAGCTATGGTGACCTCTTCCTTAGCCTGACAGACAGCTTCTGATATCGAATTTTTTATCTGTCTAAAATTGATACTGCAGTTATCAATGTGACAGAAAGTCGTACAGACAAAGAATCAGATAGAGACTAATGCTAAGACAGATTCATATGGAGATGAATGGAAGCATCTAAAAATGTGATTTTCACAAACTCAGAATGATGGATGGATATAAAAATACTGATTAAAATTTCAGGTTGACAGACTGATTAACAACTATTGCTTCTTTCAGATGTACTAAAGTGCATCTAACACCTGCTCCTTCAGATAGTAGAATGATAGAACAATGCAGTGTAAACGTTTGATATTTATCTGTAGACTTATCAAAATTAATTTCACAGTGTAACACACTGACAGATAGACAGACATTATTAAAGATACATAGATGCATCTTAAAATACTTACATGGACATAAGCATGACAAGAGTTTATAATAATTCATTGAGGCATCTGAAATTGTTACTTTAATATCAATATTTCATTATGAATGTCAATTATATTTTCTTCTTTTTTTACTTTTATTCAATCCAAACAATTCATTGAGAGGCAAGGGGTTGCTGTGATGAGGGTTCATATTTATAGGGGGTATTCTAAGTTGAGAGTTGGGCAGCATGATATCTGCATGTTGGTACAGTGTAGGAAAAAGGGAACAGGGTAAAGAATTACAAAGGCAAGCAGTCCACTGTAGGGGTTAAATTTTGTTGTATGTCGGGTTTGTCAAGGGTATTTACGTTAGAGGGTACAATGCAGTAAGTTCATCAGAAAAAATTCCGTTGAAGTAATATATTTAGTTATCAGAAATCAGTAAAGCACAACTATGCCTACGTTTCACTTATTTTATAAAGAGTATTTTGTAAATTTTTCTTCTGTATAATTCTTTTGTAATTTTATTTTTTGTATATATATATATAGTTTTCTTTTTTTTTTAAATATTACAGATGTTAATATTGTTATTCTGTTGTAAGAGAGCATTACTTCTTGTTTAAAATGTAATTCGATTTAATTTCTTTGCTCATATACTTTATTCTGCTCCGACTATGTTTTTTCAGCACTAAGTCAGCTATTTTATTAGCAAGAACTTTACACCTAACCATTGTGGCTATGTGGTTAAAACACTGACTGAGGACCTGGGTGTGTCGGGTTTGAATCCAGTTCGTTCCATGGAAACACTTTCATCAAAAACCACACATGACCTTGTATCTAACATCCTGGTGAGAAGGTAAATAAATACTAATTCCTGATTATAGTGCCTTATTGTATTTGTTAATACTTACAATATATATTTTCAAATTTACTACCATATTTGTGACGTTACATAATATATAATTTTCTTATAGAATTTGACTTGCATTAAAACTGAATCTTTGTAAGCTTTCCAAATTTACTACCATATATGTAATGTCACATAGTGTCGAAAACAATTATCTGGGGAGGTGCTGTACAGAGCACTCTGTCTTCTCTTGATAGATTAATAAATTGACTTTGCAATCTTGTGGGGATTGGTTTCTTCTAGTCCCTATAGCCACTTTCATACATAATAGATTTACTAGCCTCTATTGTATTGTTATGTTCATGGTAGATGCTAGATTGGGATCCAATCTCCGTATAACATTCATTTATTATTTTATTTAATTTAAATACAACAAAAAGACATTTGCTTTCTGATCATTCAAGATTTTAAAGCATTTAAACTCTCTAATAATCTTTTTTCAGATCTTGAACTTTTTGATATAATTTGATGTTGAAACACTGTATGCATATAAAATGTCTTTTCCATAGTCATTCCTGTCTCGTATTAAATTTTACTTTTAAAGAAAATAAATAGTTTAATAATTTAAAACAGCAAGTAGTTTACCAAATTTTGAATATTTAAACTCTCGAATAATCTTCTTGAATTTAAAAATTATGTTGTATCTTATTTTTTCCGTAGCAATATTTACAGACAAGCAAGTGATTCACTTTTATCTTTTTTATTGAAAAAGCTAAGCTTACGAAGCAGTTTCTCATTTTATTACAAGCGAACTCTGTAGAAATTTAGTTATAAAATTTTGTTAAATCCTGCCAAATGAAATTCTAATAAAAAGTATAAGATAAATTTATAAGTTTTTTTTTAGTTATTAGAGAAACATATGAATTACTGTGTATATTACATTTTCTTTGCACCTTTTATTTCATTTTTGGATTTGTATATATTTCTTGGAGATTTTTTACTTACAGTGTAAATTTAAATTACAAGTAAAGAAAGTTCACTTTTTATATTTTTAATAAGATATTTATGAACACGTCTTTCATATAGTGAATTTATATCTAATCAAATATTGTAAGTGTTAAATCTCTATAGCATAAACTCACCAACATATGACATTCTTTAAACTAAAACAACTACTTGTATTTAAGGTCTAAATTTTTTTATTATGGTTAATGAATTACACACTATGATTGCTTTTCTTTATACATAAAACGAGAGTAAATAATATAAAATCATTGTATTTCTGTTGATATCATATCTCTAATTCTTTATTTACAGATATAAATTATTTTTCCAAGTCGACAAATAATGAAGAAAAATCTTGCTTTGGATGATTGCTGCCATATTTTTCTGTGAAACACATTGCTCAGTCTTTTAAAAGAAGTTCTATGATTTCTGATGATAAGAAATACAGGAGATAAAAAAATAAATGTTTTTGGATTTACATTAAAAAAAAATTCCATTCTACAGCCACATGTGAGCAAACATAAGAGAAAGCTTGTTTCTGTAAAAGTTTTCAGCAAATGATAATCTAAAAATAGACATGCAAACACATACAGGAGAAAAACCATATTCTTGTCAACTTTGTGGATCATCATTTTTAGATAATTCTCATCTAAAAGCCCACATGCGAACACATACGGGCGAGAAACCGTATTCGTGTCAAGTTTGTGGAGCTGCATTTTCAGAAAATGGTACTCTGAAGACTCATGTGCGGATACACACAGGAGAGAAACCGTATTCTTGTCAAATTTGTGGATCTGCATTTGCAGATAATTCTAATTTAAAGAGGCACATACGAAGCCATACTTCTGAGAAACCATATACTTGTCAAGTTTGTGAATGTGCATTTCAAAGTAAAACTAATCTAAAAAAACATATGCGAACACACACCGGAGAGAAACCATATTCGTGTGAACTTTGTCAATCGGCATTTTCACAGAATTCTGATCTTAAGAAGCACATGCGAACACACACAGGCGAGAGACCATATTCTTGTCAAGTTTGTGGATATGCATTTGCACAGAATTCGCACCTAAAGTATCACATGCGAACACACAAAAAGGAAATGTGATTGCATACTAGACAACATCAAGTGTATTTTGTCTCTCTGTACAGAAGTTTGTCAGGATGCTCATAGGAGGATCTATAACTCTACAAGTTAACCCTGACCAAATATTTAAAATGCCTTAATTTTAAATTCATGTTTACATGTTGTGCGAGGCTTTTATATTTTCAGCATTAAATTTGGTTTCATAAATAAAATCCGAACAAAAAAGTACTTGACATGTACACATTTATACACATAACAATACACACAAAAAATTGCCCCAATCTAGAATGATTTCTCTAGAGACGAAATTTCGAACAAACACAACATGGATTATAAACAAAAATAATAAGTATTAAAAAATAAACTCTTCCACTACTCTTTTTAATATTTCTAAAAATTACTGTTATTTTATTTTTATTAGGCAAATTAAATTTAACATTAAAGTGGAGTATCTGTTGTGGGTAAATGAGATCTTTTCAGCATCTCTATACACTGTAACTTGTAAAAAAAATCAAGTATTAGCACCAGGAAGTGACACCTTCCTCTTTGAAAGATAATGGAAGAAAATATAAAAGAGAAAAAAAATATTCCGGATTTTATGGATTTGCAATTTCACACAATTTTTATCTATGGATACACACAGGCTAAGCCATTTTCTTGTCACGTTTGTGGATTGGCATGGTTATGCACTGACTCAGAAAGTATTAGCAAAGGGAAGATAACTGAAGCAAATATAAAAGAGTAAGAACATTTGTATTTCTACAGAATTCTTCTACAAAAACATGCGATCACAGAAAAGAGAGAAATACATAAAATTAAAACAATTCTGGTAGGGGCAATTGGTATAATATAAATAAAAAAGTACAATCTTTAGTGAAGTACAGATTACAGAATAATCTACAAGGAATAATACTAATCCTTAAAATTGAGATATAAATGTAGATTATAAAGAAATCAAGTGCTTACCCAAGGAAATAGTTTATTGATGTTTAGAACTAACTGACCTAAAATAAAAAAGCTACCTTAAAACACGGCTGTGTATGTATAAAAATTGTTAATAATAAGACAGCCTGTTAACATGTGTGAAGATGATTTATTCAAACTCTTAAGAAAATTTTTTTTTATGCTAGCATTTTATTGTATTGTCTACTGACCATTTCCTCAGTGCAATATTTACTTTTTTCCCCTCCTATGCTCCAATGAACTAGCTACTCTGGTGCCCCTTCGACGTAAATTCACTAGACCAACTCGACAATCAGCTAAATCCAATCCATTCACCGTGGTGGTCCCCATATATCGGAGAGCTTTCTACTCCAATAGCTCCTTTTCTTGTGCTGCTGGCCTCTGGGAATCCCTCCCTGTGACCTGTTTCCCTGACGGTACTGGCATGCAGAAATTTAAAACTAATGTAGACAGTCATCTCACTGTGCAGCTCCTACTTTAGGTTGACCTACCCAAACCTTCTCCCTTTTTTCTCAGTAGCCCCTTACGTCTACAGTGGCGTCCTGCCTTGTTTGGGGTGAACTATGTTAAAAAAACATTGGCCCTTCTTTACCATGTATTTGCAGATTAAATAGCAACACTTCTAAATGTATTTCTTTTTTAAAGTATATTTATATATTTTCCATTCTTGTAAATAAACGTTAGTTTTTGTTTTGTAACTTTGGTGTTGGGTTTTTTGTGTGTTTATCGTTTTTGTATCGAAACGAATCCTTATAAAATACAAGAACCTTTTATATAGAATAAAAGCTCTGAATAAAAAGAGATACCAGTTTCTACCTACCAGAGTTTTTTCTCCAGAAAAAGGTAACTTTGACGGTTCTCTCTAAACCAAAAAAAAAGTTAAATGAGACTGGCATCATACAACAACAAAATAAAAGGCCACAAAAACTTCAGCATAATATGTAAGTACAACAATTCAGACTGATATAACACAAATTTCTACATAAAGGATGTTTTATTCATTTTAAGTGGGTTATTATATATATTATGATTATATCTATTGTTTCTTTTACAGGTACGTTAGTAAATAGACTTTCTACGTCTAGAGAGGCAATGATTTTATTTTCAGGTTGTTTGCTGTGTCAGATTTGTAACAGTTGTTGTGTGGACTTAACGCTGTATTTGCTAGGAATATATGGGCTGATCAGTTCATTTAGGGTCTTTGTTAGGGAGTATATAAGGGTAGTGATTTTGGATATGATTGGGCGGAGTGGGGAATTTTGTTTGTGTATTTTAACAGTTCCGTATAGATATCTGGGTTTATAATCTCCGATTATTTTAGGGAGTTAATAATTACCGATTTGGGCATTGTTGGCAGTGATAAGTTTGTTGACTTGTGTTTTTAATGCATTGGTAGGATTGGTAAATGATATATATAATAACTCATCTCTCCTTCCACTTAAAATAAATAAAACAATTCTTAAAAAGCTACTAATAATATGCACGACTGAAGTACCTTTTTACGACCATACGGGAAACATGTATACGCAAATTGACAGAGTTTCTATGGGTTCGGTTCTCGGCCCGACTTTTAGTGAATTTTACATGTCCAAGTTTGAAAACCTAACATTCAACACAATTGAAAAACCTCCTATTTACGTTAGATATGTTGATGATGTACTAATTCTAGCCAATAACACTAAACAAATTAATAAACTTAAAGACCTATTTAAAAAAAAAAACTCTGTCCTTAAATTCACCATAGAATTAAACACTAATAATAAAATCCTATTCCTAGATGTACTAATTGACACTTCTAACAATACTTTTAACACCTCTACCCATAAAAAAACAATAAAAACTCCAGCCTATTAAACTTCAAAAGTGAATGCCCCCACCGTTATAAAATAGCTTTCGTAAAAAATTTACTAAACCGAGCAAAATTGACCTCATCCTCTAAAAAAAACACTATTCATCGAACTAAAAAATATAAAACAAGTATTAATTAACAATGAATTTCCCAACTACCTCGTCGACGAACTAATAACATCAATGATAAAATACCTGACAAACACTAATATAAATAATAATATACAACATAACAACTCCAATTACATCAGCATATATTACCGCAGCCAAATTTCAGACTAGAAGAAAAAGCTATAAAGAATATTACACATCGATATATATCTCCAACAGATAAAGAAAACAAAATTAAATTAATTTATCATAAAAGATTCACAACGCAAAACCTTGTAGTAAAAAACAACCCCTCTCCAACCCCCAAAACACTAGAAAGAACCAATGTAGTGTATAAATGTAAATGCCCTTTAGGAGGATTTACCTCCCAAAATAATAATAGCTACATTGGTTTTACAACAACCACTATATCCAGCCGCCTCACTATGCACCTCGCCAACACTAGTTCAATATACAAACACCTACAAACGCACAACTACTCTTCTCTTCATTGCAAATACATATTTTCTTATTAATGTAAATGTTTGAAATAAAGAAAAAACATATGCTACAATAATTAAACATTTTATTGGATTACTTTTAACAAACAAATTATCAACCGAAAGTTATTTTTTTTAAATATTTGACAAAAAAGTCTCTTATTTTCAGCATCATCACAATTGTCATCATCTGTGTGAAGCTTGGCCTGCCCACTTAACTCTCTGAGCAGCACAGTATAAGCATTTAACATTGTCCTGCTAGTGTCTTTCGTTTCCATCATTAAATTGTTGAAATTGATATTTATAAAACATAATTCTGAAGCTAGAAATTATATCAGTAACTTAGTTTTCCATTACTTTAAAAAATCAATTTTGACAAACGTTCTCTTTTTTGAAAACATGACTTTGTATTGAATTAATGTTAACAAATTATCAACCGAAAGTTTGTTTTTTTCTTCTTAATAACGTTATTTTTTATTACACTTCATAACATTTTCTAATCTATTATATAAATCCCATCTCATATAAAATGTTTCCAACAAATTGTTTTTCGTTCGCCGCCGGCAAATAAACTCTTGCAGGTGACTAGTAAAGTTTCCCCTGCTAGTTCATCGCATGGCCTTAAATTTCGTTTTACACAGACTCCAGTTACCTCCCACACGATTGGTGTGACTGGTAGGGTCATCAGGATCTGTGAAATGGTATTTGTGGTTGACAACTGCATGGTTCGCTAGTCCATTATATACTCGAAAACCATCTGTCACAATTCGTGTCCCTGGTCGAACATACCGCTTAATTACGGGCAATAACGTTCCAAATGAGCATTTTACTGTTTGTATAAAATTGTCTTTTAAAGTTTCTTCTTGGAAAGCACACGTGTTTTTGGTGTGCGCGTAAATTAGAGAAAATGAGCCGTCTCTCTACCCCTTTATTTTTGGTGCGTACGACATGGTAGGAATTTTGCATTCGAACGTGCTTAACAGAGAAAGGAAAAAAAGGGTTAGGCTTACTATTCATCCTGTGTCCGGTGAGGAGGACGGGGGAGACGGCGTGTAGTAACTGTTAGACAGTGTTTTCTCGACCACAGGCTTTTCGAATCATGCTGATGAGATTGTCTTAATCGCTGGTCGTAGGGAGAGAAAGACTTCGTTGACAGGACCTGTTACTTGCTGGGAGCGGGTAAAAAGATGAGGAAAAGAAAGGTGTATCTTCTTTTATATCACTCAAATCACGCGTGGTCACGCATGATCTCTGGTCTGTGATTGGTCGGAAACCTCTGTCAACGTGATTTGCCGAGATCAAAGGGCTGAGTCAAATTGAAGGAAAGGTCGTACTTGTCTCCCCTTAGTTATTAGGATGTCAATCCGATACGTCCCGATATGTCGACTGCTACCTTCGTGAATGTGGAACCTGGTCCCCTATCCTGCTGAACGTTGTAGAAGTGATGTTTTTCTTTAATAATACTAGGCGTGGATCGGAGCATCACATCTCGTCCGCGCCGTGAAGAAGATCCTCTTCCTCTGAATGAGTATGGGTGTTGACTCGATCCTTGTCCCTTGCTATGGCGGTGTGGGCCTGTACCGTTCGCTGGTATCTACCACGACTGGGTGTTTCACCAGCTGCTCGCGCCTATGTATCGTACATCCTATTTGGGGGATTTGGCTGTCGATATTTGACCATCCCTCTGTTCTGTGGGTATGCCTGCCTTTTATTTTGCTGGAATAGCTTTTTCTTGGCTTCGGCTGGTTTGGGCATTGTGTCCCCTCTGTACCCTGGTTTGGGTTTAGTATGTTCGTTCTGGGGGCTTCTGTGCTGACGCCATTTTTGTGCCACGTAAGCTACCGGCTTCGTCACCGGAGAAGAATGTAACTGAATGCCCTTGTCCAGATTCTTTTGAGCCTCATTTACTATGCCTCCAGCAGTGTAGTGTCTGTCCATAGTTTTCACTACGTGTGGGGAAACATTCGGTGTCCACAACTTCACCTTCTCGCTCATTAGCATGGCACCCATCAATGAAAAAACCGTGTCCGCCGACATTTCGGTCTGCTTGTCTTTTTTATATTTGTCCTTTATGTGGACTGCCGCCTCCCTCACTGTGCTTTCTAGCCTTCCCGCGAAATTGGTTAGCCTTTCGCCCTCCTTATGCTGAAGGTCCCACGCAAGGCTCAAGTGCTGAAAATTCGACATGTGGCTACCGTGTGCCAACAACAGGTAAGCCTTTAGCTGGTCGAATGATATTGTCTAATGTGCTGAGTCTTCCATCTGCTGGAATATTCCCTCGTTAAGCAACTGCTTAGCCACTTTAAAATTTTCTCCTCCAATTTGGGGTATTCGTGACGCTCCGATCGTACGTGAATAGCATAGGCCTTGTCTAGGTCATTGATGAACTTGTTCACGTCGACACCCGGCTGGAACGGGCGAATATGACGCATGGAATCGCGCAACGACTGTTGCTTTAAAAGCAAATTATAATCAGCTTGATGACTGGACTGCGTTGGCGTCGGGGTCGCCAACTTCATTGCTATGAGCACATTGTTTAAATCCTCCGCCATTTCTCTTATCACGGAGTCTGACGCTTGTGTTGGCTCCTGCCTGAGCCTAAATAGCTCAGCTTTCTGGTCTTTAGTAAGACTCAGTAACTGTCCTTAAGTGAGTCCGGAGTAATCCATCTTTGTGACAACCCCCTATTAAATTATTATTTTGTTTGTCTCGTTGCTTGACGAATTAAAAGTTCACAGCTCCTCCTTAATATACAGTTTTTTTTCTATTATTTTTGTTTATTCTCGGAAACCAGCTTTATGACACCAATGTTATAGGTGGTAAACTTATTTTCACGCGTTGCTCTTTTGTGAAGAGACCGTTACTTCTGACACCAATGTTATAAATGTGTCGAAAACCAACCTCGTGCGTTTCAGTCTGGGTACGTTACTCTTTTGTGAAGAGTCCGTAACTTCTGACACCAATGTTATAATTGTAGTACTATGACACTGAACGTTACATATACGTAATTCAGCCACGAATGTAAAAATGTGAAAAGGTTTAACACCCGATGATAGGGAAACAACCCATACTCAATAAAAATGAATAATACATCGTATCACAAATTATAATCATGTATTGTATAAACAACCAAGACAAATTAACAATACATAACAAGTATTTATTTTTTCAAAAGATCAGCTGATATTCTTTCCGCACAAACGGAGTTCTTTATAAGAGGCTGGTTTAGTTATTCCGAGAAAGTTGATCAGTCAGAATAAGAATTAAGAGTTCAAATATAGCAATTACGAAGGCCTTTATGGAAAATTAAAATAGGAAAGTCTTTTTTCTTACGTAATTCGAGGAAAACAAATGAGAAGTCCTTCTTCTCCCACGGGAAAGTTCGATTTAGGACGAATTAATATAGTATTTCTTTTTTTCTTTTTTTTCCTTATGTCCTAAACACATACCTTTTTGGTCTGACGGCGGAGGGAAGGACATTTTGACAGGATTTTAGATTCTGTGGTCCGTTCTTAACGAGCTGTTTTTAGGGTTACGAGATATACGTAATCTCGACTACGGAGAGGTAATATGATTGACTGGTCTGTCGTAGTCAATTTTGTTGGAGCAGGTTTTTTTCTTTTGGTATCCGGTAGATAGCAGTATTACATGTCGCTGTATTTCTCAGCCGTTAATTTTCGAATTCCACTTTTTCTATTTTTGATTTTGTGTGCGGGGATAAATTGTTTGATATGACAGCGAGGTGAGCTGCCAATCTCTTAGACGTCCGCTCTAAACGCTGCTCGAGGACCTTCTCCTCATGTTTCTTCTCGCTTCGATTTTCCTGCTCTCCTGACATCTCCTGTGCATAGCAACAGTATTCTCCCATTTGATTGGTTGAATCCTCCGCCCCCGCAAATGCGTGGGCTTAATTATGAAAGTATGTCTGTCGAGCTTCCTGTTAACCCTCTTTTGACAAACGTCGCCCGCCTACACCCTCATTCTTTATGCGTAGGGTAACATGTGCCAACAAGACCCCTGATCTCTTTTTTATGCTTTTTGGGGCAACATATGTAGATATAACACCTACACCGCTAGATGTAGGTTAGCAAATATCAATACAGTGTCAAAGTAGAAAAAGGAATTAAGCAAAAAGGTTGTTTGGTTTTCGAAAGTGTCCGAACATTTTATATTCAGGCGAATATAGCCGGTGCTCGAGAGTCAAAGACAGGAGAGAGAGAAAAAAAGGCAGTAGCAAAGAGTGAAATGCTACTCACTGACTTCTCGCAGCCCGAACCCTCGTCCAGCGCTCTTAGTAGCCACGGCTACTACTTTTTCTTATCAACCCATCATGTCAACCCAATATTTCGATGTACTTGCATGTCATTTTTCTTAAAATTATCATCCTGAGGAAGTCTTACAATAAAGACGAAACGTTGATGAATATATAAAAAAAATATCTCTTGGTTTTTCTTTTTTCATTTTCCGTTACGTCGGATTACTCCTATCCTTCCTTTCTCACACACACATATATATATATATATATATATATATATATATATATATATATATATATATATATGCGTGTGTGTGTGCATTTCTTTCACAGCTTTTTAGAAAATGTACTTGCAAGTGATGGAAATGTATGCAATGTTGCGTTTGCATGTTGTCTCTTACGTGATAGTCTGTAAAGACCCATTTTATTTTATCAACATATGCTGTCTGTTTCACCTACAATTGTCGAAGATGAATATTTGTATATGCATGTAAGATAAGAAGGAGTTACAACTACTCTAACAACCTCCTTACGAAAAAAAAACACGGGTCCATGAAATAATGTATTTCGGGACTGAAGGTTATTTTGATTTGCTATTAATTCAAACAATTGTTTCTTCCTTTTTAATATATGGGCCCGGTGTTATTAATTATGGCGCGGAGTGTTATCTTTATTTTGGCGGGACTTAAGAACAAAGGATTAACCACAGTGGCAAAGGATTGCCGGACAAATGGTTATGAGAGAATGAATCCCCCGACCAAAGGTTGTGAGAGAGATGCCTTTGTAGCGGCATGTCATCCCACTGTTTTAGGACGTCGCCGGACCACGTGTAGATTAAATTAAGAGGTTTAGACAACCAAAGGGAAAGGAAGAAAACAGTATTATCTAAAACCTATATTAAAAGGAAAGCGAAGGAATAAGAAAGCTAACACAACATAAGAATGGTCTATTATAAAAGTAATAAAGAGGAAAACATTAATATATAACAAAAACAATTTATTAAACAAAGACATTTGTAGAGTTCGTCAATTCGTATTTGTAAAGTGTATATGCGATTCGTGTTTGCTGTATTTTCGTGTGGCAATCGTAATGTGTATGTTTGAAGAAAAGTTCCTCATTCGAATTAAAAGAGATTATTTATAATGTGTATGTTTGAAGAACAGTTCAGCATTCGGATTAAAAGGGATTACCTTTTGCCTCCCCCACACTGCTCGGTCGGCCGGGGGGGGGGTCAACGATCTCTTCGGTGTGCGTTCGCCCAGAACACGGAAGAAAAAGAGAGAGAAAGGAAGTGCGTGGCTTCCTTTATAGACCGGAACCTTCTGGCAACGTGATCCCGCAAGATCAGACTCTGTGCCCTACCTAAGAGACGAAGAAGGACTGAGCAAACAAAGAAAGAAAGGTCGCACATATGTCCCCTTATTTGTGGCGTCTGCCACAAATACATACATTCTCTTGCTAAATAAAATGAAGATGGTTGTAAAAGGGTTAATCGGTAAAATGTTACCATCAAAACTGAAAATAAAGAACAGAACCGTTAACATTTAAAATTGTTATCTTCATTTAATGTTATGCAAATAAGCTAATAAGCTGGAATAGATGGCACTGTGTTCGTAGACAGGTCTGTATTCAACGTCTATGTGAGGGGTTCTTCAGGATGCGCGATTTGACGTGTTATCGACACGCCAAGACACTTGCTTTCCTGAGTTGAACCTTGATAGATAATCTGTATAGAACTCCGTTGCCGAAAGCGCCTTTCTCGGGACTCATTCTTGACGTATTGGTCGAGGGCAAATGACGGCAATGACAAAGAAGAGAGGACAAACACAAGTGAACAGTTCAAGAATCGGTGCGTTTATTTACCATATGGTGGTAATAACAATGGTAATGAGATTTGGTTGGTGACGTCACTGGAACGGGAGAGACTGGAGTGGCGTCTCTGGAGGCAGCAGACTGGAACGTCCGGCGTGGTGTCGTTGGTGAGAAGTGGGGCAGGAGCTCAGGACTGCAGGGTGCTGGTGCAGGAACTCGGGACTGCAAGATGCTGGACCAGGAGCTGCAGGGTGTTAATGCAGGAGTCGGAGCTGCAGGGTGGTGGAGCAGGAGAGTGCTGGTGCAGGAACTCGGGACTGCAGGATGCTGGAGCAGGAGCTGCAGGGTGTTGATGCAGGAGTCGGAGCTGCAGGGTGCTGGAGCAGGAGAGTGCTGGTGCAGGAAGCTCGGGACTGCAGGGCGCTGGAGCAGGAGAGTGCTGGTGCAGGAACTCGGGACTGCAGGATGCTGGAGCAGTTGGAGCAGGAGAGTGCTGGCGCAGGAAGCTCCGGACTGCAGGGTGCTGGAGCAGGAGAGTGCTGGTGTAGGAAGCTCGGGACTGCAGGATGCTGGTGCAGGAGTTCGGACTGCGAGTGCTGGAGCAGGGGTCGGAGCTGCAGGGTGTTGATGCAAGAGTTGGAGCTGCAGGGTGCAGGAGTTCGGACTGTGAATGCAGGAACTCAGGACTGCGGGTGCAGGAGTTGCGACTGCTGTCTGCAGGAACTCAGGACTGTTGGGCGTTCGGACTGCTGGGGAGCAGGAACTCAGAACAGGAGTTCGGAACTGCCGACGTGGGGTACAGGAGTTGCGACTGCTGTGTGCAGGAACTCAGTGGTTCTGGGTGTATGTCAACGAGGTGTCGGATCATATCAATCCTGAGCATCCCCTGCCACTAAGCAACATAATCGAAAATGTCTGACCGCTGTCGAATGAGGAAGGACGAATGGTGTTTCTCACAATCCTGGCCATAGCAAGAATGGTGGTGTGGACGTCGCATCTGAGAGTGACCCAATCGGGTTAATCTTTTGCTGAGGCAAGTAACTAGGGGCAGCGTTGGGGCAAAAACTTAAATTTAATTGATAAAAATAACATGTTAAAATGTTTAGAAAGGGTAATGCCGCAGTGTACCATAGCCGAATATTGGACAAAACAGAAGAACGCAGTAAACGGTGTGCGGTAAAAATGTGGTCCTCTTGTTCGGTTAAAAATAGGTACTCAAATAGGTGTTATGCAAAATCAGGAAAAGTTTTTATTTTCAATATTTTTTTACCAAAATCATTATTCACGGTGGTATAATAGATATAATTAAATGTTTTGTTTAGTTTTTTTTTTATTTGTGGAGGGAAATAATCAAATAAGTGGTTTTATTTTCTTTCGGAAATATAATAAAACGTTTTTGTGACTTTTTAAATATATTATTATATAAAAATAGGTATATAAATATAGATTTTTCGGGGAAAATATTTTTAAAAATTGTTGGTGGGCCAACCATTGCACAGTTTTCTGTTCCCCATCTGTTTCTATAAGTAACGTTTGTAACGAAGTACTACACAAACGAACTCGTCCGCGGTAAGCACATCTGGTGCTTGTATAGATTAGCGTGCTTATGAAAAAACGCTGAAAATCGCAGTTCCAATAAAATTAACCTGTAAACTCTTTGATATATCAAGCAAAAATAGGTTTGTACACCAAACATTAGCAAAAAGCTATCGAGTAGAATTGTAATAAAAAATAAAAATCCGTTATATCATTTAATCGGGTCGGCCATCGATTCGAGCGAAAAACACGAAATTCAGGGGCAGGTAACTCAGTCTGTCATATTAACACGTAATAAATCAATGTGGTATTGATAATTTAATCCGCACGCTTCTCTGTACAAACACCGCACATTCTGTACAGTGTACACATTTTTATTTTTTTATTTTTTTGTTACTACCAATTAAATATAGTCCTGTCACTTGCTAACTGTTAAGTATAGAGAAAATAAAACTACCGCCGTGATTCTGAAAATCTCACCGGATGTTATGTTACGGATGAAGTTAAATGTGAGGAACAAATGTTGACACCGTTTACTGCGGACTTCGCGTCGGATGTTTTCTGGTTTAGCCAATATTTAAATGAATAAAATTACAATAAGTTTACACGTAACTAAAAAAAAAGATCGCTACTGTTTAGCAATCGTCGTCTCTTTGTTTCATTTCTGCGAACCTGCTCTTCCGGTCACCATCTTGAGGTTTGGACGTTTTCATTAACACAGTCGTTCTTTCTTTAAAGCAAATAAGTCCATCAAAAGCAGATTGTAAAAAAGGTAAGTGTTACCTCTTTGTTCTAAAAGTTTGTTAAGAGTTCCTACCTTTTCAAGCCAAATTGTTAGACGAAAAATTCACAATAGTTTTACAAATTTTAAATTATATTTTTTCATAATCTTTATAATAATAACATTATATAACCACCTTTCTTGTGTGTCTGTAATTCCTGTTAAATATTTAATTATTTTTACTTACTATTAAACGAATATTTATTAAAACCAACATGCAAGAATTTTAAAGTTAGAAATGGCTTCCTATCAGTTTTCAATTCAGTGACAGTTTTCAATTTTCGCACCATCAGGAAGTAATTCATTGTTTTTGTTCAATTACTTTTTAAACGATGAAAATTGCTTACGAAGAACCCGAAATGCATTATGCTGCATTTAATTTAGTAATTAACTTATTTTTTTAACAGGATTTTAAAAATGTCCTTTCTTTCTACACTATTGAATTTTTTTCAAATTCCAATAGATAAACTCTTAGTAGTAAAATAAATAATTTGTAAGTCACACAGAGGTAATAAAAACAAACACATGAAGTTGTCACACAATTTCATTAATTTAGAGATTATTGCGCAACAAAATCTGAAAGTTTATAAATTATTATTACTATTATTATTATTATTATTATTATTATTTCGCACACAGTATAGACTGGGATTATTAAATATAGTTTGTCGCTTTTATTGCATGTTTTTTAAAAATTATTATTAAAACAATTCTACCAAATTAAAATACTATAGTTAATAGATGTTTTAAGAAAGTATCAGTTTTATTATATTATTTTTTTCTCATTTAGACTTATTAAAGAACGAATTTAATAATACTATTCATACACTATGAATACTCGTATTAATTATCGAACTGAATAAATGCGAATTTTTGGTTTAATTTAAAACTGATTGCAATCAAAACGAGTTAATCTTATTTAAATCAATGATACAACACAATAGCTTGAAATACAGTATATATAGTACTGACGAAAGACCCAAAGACAAATATTTTAATCCTAATTTGCATAACTATTTTTTTAAACAGTCTATAATAAATTAAAGTTTGGTGTTATTCATTTGTAATTTTATTGTCTTATTTCTCTGATATATATATATGCAATAATTGATACAACACAATAGATTGAAATACAGTATATATAGTACTGACGGAAAACCCAAAGACAAATATTTGAATCCTAATTTGGATAACTATTTTTTAAACAGTCTATAATAAATTAAAGTTTGGTGTTATTCATTTGTAATTGTATTGTCCTATATCTCTTATATATATATATATATATATATATATATATATATATATATATATATATATATATATATGCAATAATTTCTGTCGATATAAACAGTAATAAAGTAAATTGATTTAATTTTAAAAAATTCTGAAAATATGCTTCTTAAATCTCCAGGAAGGTCATTTAAATGAAACTAATATACGTTAGCTAGCTAGAAAGAAACATATCGACTCATAAGAGTTCATAGAGAAAGAGTGTAGCAACTGCTTTTGTTCTATCCTCTTGTTCCCTCACCCCTTCTCCTTCCCTCTCCCTCTCACTCCCTCTTCTCTAGCAAGTATCCAAATTATTAACAATCGATATTATAAAATGACAAGTAATAGGTGTCCATTAGTGAACAAATAACTAATGCATAAAACAAAAGTAAATAAAAACAAATGTAGAATAAAAAATGTCTAGTGATTGTGTGATAAAAACAAAACAAAAACAGTAAATAAGATTAAAAATATTAATTAAACTTTTTTTTTATTGTTGTAAAAGAGTCCCTCTTTATGCATCATTGCTCAGACGAATAACTTTCTTTTATTTAGTTTCTTACTTATTTAAAAGATCTATCAATCTCTATAAAAGTACCTAAATATTAATATTTATCTATTTATATGAATACATGTTAGTGTTTATCTATTTTATATAGAAAATGCGAAATTTTTTGTCTCGTGTTTACAAGAAACTTATGAATTGAATGTCTATTATTTAAAATGTTGGTTTCAAGTAGCTAAATTTGCGAAGCGTTAGCTAACTTGGCGAAGCAATAGCGAAATGGTAAAGCCAGCTAAAATTTATTTACAACGTAATTTTTAATCATAAACAATAGTTATGAATACTAGATGCCTTGAATTATAAATAAGGTTAAATATGTAACATGAAGAGAATCACACACACACAAACAAATATGGTTACAATGTAGGTAAAATAGAAGGTATCCACTTCATTATGGCTACCATATCTGAAATCAGAAATGCAAACCATTGTTAATTTTCCCAAAAAATCCACCATTAAATTTTGGGTCATTTATATTTGGGGGCAAATTAACAAATAATAAAATCAAACTGTTTTATACTACGGATAGTTTTTTATTTTTTTAATTTTGAAAATATTTTTAAATAGTTTTATTATTAACCAAATATAATTATATTACAAAGTAACAAACAACTATCAACAAATAATGTTTTTTTTAACATATTTTTTTCTGTCCTTTTTATGACTGTATTTTAGTCTTTATTTTAAAATCATTGATCAGAAGAGGCTAATTCTTGTTAAAATGTATCCTTGTTTGTTTTTTCTCTGCAAGCTATTTAACCAAAACTGTGATAATTTCTTCTTTGAAGTGAAGAGGTAATGTTTCGAGCTTTGTTTTTTGGGGGAAGCAATGCGAATGCCACAAGACACAGCCTGTCGAGGCTAGACATTTAAGGCAATGGCGGTAATGAGCTCTGCTCGTTAAAAATTTCTGTTTCATGTGGAAACAAGTGTGTTCGGGGTTTATTTAAGCATCCATTCTGGCGGTGCTTGAAGGGTGAGTGGGAGGGGACAAAGGCATTGCCAGGGGCAACTGGTGTTTTCATGGGACCACATATACACAACATAATTATCTGCTCCAATTTCAACTTCGACCTATGTGTCAAAAAGAAAAGAAGTCAAATAAAAATTTGTAACACACTTCTTGTTAAATAAAGTGAAAAAATCTCTGTATATCCAAATTACTAAAAACAACCCCAAAAAGAAATATTAACGAATACACTTAAGTGCAAGATGAAATCAACAGTTTCATTCGTTAAATAATGTCTTAAATGCGAAAAATTCCAATCAAGCAAAGGAAAAGGATTTCTGTTTGGCGAGCACAAAATGCAAGCATAACAAAAAATCTGGCTTAAAATATAATGTGGACATTTTTTTTATTAATACCGATTCATGATAAAATCGGTACGTTCTATTTAACCCAAATTTAATTTCAAGTACTTCTGTAAGTAATGTCATGGCGATTGTACAACATAGTTAACAAGAAAAACACAGGTGAAAAATCAAATAAAAAACAAACAACTTTTACCAAACTCAAGAAAATGTACTTTACTATCTACCTATATAAGTTTCACATGTACATACTCATTATAAGATTTATTATCTATGCATTTTTTTATTGTCACTTTTAATCTGTCTTTGGGGTTATATTTTAAGATAGCGTCCAATTTTTTGGAAGCTACTTGCTAATTTCAGGCTTAAAGATAATAATAATAATAATAATAATAATAATAATAATAATAATAATAATAATAACTAGCAGGACCCGTGTAAATTACACGAAATGATGTGTTCAATACTAATTATCTTGTTATGTTTGAATAAAATATAAGATCTTGCTTGTATGTTTATTTTTAAAAATGAACAATACATGAAGCAATTTACAAAACTTATTTATATACTATATTTCTAGTGACGGTAATATTTCGACGACTAAACCTTACTTTGTAAATGCTTTAGATAAAATTAAATTTGGTTTCAATTCATGAGTAGCATACAAAGATTTGGAAGGTCGTTGCCTTTGATGTAAAATAAAACACACACTATCGTATAAATATGTGTCTTCCCGGTCGTCCGCTCCCTTCTTCCCTCCCCCCTTCGATGTAGAAAAAAATCTTAGAGGTTGCTTGCGATCGAACTATAAACCAGTCGGGCCGACGTCAAAAACCGACGTCAACATCCTACGTCACTAATCGTTGCGCCATAGGGAGGTACTTGAAAATATTAGGAAAATTAGGTGACTTGAATACTTTTCCAAATCTAGGTGTGACACACATGCGGAGAGCTTTTGATGTAAGTGTGACACACGAACACACACGCTATTGTATTAATATATAGATTAAAAAATTACCATAATCCGATCAGCAATAGGAGTACGGTTCCAGTAACCTCCGTTTGTTGTTACTATCTTTTAAGCCTGAAATTTGCGACCAGGTCCCCCAAAATTTCTGGGGTGTTGGAAAGCACACTAAAAGCTTCACTAAGTAAAAGTGACTATAAAAATGCATAGATAATAAATCTTACAATTCGTATTTTTTCATCATTTTTTCTTGTAACCTATACTTCATAATTGCAAATTTGTTTTATAATCAGTTATTTTTATAAACACATATCATTTTTGGTCACTTGCGATTACGAAAACAAATTCTCGTTATTTTTTGTCTTAATTTTTTTAAACCGCTCGAAAAACAAACAGAATTGAACTTTGTTCATTGAAGTCTTAAAATATTTGCATAAAAATATAATGGGATAGTCGCAATTTTGATTTACTTCAGATTGTTACAGTTAAAGATACTGTTATAAAATTATTTATCGGTTAAATAAATTCAACAGGAAATAGACAGTGAGATAAAAACAGTTTTAACCGAACAATGTTAAAAAAGCAAATATCTAAATATTTTATAAGAAATAAACACAAACTATTTACAAATGATTATGTAGAGTATTAATTTATAAGCCAATATTCACTGCATTATTGATGGTTACATTTTACTATCATTGTTATTTTGTTAGTTTCTCATGTTTCAAGAAAAATTTGAAAATTTGAAATTTGAAAATTCAGTCAAACTCTAAACGGTATAAAATTATGAGGAACTCTTCTTTGATAAACACCGCTTGTCAATTTCCGATTTCAAAACCGAAAGTTGTCACTAAGTAGACGTTTTCTCTTCAACTGAAAAGCAACCTCACCCGATTTACACAAATAACAGAAATAACATTTTACCGGGAATTTAAACAGACATGCACCATAAAAAACATTTTCTCACTAACTTCGATCTTAACGGCATCAAGTCTAAGAAAATAAGAATCTCATATTCTAAATTAAGTTGTGATTTTTATTTCATGGTTTTCTTTTGATTGAATAAAATTGTAGATTTACCTTTTTTAATGAATAAATTTTTTTTTTTTTAGAATAACTAGGATATTTTTCCAAAAATAAGTTCAGTTTTAAAAAAAATTTGAGGGGGCAGGTCGAACATATTTAGTTGAATTTCACAAAATAAAATAAAATAATTAGTTGAATAAAAAATCGAAAAAAATTCTAACAGGTGCAGATTTGCTAAACATGTTGGAAAAAGTTAGATATATTTCATCCAAAACGTTCTCTATGGCAATGTTTTATACACACGGTCGATATATTTCTCAACCTAAGCATGTGGTTAAAAAGAAGGAAATGAAGTATCACTGTGCAAAAGTGGTCGTGGATTATATTTTTTAACGAAAACAAAACTCACTCAGATTTAGAAACTACAGAAGACTATGACTGCAATATTTTTATTATTTTAAATTTTTATATAGAAGATATACTTTTGTACTAGGTCGGTTCAGTTCATTTTATGAAACATGTTTTGTGTTGATATCGTCTGCAGTCTTAATTTGTTTGTTTTTCTTTGCTTTGCGATCGCCTGCATTTTTCGGATTTTCTGTCCGGTTTGTAACTCAGTTACAGAAAATTAAATATTTAAACAAAAAAAAAACAAGTGCATTCTAAATGTGAAATAAGAAAATTAAATTCGGTGACTACCTTAACTGAATTAAAAAATATTATTTTTAAATTATTAAATAGAATAAAATTTTTAAAGAAAATGATTATTTATTAAGAAAAAATTACAAAAATACAAACTTACATTTTATTCTTCCAAATGATGTAGATTTATATCTTAAAAGTAAAACCTTTGTTGGATTTCTGAAAATAAGTAATGACATCAGAGGAAACATGCGTCTTTTTTATACCTATGTATTTCCATAGAATTTGAAGTAAATGTTTGTAAAAATTAGCCCAAAATTTGATTTTGTCTTAATTTTGTCATTTGTTTTCTTTCCATGTTTTTAAAAAATACACACTGATAACTGCACGTTCATATGCAAATCGCGTTGTAAAATTATAAGTAAAATGTTATTATAAAAATATTATAATAATATTTATGAGAACTTTTTCTGCACACTGCTCTATTAAATGATAATAAATTGTAAAATTATAAGTAAAATGTTATTATAAAAATATTATAATAATATTTATGAGAACTTTTTCTACACAGTGCTCTATTAAATGATAATAAATTGTAAAATTATAAGTAAAATGTTATTATAAAAATATTATAATAATATTTATGAGAACTTTTTCTACACACTGCTCTATTAAATGATAATAAATTGTAAAATTATAAGTAAAATGTTATAAAAATATTATAATAATATTTATGAGAACTTTTTCTACACAGTGCTCTATTAAATGATAATAAATTGTTAAATTATAAGTAAAATGTTATTATAAAAATATTATAATAATATTTATGAGAACTTTTTCTACACAGTGCTCTATTAAATGATAATATCGTTAATTCGATATATGATTGTTTCTATTTATTTTATTAACACAGAATTCAGGGGCTTTAGTCATAATATGTAATCATAATTTAAAAATGTTTTTTTTATTTACATCGACGGTGCTTTACATTCAGTAAAAAGAAGCCTTTGTTTTATCTCACTCTAGTAGAGCTGTTTTTATTTAAATGTAATAATACATCTTCACTAAGTTTCCTACTAAAATCCTGGATGTTCCATAGTTAATAATTAATAAATATTGAAAATGTCATTAAAATTGATTGATTCCCTAAATTTTGGTGACTTTTTTAAATAAAGAGAGAGTTAAATTTATATTTTCCATTCCTATAAGAAGGTGAGAAAGAAACTAAGAATTTATATTTTGATAGAACATGGGGTAAATCATGAGAATTCTACTCTGATTTTCATATAACTTAAATTCTCAGTTTTTTCTTTTCGTCCAAATAAGTTGGTGAATTCAAGAAACAAATCGAAGGAATAATTTACTCAGTGATGCAAGCAAGTATGACAGATATTTATATAAGTGGGCATTGATAAGATTAGTCAGAGAGTTATTTGGTCGGTCAATCAGCAAGTTATCAGATAGTCAAGGAGGCAGATAGGAATTTTGTCAAAGACACATCTCTTATCTTTTGGCAAATGTACTTAACATAAAATGTCCATTTAACCTTCCCATTTATTAGTTTTCTTCTGAAAAATGCAACTTCATTTTCATCACCAACATCCAGCTGCCCTAAAGAGATACAACGAGAGTCATCAGTTTTCTACAAGTCTCACAGGTCATATAAACTACCCACATTATAGTGTAATAATTTTTCTTAGAAATTTACCTTTAAATAAACCTGCTATTTTACTTAATTGTTTTATGTCTACAGTTTTATCCTCAATCTGTGCCTGAGAACAGGAGTCAAAACCTTACCACAGTAACTCAAGTTATTTACAGGATATAAAAGGAAAATTGGTCCCATCATTGGAGGATCGCCAATACAAACCAAACCTCATTATATATGAGGGCAACCCGCATACATTAGTGTTGGCCAGACTTATTCATGAACAAATTGGGTAGGATACATCATTATTCTTTAATTACACATTTGTTAAGAAAAGCAGAACACTGGCAAAAATTATGTGGAATTGGAAAAAAATTGAAGAATTGAATTTTACTATCAACAAAGAAAATAATATTTAAAATGAAATTTAAAATAGTAAAAAAAATTAACGGATTTTTTGCATGAGACTTCAAGTAAATATTGTGAAAAAATGGGATTAGAGTTATTCAATATGAAGTGATTTTTAGGTTTTAAAAGTTTGTACATACAGTTTATTTGTTTCAGTGTTCAGAGATTAGTTTAGATAGAAGGAATTAGTCAGAGAAAGGGGTCCAAACATTTAAAACGATTAAATTATGTTAAGTATAGACTTCATCAAAAATTGACATAAAAGTTAGTGTTATCTAATGGATAGAGATACTGGGATTCGACCCTCGGTCGAGTGTATACCAACGACTAAAAAGTTATTTTCTTTTTTTTCAGTTTAAGTTTTGCAAAGAAAAAACAAGATGAAAGGAATATGTGAAAAAGGTAAGACTTTTAAATTGAAAATTGAATGTATCTTAATGTACATTAAAAATAAAATCACTGAGATGTTATTTATGTATTATTCCAACATTTCAAGAAATATTTATTCATCAAAGGACAATTAAGAATTTTAAATTTGTTTTTCGTTCTATTTGTTTTCACCACACTTCTTGTGTAACAGTTCTAACAGTGGAATGTTATTTCCGTGTTTAATAAATTAGCATTTTATTCAGTATCTCTGTTTAAACATAGAAATTGAAATTGTTATATATTATTAAGTCTTTACCATGCTAGTTTAAAATAAAATCAAATTTATATTGTTTCAGTGACTAAAATTTTAAAGAATTATTCGTTTTCTAGACTGATTTAAATTAAATAATGTGGACGAAATCATACTTTGTTTTTGTGGGTGTGTGAGAAAATAATTATTGTCTTTGGTTTAGGATCATAGGTTAAGACTAATACTTAACTTTTTAAATTGTAATTAAAATTTGTTGTTATTTTAAGAAAGAGCTTGTAGCACAGAACGTGTTTGTCTTTTCTACGATGTGAGAAAATAATTATTGTCTTTGGTTTAGGATCATAGGTTAAGACTAATACTTAACTTTTTAAATTGTAATTAAAATTTGTTGTTATTTTAAGAAAGAGCTTGTAGCACGAAACATGTTGCAGACTCATGAGTTCTAGAGCAGATTGCATGTCTTTGAGTAGCAGGAAGTCATGAGAAACTTGCAGACATCAATTCACATACTAGAGTGGATAATGCACTTTGACTAAACAAACTAATGGTGAAACTGATTTGTTTTGAGTATTAAAACCAAGGATAACATTTGTATGTATTCCTTTTTTGTTTTGTGTGCTACTAACTTAAGAAGCAATAAAGAACAAGCATAACATATGTAGTGTTTGAACGTTGTATCAGTAGATCTGCTAACGACATTAGAAAAAAGAATGTATTTAATACTGGGTAACAGGCATAGTTTAGCTTATAAATATTACATTTGTGACAGCTAAAAGTTACATAATTAAGAAAACGGTTAATAATCTGAAATAGCCAAATATAATTGATAGTATTGCAACAATAAAAAATAAAAGTAAGTAAAAATTCAAGAGTAAGCAGGATTTCATAAACACCCATCAAAATCTTTTGTTAAAATCATACTTCTAATAGGAAAATAATATTTAATTCACAAAATAGGTAATAACTGCTCAATAGTTTCTTTGATTGAACTTTATTCCCAAATGTTTATTATTACAAAAGAACAGAAAAATCTGAAATATCATTTACTACTGAATTGTTCTTATTTTATAGATTGGTTTTGTTTTTACTGAATTGTATAGAATAATTTTGGGCCTGTTTACATGAAAATATTTAATAAATATTGTTCTACGTAACTATGATTTATTTATTCTATTATCTTCATGTTGGTCAATTATCTGTCTTTTTCTGTCTTCTTAAAAATTCACAAAAATGTGAAGTAAAATAGCTTTTAGAATTTAAAAAATATAATTCTATATTTTCCTGTAAGATTACCAGACGTAAGCATCAAAAATAAATATTTTGGAAAATATGTTTGATCATCTTCACAAAATTGAATGTTTTACCTCAGATGTTTACTTGATCGCATTACAAAATCGATTAACATGTCTATTCTTGATTTGCATATTGTGTCTTGTGTGTTATTACTAATACTAAGTATTACTTGTAGGTTATTCTTTTCTTTTTGACAGTTATTATTGTCTAATTTTGATTCATCATTTTTGTATAATTTGTTATTTTAATAGAACTAATTAATTATGATTAATTCTATTTATTCGGATTGTGTAGGTCTTTCTTGAAAATTCCGGAATATTCTTATATTTTATTTCAGTTTTTATAAGCCTCCTTAGTTTTTTAAAAACCTACATTATATTTTGTTATTCAAGTTTTTTTAATATATCAACGTTTAATGATGGTTATGCTAAATCAAAAATTATTTCATGTGTGAGAATATGAATAGGAACCTTATCTATCATGATATCATTGCAAAATCAAAAAATAATTTCATGTGTCAGAATATGAATAGGAACTTCATCTATCATGATATCAATGCAAAATCAGTTTACACATATATGGGTCTTACTATTTTTTATATAAATTTAAAGCTCTTAAACAGAAAATTAAAAAAATGGGTTTATCATTACAAACGAATAACAAAATATATTTAAATTTATGTAACATTGACTAGGTTATTTTTAAACAATCATGTAAAAATATTGTATATGTTTAATATCGTATTTTCTTTATTTACAGATAGTAATTGATCTGGAAAAGAAGATTTTTAAATTTAACACTCGGAGAAACAGATGTCGAGAGCTACATTTTCACATAATTACTCTTGGAAATTGATTTAAATACACAATGTACAAAAACAACTTTTTCATGTAGAATATGTTGATACCTTTTCTCAGAATATTTCAACCGAAAATCTTATCTGTGAAAAAGTATTATCTTAACATATGAAATATGTCCCGGAATTCTGACTTCAAGTCTGAATAGTATCTAATATTTAAAATATCGATATTTGATTCTGCCTAGCTTTCTGTTCTGTGGACCATTGGTGCATGCAACTACGTGCATTTTTATAGCTTGTTTTGGTTCAGTGATTTTATGCATTCACTTTTCAAAACATATGTATGACACATAACAGTGAAGACTATTGATCCAGGAACACATAGTATAGAAATATTTTCAAAGACATGGAGAGATAGAAATTTGTACAAGTGGGTGAAAAGTAACATGCATTTATAGAGAATCCATCTTCAAGAAAGAATTGGAAGAACCTATTATTGCAAAGGAGGTTTTTCAGCATTAACAACTGTCAAAGAAAAGGATTTAAAGCATTTCTACAAAAAATAACCATGGAAACATTTTCATGTAAGACAAAATAACATTTGAGATTCATTCAGGAACAAATAGTGTGGAAATATTGTCTAATATGTGGCAAGATATAAATTTGTACCGAGATGTTGGGTAAAAAAACATGTAACTATAGAGAATTGAGCTTTAAAAAGTATTGGAAGAAACTATTATCTCATAAAATGTGTTTTCAGAAATAACAATATTACAAAACCAGAAAAAAGCACATAACAGATCAATGTTATGAAATATTCGATTTCTAAAAGTCAAAATTACATGAAGAGATAGTTTTACTGTGAATTATAAACATCTGTCATGGAGGCATCTTTTCAAATAATTTCCCAAAATATGCAAGTTCCTACAATAGATAAGTCCTTAACATGTGACGTGTGTGGAAGTTCATTTTCTCGTAAACCTAACCTAACAAGACACATGCAAATACACACAGAAACCGGAAAGAAACCATTTTCATGCGAAGTATGTGCAGTTGCATTTTCTCAGAAAGGTAATCTGAAAACACACATGCGTATACATACGGGGGAGAAACCATTTTCTTGTGAATTGTGTAAATCTGCATTTTCTGGAAAAGGCAGTTTGAAAACCCACATGCGAATACACACTGGAGAGAAACCATTTTCTTGTGGATTGTGTGGATCATCATTTTCTCATAAATCCAGTTTTAATTCTCACATGCTAATACATACAGGAGTAAAACCATTTTCATGTGAACAGTGTGGATCAGCATTCTTTTGTAAATCCCATTTAAAAGTTCATTTGAGAATACATTCAGGAGATAAACCATTTTCTTGCGAAGTGTGTCGAGCTGCATTTTCAGATAAATCGGTTTTAACTAGCCATATGCGAATACATACAGGGGAAAAACCATTTTCCTGTGGAGTGTGTGGTACTGCTTTTGCTCATGGATCCCATTTGAAAACCCACATGCGCATACATACAGGAGAGAAACCATTTTCATGTTCAACGTGTGGGTCTTCATTTTCAAGGAACTCCTATTTAAAAATTCACATGCGAAATCATACAGGAGAAAAACCATTTGCCTGCGAACTGTGTAAAAGTGCATTTTCCAATAAAACCAGTTTGAGAAGACACGTGCAAAAACACGCAAAAAAGTAAGTTTTTCTTCCAAGTTTACAGACATTTCTAATTTATATACATTGACATATATATACACACAAGAGATAAACAACTTTTTTGCCAAAAAATAAACCAGATATTGGAATTCTAAAAATATTAAATTCACAAGTATTAAATTTATAAATGCATTTTTTTTTACTCTTCATAGATATTTTTTAATTAAAAGAAACTAATCTATTATTATTAATTTGATAACTACCAAGTATTTCTCAAATTTATTTGAAAAAATAAAACGTTTAATTTTAATAAATACAGTCAACACTAATTTATTTTGGTTTTTGATGTATGTATGTGAAAAATGATTACATTAGCAAGTATGGATTTTGTATTATAATGGAGGAGTGCAAGTTACCTTGACACGAAAATCTTGAAAACATGTTAACGCTCAGACTAAAAGAATAAACAAGCCTGAAGTCAGGTTTGGGGTTCAAGGAAAGGTCAAACATAAGTGTTAAGACAAATTCTATACCCTTGAAGCATTGACATCACGATATTGTGTGAGAGTAAGAAACACATTTTTAGTCAATCTGTCACTGGAAGCAGTCACGAACAAATGTGAATTTGAGATGTAATTCAAAAAAAGAAAATGGGAATTTAATTCCTAAAAGAGTTGATGGTGACTGGTCTGCCCATCCTTCCTACTTTCCCAATAACTAAGTAGAATTAGGTTAAGAAGAATATTTGGGCTCAATTTAATGAATGTGTGACATTTAATCATATGATAAGAAAATCTCTCCCAAATAAATACCCAGTTTAAATTCTCTGTCGCTTTGCTCTTCCTTCTCGGTGCATAAAAAATTACTTTGTTTTAAACCCACTGCGGTGATGGTGATGATGAAATGCGGTCCACTACGATGATGATGACGTTAGTGCACAAGTATAACAAGAACAAAAAGAACTGAGTGTTTTAAGAAACGACAATATAATATTTCTAGCAAAGTTCTTTGCAAAAGTGTTTTCAGATTATTGCAGCAGGTCTTTAAGGAATAGAGATCTAATATTTGTTAAGTACCATGTGTGTTATTTTCAAAAACTTGTGCAAACGAAGCCTCTGCTAAGCAATTCGAGTTTTAACAGTTATGCATAGGACTCTTTCGTCTTTTTTTATACCCCAGTTGTCAGACGGCTTTGGAATCGTGTCCAATTTGGAAATCCATATGGACTCTTTCTTTTATCCACAGGGGTTGATTGACCAGGTCGAATTATTTTCTAAGGTTTAATCGCCTGTATTTATGATTGAACCTTCAGCCTTCAGAAGACACACAATTAAAGTTAATTGTACTTAACACCTTTATCCGTTGTGCCATGTGTCTATGTAGAAGTACATTTTACTGTCTTCTATATAATTAGTTTTTATCTTGAAAGCATTATTTTGAGTAAATGTATATCTATGTTCATTTAAATTTCATTAAGGTACAGTATAGTCATGCTTATAAATAAGACTTTCAAATTGTGGAGAGGATTATGGATTTGCTAATTGGTTGCATACTTATTTTACCCCATGTGTTTGTAAGGCCACTGTTCCAGGGTTAAAACCTTAGAATTCAATATCAGAAATAAAATAACTAAAGCATCCATTGAAGAAATTACATCGGGCCATATTGCTTGCTTATTGAAATTGAAATTATTTAACATGCAAATGAGTTCTTAAAGTATATTTTTAACTTACTAAATATACCTAAGGTATAAATACCAGTTTGATATATTGTAATTTTTGAGGCAAAATCTGTAAAGCTACCTCAATCTGAAATGGACATCAGAGGTTTCGTGATAAAGCCAGACAAGTCAAGTTGTCAAGAAAAGATCAAGAAGGCTTGTGAAATGTCTGTTAGCATCAGGTATGCATCTGAGATTGTCAACAATCAGTGTCAACAAGACCTCATCAATTTTGACAAACCATTCGACGTTGTTGACAAATGTGGATTTTGACAGAAGTATATACATTTTGAGTAACATGAGGCTTTGACAAAAGAAGTTGTTATAAAAAAGTGTTATGGAAGAACTGACAAACTTCGCAGAACAAATTAGGGCGAACGGTCAGAAAATGGTAAATGTAGAAGACATACACACGATTTCGTTGCTAAGTTTTTTTGTTTCTTTTAAATTTATTTCTGTTTCTATTTTCTTTTTTTCTTTTTTTGATTATTTTTTGTTTCAAGTTAATTTACTTTTCCACGTGTATCATTAGACCATGCTTAAACTATCTTACATTTCGAGTCACGGGAGGCTTTGGGAAAATAAGTTTTTATAAAAAAGTAAGCCCTTGTATTTTCCGACTATCCTTTTTTCTCAACAAATGAAAGTTTTCTATCTTTAAAAAAATGAATAAAAAGATATAAACAATGCGCTAAATTTACTTTGAACATTTTATGAGGGAAACTTATCTTTAATTTTTTAAGACAGCAACACTTATTCTAAGTAGAAGCTTATAATGTGGATGCATAGAAATACGTGGCTTATTACCAAGGTGCAGGATTACCCCTCGCTGTGATGGGCCCATAGATCCTGTTAGATCATTTATCAATGAACAGAAAACTTTGATGTAAAATCTGTGCTACTGAGCCCTAACGTCATGGCACCGAACCTTTGGAGGTGGGGGCTCCATAGTCCTTGTCGACAACAGTTCTAGAGCTGGAGACTCGAATAAAATATCCTGTTTGTACACCTAAATTGCTTAAGGAGTAGATAGGCTCTGCCTATCGCCCGACCTCTGCACTCCTTTGTCTATTAGCCAGTCGCAGAGGTACCATCACAGGGACCCCTCAAAGGTATAGTGTTTGGCTTTGTACTCTAACTAGGACAATAAACACAGTGCCAATATCTCTTTTTCTCTATCTGGGAAACTTAGGGAAAAATTATTGCTACTTAGTTTTATATGACTACTCTGGGCCGCCCTTCTCTGACAGGTTGAGCGTACAGTTTGTCCGGCTACTGTTTCCAACTGGGAGTATAAGAGCCTTAACTCTTTGATAGCGAATATAGCGGCTGCTCTATCAACAGTTACATAATATTGGTATGACTATAGTGCCATATCGCGCGTGGAATGGGACCTTTCACTTATCACCGCTGGGCTTCTCAGATGTCACAAACTCATAGATGAAACCCCAGCTAATAGTCTACTTCTGTTAACTGTCTTCTGGCACTAAATATAAATTTTGTCCAACTCACTCAGTCATTTATATTGATAAAAGATAATGACAATAAAAAGAAAAATGATCAAATCAGACGCCTAACTCGCAAATCAATCAAATCGCCTTTTCCCTTGAGGCTTTCTTTCACGAATATCCAAGAGTTTAAGACTGACCTAAATGATTTAGCACTATTTCTTCTAACAAAATATCTTACCACTAATTGAAACTAACCTACACTCCTACATCCCTTCTAATCACTTTAACATGACTGAATACCTCCAAGTGCCCAAACACATAGATTTGAGGATTTTAATGTCAGCTGCATCGATTAGCTTGGCTTCTCAAACTATACAGACACATCTAATAACATCATGCATAGTTTCTCCATTGCACATGCCCTTTCACAGATTATCACTTTCTCAACCCGCATCCCAGATCATAAGGATCAGCAAGCCTCACTTCACGACCTATACCTGACTTGTCTGACGAATGCTCATAGACCACTTCTGAACGCTGATCAAACTGTGATAATGATCGATATCAGCCTAAACTTTCAACTCCAATCTTAAGAGATGTTGCTCTAAACGACTAGATACTAAAAACGGGATGAGTGGGAATCAACCAGAGATCACAGCATAAAATCATTTTCTCTGAATTGTGCGCAAATGAGGAAACTGAATGGAAAAAGGTAGGCATTGAAACATATGTCCCCACGCAGAAATAATTTAGCACACCCCACTCTCCACAATTGTACACTTCAACCTGTGCAGCTGCTATTTTGCATAGGTAGAAAGCATTCCGCCGTTTCAATCGCCAAATGCTGATGCAAATAGACAAAAACTAATAGTATGAAGAAATAATTGCAAGAGCGAAGAAGAAGCTAAGAGTAGGTATACCGAGATACCAGAAAACGTTTTGAGACACAAAAATTAGGAACTTGATATTTTTGGAAAATTTATGATAGTGTGATGAATAATCGGCAATCAACAATTATCCAACCCCCATGATATCGCCTGCACGGCATCTGATGAAGCTCAACTGCTTGATCAGCGGTTCTCATTTAACTCTACCTCCTTGAACTGCACTAAGCACACCTTTTCAAACATTCCTTTGTGGGCTTAAGCCGCACTCGATAGTCTAAGCATCACTACTTACTAAGTCCAAGATATAAAAAAACCTTGACACCCCCAAAGTATGTGGGCCTGATCTTATCCCTGATATAATCTTAAAGAAATGCTCTGCTGAGCTAACTCCTGTCTTTTCTAAACTCTACAACAAATGCCTTGCCGAATCTTGCTTCCTTAATAGTTGGAAAATTGTCTCTATGCTGCCAGTTTTCAATAATTCTGGTAAACGAACTGACGTAAGATTATTGCCCTACTTTTTTCACTAAAGTCTTTGAATTATTTATCAATCAAGCGATAGTACACCACCCCGTTAAGGCTAAACTTCTTTCTGACAAACAATATGGATTTAGGGAATCCCGTCCTACAGCAGATATTCTAACAGTTATTTCAGAATGTTTTGACCATATACTGGATAAAGCTTTGAAGATAGGGCGCTAGCGCTTGATATATCTAAAGCTTTTTACCAGGCCTTGTTGATGGTCTACTCACAGAAATTAAATCATACGGTATTACTAGACGAACATTTAATATAATCAGATCCTTTTTAGTCAAAAGAAAGATCCACGTTGTCTTTGATAGTCGCACATCTAAACATGACCTTAATGTGGGCTTGCTCCAGAGATCGATCCTTGGACAGTTATAATTCCTGATCTTTATAAACGACTTCCATGATGTAGTTGTATCTAACATATGTATAATTGCTTATGACACCATGTTATATTCCCGAAATGTTGGCAATGGTTGAATCCTTAAAAAATGATCTCCTGTCTGTAATAGAATGAGGACATAAATGGATGGTAACATTTAATGCTACTAAGACTAAGCTCCTTTCTTTTTACAATTATAAGGAAATATTTCAATCATCGATAGCCATGGCTAATTGCACCCTACCTGAGAGTTCATTATTAAAACTACTCGGTATAACATTCACAGATAATATTATTTGGAGCAAATACATAGAAGACATTGTCAAAACTACTGCAAGGATGGTAGGGCTCCTCTAGAAAACTTCTAAAAAAGATTCTCAAATCTAATAGGTCCCAAACTATCTAACAAACCTTTGTTCCATGGCAGCAATATTGCCTCTATGTACTTGTTTTACAAGTATATTAATAGAATGTGTTCAACGAATGTGCTGCACTCGTGCCCCCTCTATGTATATACTCTTTATCAACCCGCCAAAATCGTTGTAGCCAAAATGATACTGTAATGTAGTGTGCTCTTTATTTCTTGTTTTTTTCCTACATATAACTGTGTAAAGAGGAAAGTAGCAAACGATGTTATCTTGTCGATTATGTTGTGTATACATATCTGGAATGTAATTACTCCTTTTCTTAACCATCAAGAGAAGGCAAGTAAATATATAATTGAATCATTTCCTTCAAAAGCAATGTATTTCCTTCTAAACGTCACTAATAAGGATATAAAATAGAATGTAATGAATATGTTACGTTATCGCTGCTTTTGTATTTAAATAGTTTATCTTATGAACGTAACTATCCTAATTCTGGACTTGTTGGCACATGCTTCCTTATGTAAGCGGTTAAATACACTGAATACAAACAGTACAAAAATAGAAAACCGTAAGCTATTCAAAGAGGAGGAGTATACATTTCATAAAATAAGCTCACACATTTTGGGAAGCGATGGGTTTTATCATCAATCAAATTTGAGGTAAAAGGAACCTGTGTGGTTTATGAAGACAAATCCGAAAAGAAAGAGAGTCAGATCCAGGAAGTAAGTACAAGGAGGCTACCCGACTTATCTACAGACACTGTTAAGAGAATATATCCATTTTCACAACAATAGTAGATACAATAATTTATCGGCTGGCATTTCGGCCACGGATTGTACCACTGACAAACAAATTAGCATAGAAAAAATGAAGGTAAAAAAGTCAACTGTGAAAACGATTTCCATAGATTAATTAACATCACGTGACGAAATCGGCATTTTCTTCTCAAAATATGAATTTATTCATTTCACAGCACTCAACAAACTCTTTCTAAAGTCAAACCTTTCCTTACCGTGAAGGGTGGTGGCAACATGGTAGTCTCAGTAGTAAAAATACAGGAAGAGTCGGCATCAGGATCCATTGTCAGCTGGTTGTCTCTGCATGTGGCAATCAAAGAAGTGTCAGCCGCAAATCAATGCAAATCAACCGTTCTCGTGAGCTGTATGCAGACGTCTGAATCGCTTAACAACAACCACACTCAACAGAGTTCGACAAAATCGCTAAGTCGGCCAATTAAATCTGATTATAACTTGCTAGTGTAAATATAGAAACATATACGCACATATATATATATATATATATATATATATATATATATATATATATATATATATATATATATATAAAGGAAATTTACAACATTTTTGAAGCACACATTGGAAGGTATTAAAGTGAAATATTTTGAAAATCAACAATCTTGCAATTTAAAGAAAAAAATCATTTATTTAATTTTTTTTTTCTTTTGCAAAAAAAAATTAAATAAATGAATTTTTCATTTAAATTGCACGATTGTTGATTTTTAAAATATTTCACTTTAATATATATATATATATATATATATATGATTATTTTTATTTACACAGACATGTACAAAATCTGCGACACTGGCATGTCGATGTTATCGATCAACAGTTATTATGAACTGAGCTCTCATCAGGCAGAATTAGAATCGTATCTTAACCTCAGATCATATTTGGAGAGAATGAAATGGAGAGAAAAAAAGAAGAAAAGAAATTTAAGATTTCAAAATTTAGGGAGTCACGTGGTTTAGGACCGTTAAAAATAAAAAATAGTTAAAATGTAAAATCTAGAATCTAAAATAAAACAAAATAGAACAAATAAAATAAAATTAAGATTAAGTGAAAAGAGAGACATATAATTAAAAGGCTAGGATAAAGATAGATAGATAAATAGAAAGATAGATAGGTAGATAGATAGAAAAAAATTAAAACGTCTGTTGATTCAGACAGAGAGGGGAGAGGGAAGGTAACATGCAAGTGAAAGTGTCAAGAAATCGGCAGTTGCTTCGGTTATATGATGCTACCAATTACAACTGATTTGAGAACACACAAACATGTCTACACACTTATACACATAAAGACTGCCATGAATTACAGCTGATTTGACAATACTTTGTTCGCCCAATTCGAAGTAACTGCCGATTTCTTGACACTTTAACGTTTTGTGTAGTGATGATGACGTGCTGTCAGTATTTTCAGCCAGAAATTTGGGACATTGTCAATTCCTAGGGTCTTGAAATTACTATTCTACTTTTCTGTAGACAACTTCTTTGGTAATTTCCAGGGCTGACATCTTTGGTTTCTTCTCGTTATCCTGTTTAGTGGTGTTGATCCATTCTTTTTCTAGATGTTGTTTGGGGTCCTCATAGAGTGGCTTCCAGAAGTTTTCCACTTCTTCTGGAGTAGGTGGAGATCAAACTTTTATTTCGTCTCCTATGAGGCTCCGATCACCATCCTGGGATTAGTCGTAAAGAGTTGATTTATTCTTTTTTACTCATATCTTTTTGTTTTGTTTTTTATTTGTGCAGCTAAGGCTTTTATTTCAGCTTCATGTTCTGCTATCTTAGCTCTTAACTACGGTGGGTTTTGAAGGGAATACTCTGTTTTAAGTTTCTTCACCTTCTTTTTCAATTTTTCTCCTGGGGGTTCGCATGTCAGAAAGGCAGATATCTGATCCGTTTCCTTTCAAAGTTTTTCGATCTTTTGTTGGAGTTTTCTCTTCCAGGCTTGCTTATAAGCTTTAGTCTTCAAGTTTCCATCTTTTCCCCTTTATTGGTGTTGGGGTAAAAGTGTTGACTGCATGAACCATGCTGCCCCATGAGTTGCATAGTTTATCTCACTTAGATACTCATTATTTGATACGATCCTTATAAGGGCATCATTCACCTTTGTAGAAATAGTCTTGAAGGCTTTATTACTGTTCATTTTTACCAGTCTGGGTCGATCTCCAACAGACAGGCCTCGTGCCACTTCTATCATCTTTGCCAGCTCTTCCACCAGTTCCATCTGATCTGTATCCAGTATCTCTTTTTCAAGCAAGGCATTGTGTTGGCTCTTTTCCTACCTTTCACGAGCCCCTGTAGAGAGTGACCCTCAAAGAGATGGCACATTGTTTAGTGGGGTGTCGTCTCGGAGACGTCTTTGCTTTGTCGGTGGTAGGCTTGTGATCGGTGCTATCATGTCAGGTAGCTGGGTCAGCAGAGATTCTGTTCTACTGTTCTTTGATTGGGCCTCACAAAACCTTTGCACATGAAGGGTGTTTCTAATTGGACAAAGGTTGTCCTCAACGATCTTACGGATATCTAATTTCATATTGGAAATTTGGTCCGTGGAGAAGGCATTGTTTTTCAAGAAATTAAACTTTTGACATGTTAGTATTTCCTTCACGATGTCCTATTTGCATGTCTGAAAATCTTTTGCCATTCTTGGCATTTTTCTGCCAGTTTTGGATGTTTTGTTTTGGTATACTCCATTGCCCATATCAGCACCCAATTATCTTCCCTGTTCCATATAGTTTGAGCAAATTAAGTAGTGTTTGTCTTGGTGAAGTCAATCATCGCTTAATCAGCAGCTTCTACTTCGATTGTATCTTTTATATATGTGATACAATCGAAAGCATAATTTTGGATATAGTTTTAGATATTTTTCCCCGGTAGGGCAGACGTTCGTATTTGAGCCTCGAATGCATTGTTTTTCTTTCTTCTCCACTTCTCATACCTTGAGTAAGCGAAAATAATTTCCCCTCCTCAATTGACCTAATTATAGTTTTTTTTCTGGTGGTCATTGTTTGGTTTTGCCTGATTTCAGGACCAGAATTGGACTGGTCTGGTGGACTATCCAGTTTAGTGTTGTTATTTCTGGTAACATCACTAGAAGAAGGTGCACCGTTATTTTCCTCATATGACCCAGTGCGTAGCAATTCTGAGGGCATCTTTTTATTCTGGGCAACATCCTGCCAGTTTGTAGACTAATGATTTCTTTTCATTTTAATTTGAATTTGAATATTTGGTCAGTGTTTACTTCAAATGGGAAGTATCATCATGTCAGGATTTCTGACAAACCCCTATACAGAGAGACCTTAGGCACTCGAGGACAGTGTCTAGTAGACATTCAAGTTCTCCCCAGTAGGCATTTAAGTGCTCTCTTTTTATTTTTTTTATTTCTTTAATTGGCTTTGGACGGGGCATTCGTCCAAATGCCATACAATCACCCGCTATTTACAGACTCCAACACAGAGCTCTTTTCAGTATTCTGGCTGTTCCCTTAAGTGCAGTTGTTTGGATTTCTCTTGCACTTGGTTCACCAGGTATACTTGCTAAATACTTTTTCAAGTTCTTCTTCATGAGTCCAGTCGCTCCTATGATAACTGGGATGAAGGGAGAGAAAGGGAGAAGGGGAGAGAAAGGGAGAAGGGGAGAGAAGTCTTGTTCAATGTCCAGTTTGTTTCTGTACCTGGAAGCAGTGTGGAAAATTCAGCTTAATTTAAAGTTTATGAAATTTTTGTCCTTTTTTTCTGTAAGCAACAAATGAAATAAGATTTAACAAATACATAATTTTATTTACAAATATTTTATAACTTATTTGTTATTAAAAAAAACTTCGCTATTTACTCGCCTCCCTACAAGGGCAAAGGTAGACACAAGGTAGGTTAAAATTACCTCGGAATGAAAATTAAAGTTACCTCAGTTTAAAAGGATTTCTCTATCACTGACCGCAGATAGGAATGATGAAGTGTAGTATCAAAAAAATAGATACTACACTTATGCTTCCCCATGAGGGCGGAGTTAGACTTCAAAAATCAGTTTAAGTATAAACAAATAAATAAAACTTCGTATTTGTTTAATCTTATTTCATTTGTTGCTTAGAGAAAAAAAAGGACAAAAACTTCATAAACTTTAAATTGCTTCCGTTTAGAAACTGATTTTTGAAGTCTAACTCCGCCCTCGTGGGGAGGCAAAACGAAAGATTACAAGTCAGCCGATTTTTTAAAAAGCGTATATATTTCGTTTATTTATTAAAATAACTTGCGTAATCATCCGTTTTGCTTCCTCAGGCTAGGAGCAATGTGTAGTATGGAAAAATCCTTCTAAACTGAGGTAAGATCCAGAGTGCCCCTTTTTGGGAAGCTTGATTTTTCCCTACAAAACGAAATATTACTTACGTACGGTGATAAATATTTCATACCCCCCCCATTTCTGCCCTCGTGGGGAGGCAAGTAAATAGTGACACAAAAACATGTTTTAAAAGAAAACATGTTAATATTTTATTTGTTTTATTTATGGACTCTCTGCCTTAAAATAAATATTAACATGTTAAAAGAAAAACAAATTCTGAAATATACTGCATTTATTAAAATAAATAAAAGATTTATTTACAAGTGTTTTGTAAATAGAGACCACGTGTATTGCGAGGTCAACCGGTGACTTCCAAAACATGTCCCGCGTCTTGTGTTAATGATATGGGGTCCTTATTGTAGTCTTGATCCCGGCAGTTTCCTATGAGTTTCGTAAATATTTAGTGTCTTAGTTCACAAAAGTACGAGTGACCTTGGTGTAACTTGCATTTCATGTTTTTACTTCGTATGAAATATGAAAATTTCAGTTCATTTTTGGTTGATTTTTATCAGTTAAAATTTGATTGGATCTGTAAGATGGTAATCTAACAGTAATTTGGGAAAAATAGAAAATATTCACTTAATTATGCCCGCTATAGCTGAAATCGGAAATTGCAAACCGGTGTTACTAAAAAAAAATCCCCGACTATATTTTAGGCCAGATTTTTTGGGGGCCAATTTTTCAACATTTTGTTTAAATAATGAAATCAAACTGTTTATTTTTATATAATTATATATATTTTTTTATCTTATAAAATATATTCTTGACAAATAATCATGTCGAACTATTTTTGATTGGATGGAATGTTTTGGGGTATTTTTAAAATATTTTTAAAATAGTTTATTAACCAAATATAATTATATTGCAAAGTAACAAACAATATTAACAAATAATGAACTCATTTTTTTAAACTAGCAAAAATATGCTTCTTCCAGTTGCATATTTTGCTAGGCTGAGAAATGATTAACGGATACTTCCCTCTCCCTCCAAAAAGTAGGAGTTAATGCTTGGGAGCATGGTATCATGACAACATAATAAATTGTACACTACACTCCACAAAAAAGGAGACGGTAGACCTGGGAGGATGATATCGTGAGTCACGAACTTATATTATATACTACCCCCGCCCCTCTCAAAAAGGAGGTGATGTATGGGAGGAATGTACCATGACGAATTATAATATACTACAAATAATTAAATAAGCATAAGCCGTTTTAATATTAGGTGGAAAAAACTTTCGCATTTATTCCTCTAGATTACGTTTAAAAAACAATGGTAACGTGTATTGTCCACGGGAAACTCCTAAATAAAAATTAACCGAAAAATATAGTCGTCATCTTTATAAACAAAGGTAACTATGCTAGCTAAGGAATAACGATAACTTATTTCATAATTTTCTAGTTAAAAAAAGACATGTTTATAAACTTGAGTTATCGTTCTTCCTTAGCTAGTATTATGGTAAACTTTCGCATTTATTAATCTAGATAACGTTAAAAAAAACAATGGTAAGTTTTATTGTCCACGGGAAACGCCTAAATGAACTTTAACCGAAAAATATAGTCGCCATCTTTATAAACAAAGAAAAATATGCTAGCTAAGGAAGAACGATAACTTATTTCATGATTTTATAGTTAAAAATGAGATTTTTATAAACTTCCATTATCGTTCTTCCCTAGCTAGTATTATGGTAAACGAACATATACTACACTGAGCCCTGACTTAGACGATTGTATCATGACGAACGAACGCTACTCTATTCACCCCGAACAGGAGGAATTGATTCCTGGGAGGGCCAACTTATGAAAACAGAACCGATACTACACTATACACCCCCATTAAAAGATATTCCGATTAAATCGATTTTTGAATGTTTTTATTATTCTGAGTGGATTCCATTCCCCACACATATCCCCTTAAAAACGGTGAAAGTAATTCCTGGAAGGGCAGTCTTAAGAAGTGAAAATAAAAGCAGAAAACACAATTTTTTAAATAAATGAAATCAAGTCAAACGTATTTCCTTTTTATAGATGTCAAGCACGAAAGAAAATAATAGGACATTACAACATTACCGTCAGCATTAAAGTTCGATTTTAAAGTCTTAAAACTGAATTAAGATGTTATTTAGAGATAAGAATACAATTTAAGACTTATTGATTAATTTAATCCAAAATGTGTAGGAAAATCAAACGAAATAAGCGAGATATTCAAATAATCCCTATAGTACAATTGAACGCCGAACAGAAATGTTTATTTCGTCCGTTCATTTTATTTTTTTAATTTTAACTATTTTGTAATTAGAAAAGTTTTTAGTTTTAAATATAAAGGAGGATGTAATACATAGGTGGATTTTCCGACACATCGTTAAAAACGAAGGATGTAATTCCTGGGAAGACAGTCTTATGACAAAAGAACCAATACTATAATTATAAATTCCGATTAAATCGAGTTGTTGTTGTTGTTTTTTCATTCATTAAAAAATGTCTAGTCACAAATTAATGTTTTATTGCTCCTGGGCCTTTTATCTAAGATCTCTGTTCACTTTAACATCAGCGACAGAAGTTTTCCTGTAAATATGTAAATAAAGGAAGTGATCAAGCTATCTTCACAATTGAAAGTAATGCTCATGATGAAGTTAAGAGATACGAAACGGGACGTTACATATCAACCAATGAAGCAATTTGGAGAATACTTAACTTTCACATACATGTACATCATCCCCCAGTTATTCACCTATCAGTTCATCTAGAAAATGGACAGCGGATATACTTTACTGAAAGTACTGCAGCAGATAGAGTTGCAAATCCACCTTAAACCACTCTAACAGCTTTCTTCAAATTGTGTCAAACAGATTTTTTTGCACGTACACTTTTGTACTCGAAAGTTCCACTTAATTATACCTGGAACACTAAAACTAAGGTCTTCAAGCGACGATTACAGAGTAAGCCAGTTCCAGGCTATCCGTGCGTTAAAAGGACAGAAGTTTTGGGCAGGGTATACACTGTGCATCCAAATCAATTTGACTGCTTCTGTTTGAGACTGCTTTTACACAAAGTTAGAGGTCCACAGAGCTTTAATGACCTAAAAACGATTAATGGTCAAGTTATGACTGTAATGTTATTGGCTGGGTTAAATAAGTAGTAAGACGGAGAGAAGTATAGGATAAGTAACAAGGTTTATTGGCGGTCAAATTACATTCTAACTGAGTCATCGCCAGGGGCTGTAACTCGTCCCCTCACCGGTGAATCCGGGGCAGTAACACTACATCCCCCTTTCGGTTGTAAAGTTCTTTACAAGGACAGTCTTTTAGGTGGTAGCAATGGAAAAGGGCTGAGCTCCTGCCTCCAAACGTATCTGGTACACATGTTCCAGTTTCCCTAGTCCTGTGAACAGTTCTGGGAACTCTTTCTTATACTGGTGCCCTTCGCTTGTCACTCTATTAACTGCTTTCAGCAGGTTGAGGGCTTTGATTGCTGGTCCTCCCAGTAGAGGTTCTTGCAGACTCTCTATAACATAAAGGTCTTGTTGCAAGCTTACTTTTTCTGTGGCCAGTTTGGCCTTCACACAACCTATGAGGTTTATTTCATGATGACTCGGTCCGTACAGTCTTTTGTTTGTGGGTTGGATGAGTGGGGACTTTTTCCTGAAGAACCGGTCCGGGATTACGGTCACATCTGCACCTGTATCCAGCCTAAAATTTATAATTTTGGTACAGGTCTTAGTGGTGACCTTAATTTTAGCCTGCCAATTTGTATTATCATCAGTGGTAATTGTACATATATTTTCGAGAGTAACAGAACCTAAAAAATGATTTTCTTCTTCCTCTCTTATTTCTCTAACCTTCACTTTATCGGTTCTGCAAAATTATGCATAATGCCCTTTCTACGAACAAATTCTGCAGCGTGCATCTTTTGCTGGGCAGTCATTTCTATTGTAGAATGGAAATTTCCCGCAGCATGTGCATTTGCTAAGCATTTTCGATTTCGGATGTGGTTGTTTGGTGAAGTTTGTCTTGTAGGTTCGCTTCATAACTCGGTTGATTTGAGGATCCGCTGCATCGGCACCGGAGGAAATGGTCTGCGTCTGTTGTTTTGAAGTTTTGTCGGCTCTACCTATTTGTAGGCACTTGTCTAGAGTAAGCTGTTTATCAGACAGTAACTTTTCTCTGGTGTTATCGCTTCGAACTCCGACAACGACTTGGTCTCGAATAAGCCTATCCTGTTTCTGTCCGAAATTACAGTTCTTTGCAAGTTGTCGAAGAGCAGCTATATAGGTCTTGATACCTTCCGATACTTCTTGCTTGCGAAGATGGAATGTATAGGATTCGTAAGCTTCGTGCGTTTCGCCCACGAAAAAAACCTCAAACTTCTTCATCACCTTCTCTAGGTTCGTCTTTTCTTCCTCAGAGTTAAACTTCAACCCATCATATATATCGTAACTATCCTCCCCGATAGTTGCTAAAAATACCGATGTCTGATATGAAGTATCTGCTTCTTTAGACAATCAACTAGCGATCGAATAATTGAGAAAATTTCGTTTAAATTTTCGCCAGTTTTTAGCAACATTTCCAACGAGAGTCATTCGTTCGGGGGTTGGTATATTAGCAGAATATTGCTTTATGTCCGTGTGAGGCATTTTTCAAAAGTATACGATATATATGAAAAAAACAAATTTCTGTACTCACTGTTCTCTCTTTTCTTACTTTTTTTTTTTTGTGGGACAGTTTTCCCTATGTCGTTTGTTTATCGATAGTAGAATTTTCTTTCTCTTAGAAATCCTTTGTTTTTCTTACTACGATATCCAATTTTTTTTTTGGTTTTGGTCCCCACAAATTGTATCCTACTTCTGACACCATGTAATGTTATCGGCTGGGTAAAATAAGTAGGAAGATGGAGAGACGTATAGGATAAATAACAAGGTTTATTGGCGGTCAAAATACATTCTAACTGAGTCATCGTCAGGGGTCGTAACTCGTCCCCTCACCGGTGAATCCGGTGCAGTAACACTACAATGACTACATTTAGGGATGCATGTAGTGCACATGGACTACTTGAAGATGATAACCACTGGGATGCTATACTACAGGAAGCATCTATATCTGAATCTGCAGACAATTTGAGAGATTTGTTTGCCATCATGTTGACATCATGTGCAGTGTCTCATCCAGAACGACTTTGGGATGCCCATAAAGAAGCTTTTAGTGAAGATTTCCTTCTTAGGAAATGCAATCAACAGCCTGAAGTTGATATAACATTTTCAGACGACATCTTCAATATGGCTTTAGTTCATATCGAATATATGACTTATAAGATGAATGGTAAAACACTGACAAAATTAGGTCTTACCTCACCTAATCGATCTAATACACATCCGGTCAATACTGCAGGGATGCGTGAAATTAGTTATCGACCTCATGAGCAAGCATCAATTGTTCGAGATGGTATCGCACAACTAAATAATGAGCAAATTCATATTTTTCGTACTGTAGTTAATGCTGTAGAAGATCAGCAAGGTGGCCTTATATTCCTTGATGCACCCGGATGTACAGAAAAGACATTTGTTACCAAGTTAATTCTTGCTAAAGTTAGGTCAGAAGGCAAAATAGTTGTGGCAGTGGCATCATCGGGCATTGCAGCGACTCTTCTTCCTGGTGGTTGGACAGCTCACTCCACATTTAAGTTGCCATTATCCTTAACAAAAGATGCTGATCCAATTTGTCAAATAGAAAGAGGATCAGATTCATCTAAAGTTTTACAGAATTGTTCCTGATCGTATGGGATGAATGTACAATGGCACATAAACAAGCGTTCGAGGCTCTAGATAAAACATTGCGTGATCTCAAGAGACATGATGTTGTTATGGGTGGCATAACACTTTTATTATCAGGTGACTTCCGACAAACGCTTCCTATTGTTCCACGTGAAGTCCTGCTGATGAGCTTAATGCTTGCATTAAATTGTCATAGTTGTGGAATTACATTAAGACTGTAACGTTATTTACAAACATGAGTGTACATCTCAATAGTGACCCAATGACTGGTGAGTTTGCCTCCTTACTCCTAAAAATAGGTGATGGCAAGCTTGCAACAATCAACAATGGAAAGATTTTTATTACTCCAGGTATTGGCTCAATTGTTTCATCACTCTTAGAACTTAGTAGCAAAGTTTATCCAAATATTGCCGAACACTATGTGCATCCTGAATGGTTAATGGAGAGAGCAATTCTAGCTCCTAAAAATGGCATGGTACATGTCATCAATCAACAACTGCTTGATGAAATTCCAGGTGATAAACAAACTTTCACTTCTGTGGATTCTACTCTCGATGACGACCAGGCTGTACAATACCCTACAGAATTTTTAAATTCATCAGAATTGCCTGGTATGCCAACACACAAATTAAAGCTGAAAGCTGGATGCCCAATTATGTTACTCCGGAATCTTGATGCTCCAAGGCTATGTAATGGAACGAGACTGTGTGTTAAACGCATGCAACCTCATGTGATAGAAGCTGTAATACTAACTGGTGTGGCAAGGGCCAACTGACATTCCTTCCCAGAATACCCATTATTCCGTCGGATTCTGCAATAGAATTTAAAAGGCTTCAGTTCCCAGTTAAATTGTATTTTGCCATGACAATTAACAAGTCCCAAGGACAATCATTGGCAGTGGTTGGTCTAAACTTGACTTCACCTTGCTTTAGCCATGGGCAGTTTTATGTAGGATGTTCAAGGGTAGGCTCTCCGCAATATCTATACATATTGACACCAGAAGGTAAAACATCAAACATTGTGTATCCAAGAGCTTTATACAAATAACGTTTACCTCTATAAAGGAGACATCTGTTCGAACAAACACAACAACGCTAGGACACAGGTTCATGTTAAATCCTATTTTAATTACCTAAATTACTTCCAGTGAAATGATTTATTTTCTGAATCTATTTATTTAACTTAAAAATTAAAATCAGTCTGTTATATTTCCCCGGGCAACGTCGGGACACGGGTCCTGCTAGTTTTTAATAAAATCTAGGGCATTTATAACGAAACTAACGGAACGAAAAGGGTTTTTTTTTTTAAATAGGCAGCAAATAAATGTTATGAAAAGAAGGTAAGTTACTATTCTACTTACTTGGATAAGTTTATTTGTATTTTAAAACAAACCTGATGTCCACCTGTTCAGTTCGAAAAAAAACGGTTAAAATTACAGAGTTTCGATAATCGCTTAAAAAACGGAAACTAAAAAAATACTGGTAGAACATTACATTTTCGAACAATTGGTGACATTTATTAGATGTGTTTCTAAGACTATTTTTTAATTTTTTAAATTTTTACAAATAATCAAGGATCCCCGTGCAGGGCTCATGAGCAGTCAAATCTTTCCGTTCTAACACCAAGTTTGTTTTGAACAGAAAAACGCTTTTAAATAAGTTAAAACACAAATAAACTTAGCCAGATAAGAGTACCTTATCTTGCCTTACGTGACAATTATGTGTTGCCTATTTTTAAAAACCCTTTTCCGTTCTGTTAGCTGTCGTTATAAATGTCCAAAATCTCTTTACTTAATAACTATAATGATATTATTATCGAGGAAAATATTTTAAATATATAATAAAATTGACATTACACATTATAAATGTATATTGCAGAATATTAAAATATGTGAAAGTTAAAAATAAAATAAATGTTATGGTGCCGTACCTACCTACAAAGAACTAATGGACTCGTCCACCTTATACATACGGGAAGCACGTGACACTTGCTCTCTTCTTCCCAGGCAAACCGGCAATGGCGGTTGAGAGCAACATCTCCTTGTATCTCTTTCTTTCTATTATATAATATATACCTTTGTTCATTTAAACCATGTGTTCCTGTGTCATTCATTCAGCCTTACCCAGGTCCACAACAAATGGCGACGAGGGAATTCGAACTCTTGGGTAAAAAAAAAAATGAAAATACCACGTGAAAATGCACTCACACGGTTAATGCAGGAAGCCGCACGCAAAAAAAAAAAAATACAAACAAAAAAAAAACAAAGGTTTTTGCCGTACGGTCGAGAGAAGAAAAGAGAACTCAACTGAAAAAAAAAACACGTTGAATTCTTAAGTGCGAGAAAATTGTTTTCTTTTAAGAGAAAGAAAACTGAAATGGACATGTTGTGCTCTAAGTTTAAAAACTGCTTATCGAAAAAAAAAAAACCAGCTTGAAATTGGGTGCGCGTTCCTCTAGTTTGGGAAAACTAGTTAAAAAAAAAAAGAAGAAATACCGAACACGAAGGAAGCGAGTATTGTTTTTTTTTTAGACGAACGTCACAGCGAGTTTTTTTTTTACGAACACACACACGAAAAAAAATGAAACCGACACTGTGGTGTTTGGTAATAAACAACAGTCAATTGTGGTGGTTGTAAACATATCTTTATTTAACAAGGGTTATAACAACATGTGTGTATCAACGGTCGTAATCTCTCTATCTATGTCCCTAGCTATGTCGCTGCTGCTGCTGCTTCCTGCTCTCGTACCGATCACGTTGGTACGTGATCTTCGACACTACATCTTCCCTCTTTTTTTTTATAAATTTATGTCACTATAAAGTCTTCTTGCCACACTGGGGTGGATCTTACTCTAGGTGTTCTGATTGAACCACTAGGGGCAGTTAGGGCCGGTGTTAGGGGTTCTTGAGCAGTTTCCTTAGGGTCTGGACCGGAGATGGGAAGTGCATCGATTGGGTTGAGGTGTGTGTCTTCGATATCTGTTGTAGAAGTAGGGGGCCAGTGGGTTGTATCAGGGGGAGAGTAAACTGCTTTAGGGACGTCGGTGTAGTCAGGACTATACTGCATGTCGCCGGGTACCTTTTTTACATGGGCAGCGTTTCTCATTCTCACTTGGCCTTGGGGTTGTTGTATTAGAACAGCATTTCCCTTCTTTTCCACAACTTGATAGGGCTGAGACTCGAACCGAGCGTCCAGCTTGTTTGTTCTGTGTAAATTTTTACACAATACTGTGTCCCCTCTCTGGATCTGTTGGTCTCTGGCTCCTCTTCTCTGGTCAGCAGCTATGTTGCGTTTTAGTTTGTGTAGAGCATCCTTATCATGTACGTCACTAAAATCAGTGGACGCTCCTACAATACTTGGCAGCTTACCTCGGAGTTCGCGGTTCATTAGTAACTTCGCTGGGGATACTCCGGTTACTGTGTGAGGGGTGGTTCGGTATTGGAACAGAAAATTCCTTAGTTCAGTCCTCCAGTCTTTCCCTTCGACTTTGGCGATCTTAATTGCCTTTAGGATTGTTCTGTTGAACCGTTCCACTTCGCCGTTGGACTGTGGCTAATACGGGATCCCTCTCACCTGGGTGATGCCGTGAGTATTCATATACTCATTGAATTCTCTTGATGAGAATGGCTGTCCGTTGTCACTCCTCAGATAGTTGGGATATCCATGATGATTGAACATCATTTCTAGTGCACCCGTTACATTTTTGGCATTTGCTATTTTCATATGCGCAACTTCTGGCCATCTTGAGTAGTAGTCGACAACAGCCAGCAGGTAGTTCCCTTCGGAGACACTCAGTAGGTCAACAGCTACATAGGTCCAGGGTTGGTCAGGCAGCGGTGTACTCTCTAGTTCTTCTGGAGGGGCATTTTTGCCAACCACTTGACATGGGTAACACGCTTTTACTCGCTTTTCTGCCATTCTATCCATCTCTGGCCACCAAACTTTGGACCGTAGGCGATTTTTGGTTCGCACAATCCCTTGGTGTCCTTCATGAGCCAGTACAACTACCCGCCCCTGAAGTGCCTCAGGGATTATGATCCTGCGTCCTCGGATGACCATCTGTCCTGCTATCCAGAGTTCATCTTTGATTGCATGAAATGCAGTACCTTTGAAATGGGTCCAGTCATTTTCGGATATAGCTTGCCGAAGTTTTGAGATCGTAGCATCATCCTTTGAAGCTTTTTCCACTTCACAGGGAGTCAGTGCCTGAGGTACAGTATCTTTAATGATACTGTAGATGTAGTCCATTGTTTCCTTTTCCTCAGTTTTGTCTGGGTTTTCAACGGGCTGTCGACTCAGCAGGTCCGCCTTATTGGTTCGGCCAGGAATGTGGATGACTTTGTAGGTGAACTGTTGTAGAAACAACAGCCATCTCTCCACTCTTGCTGAAGGGGGCTTCGAGGAAGGTGATAGTACCTTTACCAGCGCTTTGTGATCAGTCAGGATCTGAAAGTCACATCCAATGAGGTACAGACTGAACTTTTTGCATGCCCAGAATACTCCCAGTGCTTCTCTTTAGAATTGAGAATATCGGGACTCTGTTGGTGTGAGCTTCCTACTGGCATAGTATACTGGTTTCCAGTATCCGTTTAGCTGCTGTTGTTCAATGATTGCACCCACGCCAACGGGAGAAGCATCAGTTGTGATTCTAGTTGGCAACTCAACACTGTAGTATGCCATGACTGGCGCTTCAATTAACCCTTTCTTTAGTTTGTTAAAGGAATATTGTTCCTCTTCTTCCCATTTCCAATCAGAATCTAGTCTTGTAAGATCCCAAAGTGGTGCAGTTACACTAGCAAAATGGGGCACAAACTTAGCACAGAATTGGGCCAGTCCCAAGAAACTCCTCATCTGTGATGCATCTTTTGGTGGAGGAGCATCAACTACAGCCTTCACCTTTTCGTCCGAGACCTTCAAGCCGTCTTGTGTCAGAATGTGGCCCATGTATCTTATAGATGTCATTTTAATCTGGCACTTCTTTCCATTGACGGTCAGTCCTTGTTCGGCTAGGTGTTGGAAAACTTTGGCGAGTCTAGTGTCGTGCTCACTTTCTGTTTTCCCGACTACTATGATGTCATCTGACATGTTGTATGCTCCTGGGCAGCCAGCTATAACCTGACTTATGATTTGCTGAAATTTTTCTGAGGCCATGTTTACCCCAAACATAAGTCTTTTATACCGGTATAGCCCATCAGGTGCAGCAAATGTTGTGATTTCTCTGGAGTCTGGATGCAACTCTATTTGATGGTAGGCCATATTCAAATCTACTTTTGAGAAATATTTGCCTCCAGCCATTTCTTGTATAGTTTCCTCAATCGTGGGCACCGGATGACGTTCTCGAACGATAGCTTCGTTTGCTCTACGCATGTCGATACATATCCTCACATCGCTTTTTCCATTGTCCTCGGGCCTTTTTTCCACTGTCACTAAAGGATTCACCCATTGAGAAGGTTCCCTGACCCTCTCAATTACATCCAGATCAACCAGTTCTTGCAATTTGTTTAGGACACATTGCCGCCGCTTGAATGGTATCCGACGTACTGGCTGAGTGACAGGTATAATTTCTGGATTTATTTTGAATTTTAATTGGTAGTTTTTCAGTTTTCCCAATCCACTGAAAACCTTTGGAAATTCTTTTAGTATTCTTGTCCATATATCCAGTTCCGAGCAGTTCAAGATGTTAGCGTTAACGCCCACACTTAAAAGTCCTAGTCTTTTACTAGTTCTACCACTTAAAAGTGACGCTTGGGCCTGTGGTATGACAAAAAATGGAACTGTTATGTAGCGATTTGTGCTAGGAACTTCAACCTTCAATATGCACTTTCCTAGAAGGGGAAGTGGTTTTTCACTAGCATAGGGGTATAGTTTAGTAGAATCTGGCTGGAGCTTAATTTTGGGTCCTTCTTTTTCTATTTTCCTGAAGTCCTCTACAGATAATGTATTATGCTGTGCTCCTGAGTCTATCACTAAAGGGATGGTGGTGTTTCTGACTTTGAGGTTTATTACATTTTCACTCATTGATATTTTGAATAAATTAAACCCATTAGCGCCACCAGTTTTGTTATCTTCCCTTTCCCCTACACTCTGTTGAATTCCTTTGTTATGATAATGCTTTCGTCCACCACGACTGTATTTTGGGGCTCTGTCATGTTCGTTTCTATTCTGCGTTTTTGTTTGTTTGTTTTTGTAGAAACAACAGACTTCAAAATGTCCCTTTTTCCCACAGATTCCACACTTGTGATGCTTGCTTCTAACACAATTTCTTGCAAAATGTCCATTCCCCCCACACTTATAATATGCAGATGACACATTGTGGCTTGGTTTAGGTTTTTGTCTGTCGCCTAATCTATTTATATCAGACGTACAAGTAGATCCTAAAATTAGGGCCTCTTTGTGGTGGTACGTCCCAATAATTTGGATGAGACGATCCAACGTCAAGTTGCTTTCACCATATAATTTGGCTTTTAGTTCCGCGTCCTTTATGTGAAGAAGGATCTTGTCTCTGACGAATTCGTTCGGTTCTGGAGTGAAACCGCACACCTTCGCCAAACTCTTTAAGCGAGTGATATAATTATTCACGGTTTCTCCCGTGTTTGGTTCAGACTCCCAAAATCTTGAACGCGCTTTAGGGATATTTTCCTTTAGAGCGAAAGTTTTGTCAAACAGTTCTATAGCTGTTCGGAATACATCGACTCTTTCTTTATTAGCCTCGTGTCCGGCTTTTTGTTCGTCCGTGAAATTCGTCCAAATTTCACGCAGACCCTCGCCTCCTGTTAACAAAAGGATAGCTCTTTTTTTCTCAGAATTTATGACACCTGAAGCTAGTATGAAAATTTCCAGATCGGTTTTCCAATTTACCCATCTTTTATGTAAAGACTCTGGATCTCCGATCGTATCTAACGCACGTGGAAGGCTTAGCCCCCCCCCCCCAATGTGACGAATTTTGCCATATTGTTGTTTAAAAGGACAATAAGATGTGAATAACAAAAGGATTGTTATTTAAAGACAATAAATGTGATAACAAACGAATTACTTATCTCTCGTTTTTTTTCTGTACTTTTCCCTTGGAAGAAAAAAAGTATATTTTTCTTTCTCTCTTGTAGCACGTGTGACCTCTTTTTTCGTGTTTTTTTTTTCGTAGAAAAGTTCGTTGTTTGCATTTTTTTTTTGTAGATGTCTTCCTTTGCTTTTTTTTGTGTAGAATTTCATCTCATCGTCGTCGCCAGTTTGTGGTGTTTGGTAATAAACAATAGTCAATTGTGGTGGTTGTAAACATATCTTTATTTAACAAGGGTTATAACAACATGTGTGTATCAACGGTCGTAATCTCTCTATCTATCTCCCTAGCTATGTCGCTGCTGCTGCTTCCTGCTCTCGTACCGATCACGTTGGTACGTGATCTTCGACACTACAGACACCACGTGCTTCATTTTAAGAACAGATAAGAAACAAAAAACATGAAATGAACACACGTGCGTTACTCCATAAAAAAAGACGCACGACAAAAAAAGGTCAGTTTTATTTTCTCTCTCTCTTTTCCGACTTGTACTGAAATATTTTAAAATGCAGAAAGAATTAATTGTGAAACAGATTTTTTTTTCTCTTCGAAAAAATTAAAAACGTGTATAAGAAAAGAACATTACATAATCTTTTCATAACTAAAACTCAGCGTCTTGCCAACGCTAATTTAAAGAAAACAACTTCTGGTAAATTCATTAAATAACGAGAAAATATTAATTTTCAAAATAAAAAAAAATAAGTGAATATACGCGCATATAGAGAAAAGGAAAAGTTTCATAATCTTTTCATAATTAAAACGGCGCCTAGCAAACGCTAATTTTAAGAAAAGAACTCTCATAAAATCATAAGATAATGAGAAAATATTAATTTTCTAAATAAAATAAGAAACTAAATGGTTGAATATGGAAAATATTAAGTCTATAATTGCTGAACTAATGAAATTCCAAATCTCCCAGCAACAACAAACTGAGGAAAGATTTCAAAAGCTTTTATTGGAACAGAACAAAAACATTTTATTACACAAAAAGAGTTATGATGAAAGATTGGAGTTTCTGATACAAACAATATCGCGCAGTTACCAAAAAAATGTAAAACAGGACTCAAAAGACATTGAATTGTCCGACATTGCGCATATAAATAAGGTACATCAAAAAACAAAAGCTCAACCTTATAGAAAAATAAGAAATAATAATTTTGATGTAACAAAGACAAACCAAACCAGTAAAAAAATAAATAAATTGCCACCAAGCCCTTGTTCACGCTGTGGTAATCCACATTGGTACAATGATTGCCCATTCCGTTTTAAAACCTGTATGAAATGCAAAAAAGTTGGACATAAAAGTTCGCACTGCAGAACGGGCAGAGGAAATAAAATGCGGATTCAAGCCACTAGGACAAAGAAGGAAACTTGCATGAACATAAGAAAATATGTACAGGTGAAAATCCTGGATAAAAATATAAAATTGCAATTGGATTCTGGTTCAGACGTTTCCATTATAAATTTACATACATGGAGGAGATTAAATAAACCTACTCTATCAAGAACAAACAGGCTGACAAGCACAGTTACTGGTGAAAGAATTACATTTGAAGGAGAATTAATCACAAATGTGTCCCTAATGGGAAATACTAAAAAAAACTCAAACTACTGGTACTGAAGGATTCGAATAATCTTTTTGGTTCAGATTTTATGCAGGCATTTGATTTATGGAAGTTGCCGATAAATACATTTTGTAAGAAAATAAATAGTCGCGCAACAGAATCGGAAAAACTACAACGAGAATTAAAAAAATCGTTTCCAGAGGTTTTTTCTGGCGGTCTTGGATGCTGCACGAAAATAACTGCAAAATTCCGTCTAAAAGAAAATGTACTGCCGGTATTTAGAAAAGAAAGGAAAGTACCCTTCGCCTCGATTGAAAAAATAAACGCTGAATTTGACCGACTGGTAAAGATGGGTATTTTATCAAAAGTACAACACAGCCAGTGGGCAGCACCCACGGTTTATGTAAAGAAAAAATCTAATGAGATTCATGTATGTGCAGATTTTTCAACAGGACTGAATACTGCCCTCGCGTACTATCACTACCTACTCCATACCCCGGAAGAAGTGTTTACAAGCTTAAATGGAGGAAGATTTTTTTCAAAAATAGACCTAAGTGAGGCATACCTACAAATACCGGTGGATAAAGATTGTTCTAAGCTGTTATATATAAACACACATCGTGGTTTATATAAATTCGAAAGATTAGCGTTCGGAGTTAAGGTCGTGCCAGCCATTTTCCAACAAGTAATGGACACAATGCTGGGCGGACTCGATTTCGCAATAGCGTATCTCGATGACATCTTGATTAACAGCAAAGATATCGAACAACACCAAAAACATGTAAATCAAGTGTTTGCGAGAATCCAAGATTATGGGTTCAAAGTAAAAGAAGAAAAATGTGATTTTTTCCTGGAGGAAATAAAATATCTGGGTCATGTGATCGACAAGGACGGCAGAAGACCAGACCCAGAAAGGGCTACCGCAATAAAAAACATGCCGGCGCCAGAAAACGTCATGACATTACAGAGTTTTCTGGGCCTAGCAAATTACTACCAGGCTTTTATCCCAGAAATGAGCTATTAAAAAAAGGTAAAGCCTGGGTATGGACACCTGAATGTCATGGTGCATTTAATAAAATCATAGAAAGACTTACGTCAGAGTTATTTCTAACACATTACAACCCAGAATTGGACATAATCGTAGCTAGCGACGCTAGTTCATATGGTTTAGGAGCATGTATCCTACACAAAATGCCTGATGGAACCCATAAACCCATTGCACATGTATCAAGGACCTTGCTCCCAGCGGAAAAACAGTATTCTCAAATCGGGAAAGAAGCCCTAGCAATAATATTTGCAGTAACAAAGTTTCACCGATACATACATGGTAGACAATTTACCTTACAGACAGACCATAAGCCGCTAATTACAATTTGTGGATCTAAAAAAGGCCTACCTGTATATACTGCTAATAGACTACAAAGATGGGGAACTATCTTATTAAACTACAACTTTAAAATGCAACATTTGCATTCAAATAAAATCTATCATGCAGATGGATTGTCGAGATTAGTGCCAAAACAGAGAGAGACTCTAGAAGACACAGTGATTGCGTCTCTTCAAACAGAAGGAGATTTTAAAGAGATTTTGTGCAACGCAGTGAGAGAGCTCCCGGTGACACTATACGAGATAAAAAAAGAAGCTCAAGAGGATGAATTTATCACCAGAACAAAAATGAAATTGGTAGATAAGGATTTACATGCGGCAAAGAGTTTCTTACTCTGTGATGACGTACTCATGCATAACGAAAGGGTGGTCATCCCAGAAAAACTACGAAAGCAAATTCTGAAAGAATTTCATGTTTGCCATCCAGGGATACCCAGGATGAAGGGGTTAATGAGGAGTTTTGTGTACTGGCCAGGTATGGACAATGACATTGAAAAAGCAGTAAAGCTTTGTAAAGGCTGTGCCTTAGCGGCAAAAGCACCGCATATAAAGCATAGCCCATGGCCAAAGACCGACCGTCCGTGGGAAAGAATTCACGTGGATTTCGCGGGACCATTGGAAGGATTTTACTACTTAATCGTAGTCGACAGTTTTTCAAAGTGGCCCGAGGTTCTACGTTGCAAGAGTCCCACGTCAGAGGTTACGATAAGATTCCTACATGAACTATTTGCCCGTTTTGGGGTAGTGGATTGTTTGGTGAGTGATAATGGGACGCAGTTCACGTCATCAGATTTTGAGGAGTTCTGCGCGACGTTTCAAATCAGACATATAACGACGCCCCCGTATCATCCTAGGTCAAACGGCCAGGCGGAACGCTTTGTAGACACATTAAAAAGAGCATTAAAAAAGGCCGGTGATACTCCTAAGGAGAAGGCTTTACAACAATTCTTACAAGTATATAGAATTACAAAAAACATGAACATAGCATCATCATTATCCCCCGCAGAGATGATGTTTGCGCGGAATGTGAAGTCCGTGTTTGATAAATTATTACCTAAACATAATAATTATGACCGAATCTCTACGGTACCGAAGAAAAAATACAACCCAGGAGATAGGGTATATTTTAAGATGTTCAAAAACAATGCATCGTTCTGGGAATCCGGTACAATTGAAAATAGGATCGGATCGATGGTCTATATCATAAAAGGACCACGGTTCTCGCATAAGAGACATCTAAATCAGATCAGAAAAAGACTGTCAGATGACACTGACAGCGCCCCACAAGGAGAAGACGTTATGGACGTGATATATGACACCTTCAACTTACCAGCACCCCAGGTAGTCACACGTAAACGACAACCAAAAAGAAAACGAATGGCTCCCGACTACCTAGAGATAGATCCGAAAAAGAAAACGTTATTAAGACTCCTGAGGAGGTAAGGCTTGGAAGGGGGTGTTATGGTGCTATGTATATTGCAGAATATTAAAGTATGTGAAAGTTAAAAATAAAATAAATGTTATGGTGCCGTACCTACCTACAAAGAACTAATGGACTCGTCCACCTTATAAATACGGGAAACACGTGACACTTTCTCTCTTCTTCCCAGGCAAACCGGCAATGGCGGTTGAGAGCAACATCTCCTTGTATCTCTTTCTTTCTATTATATAATATAAACCATGTGTTCCTGTGTCATACATTCAGCCTTACCCAGGTCCACAACAATAAATATGAAAATTTGCGAAAGCGGGATTTGTTTCGGGATGAGTTTATAGATTAGTGTATATTATGTATGGTTTGATGTTGTTATACTTATGAAAGATTCGCATTTATTCATGTTTAGGTTAGATAAGATAAGATTGGAATATTAGATTAGCTTATGGGATTGATCTCCTAATATTTTATCATAGGCGTAAACAGAAAAACAGAAACAACTCCCAAATGTACTTCAACAACAAAAGCTCAAACTAGGGCCATCTAATAAAAAGGCGCAAAAAAGCCAAAAATGTTGATCACGTGAGTTTCTTACACCTACGTCCACACGGCCGATATAAAAATAATCACCCAGCGCCAAACTTCTATTTCCTCTTTTTCTCTCTGCCACTTAACAGAGAGGACACATCTGTTCACTCCTCGCCTTTGGGTGAGGGGAACCAGCGCCTTGGATGACTACTAAACGCACACATTCAGAAAGGCCTACACTCCTCTCATTCTTCATCGCATGCAACCACACACTGTAACGTACACATGCATACAACCACGCACTGGTGACAAAGGAACACACACAAATGCTAACACAAATTCTCAACTCAAGTGCACGCACACACATTCGTGCAAGTACACAATAATATACAAACATGGTTGCACACATGTGCTTATTACTATTTTCGGAACTGACTTCCAACGAATATTTCAAACTAACATTTTATCACCATGTAAGATTTTGTACATATATAAATATGTTGTGTTACGTTCTATTCTTTCTTCAACTATATGCAGAAATCAAGATTGAAGAACCATAATTCATTTTTACATTTCGCCCACAGTTACTGTAAAATTGATTATCATTTAAATTACACCTTGCTTATTCCTTCATTAGCATGCATGAAATAGGATGTTTTTTAAGGGGAAGGGGTAGTTATTTCAGTGAGATATATGATGTCTTCACATACAATGAGTAGTTTTATTATTAACACAATTTTACAACAATCTCTGGCAAGTTAGTGAGAGAAAGAGAAGCAAAGAGACGGATACAGGCATAGGTAGATAAAGAGGGGGAGAGAAAGTAAGAGAGAGTCAACAGATGACGATTAGATCGGAAGTGACGCCGCCGTTACTGACATAGCATTGCCACGAACGATAGCCAGGAAGATGCGTTGGAACAATCAGACTGACTCACGGGGCTCGTACCTAGATGTTGAAATCCTCCGTCTAATGTCCTGAAAAAATTTAACAGTCTCGGGGCCAAGCACACCCGACGTTTCCACTGAAATTAGTTGGAAGACGAAACGGTCAGTGAGCGAGCTGTATTTTCTGTGCTTCCTTGTTTCGGCGAGCAGAGCCGCCGTGCCGGGCTTCACCGCGGATTCCGCAATCCTTGCTGGTGAAAAGGAGTCGGAACAAGTGGCATCTTAGATCAGCTTGTATTCAACCATTTCATTTTTTTTTGGGGGGGGGGTCATCAGTTTAAGCATTTCACAAATATACAACACAATTTAATTCTCACCACGTGGTTCGCACCTCTCTGCAAAATAGAGTCAGCACAACTTAAATGTAAGCATGTATCTTAGCATATTCTCTATGACACAATATCTTACAAAGCTAAGGTCCGCACTCCTACAGATTTGGTGAACCCGCTCCTTTGAAACATGCAAACTGAGGTGATTTTTAAAAATTATCAGCCTCATGGACTTACTCGGAACACTCGACACGCAATCCTCAAACTCTTTGAAGAAGTTGAGGTATGCCAGCTTGTCGCCATCCAAACGTGTAGGGTCAAAAACCGGATACGTAAGCTTGGTGGTCACATTATAATGTGACATTTTAAACTCCTCCACCGCCGCAGTACGAGGGGGGGGGAGCTCTCAAATTCACTAAAACATCTCTCCACATGAATACGATACAATGCCTCGCTCCGCCGGTTATTCGACACTTCTTCTCGAGCCTCACTCTCGATGTAGGCACTGGTTATTTGCTCATTGAAAGTATCAATAGAAGCAAAAAGCTCCTTCACTCTCGCCCTTTGGGATGAAACAAAATTACGGTTCAGCCCCTCGCCAGCCCCAAGGACTTCAAGAATAGTGTCCACTTCCATCTTTTCGCAATCTCGCCTCTCCAAAAGGAGACTAACCGTGGGGGTAGATGACATTGTAGCGATAACACAAGATGGCGTTTAAGGTATGGGCTAAAGAATGAAAGAAAGCGAAAATGTCTTCCCAATGGCGGGAAAAAGGAAATCGGGGAAAATATCAAAGTACAAGTCTTTAAAAAAAGGGAAAAGGCTGATCTACAGTTAACCAAATTAATTCAAAATGTAAATCATCAAACAACAAGTTTATTTGCCATCTAATGCAAATATTCAGGGGGGAAATAATTACGCAAAACATTCAATTTCTAAGCATTCCCAAAAAATTCAAAATGGCGTCTTCAAAAGAGTAGGGGCTAGATGGCGTCTTCAAAAGAGCGGGAAAATACAAATCAGCCACTCGTGTTGGACAAAAATGGGGAGGTCAACTCACAAAAAATGCCACAAAATTCACATAAAATAAAATACATGAAAATAAAAAGCAGCCAGCAAAAAACCGGATTAAAACACTGAACCTCGCTCAAAACTTAAATAAATGGGGAACTGTATTAAGCGTAATCTCGATGTACTCTTTCGCATATACGACAATCGGTAACAATAAAAGCAGAATACAGTAAAATTAAAATCAGAGCGGCGAAATTTCCACTACTATTTAAATCTTAATTAAACTAGGTGTGAACGCGTAAAATAAAAAAAACTATCTATAATAAAGGGCAAGGAGATTAGCTGAAATATCGTTTGAAGCAAGTTAACTCAAACGATATGAGATAACTAAAAGCAGAGTGTGTTTAATTGAAGAAAACAGAATATCGTGTGATTAGTCCAGCACACGATTTCTGGAATTTAAAAGCAGAATTTCGTAATTTCGCGGTTGTTAGCAAAATCACAATTACTTGGTAACAAAATGGTGATAACACAGCATGAAAAAACATGACAAGGGGAAAAGAAAAATAAGAGGTTCGATAGAGTTAAAAATAGAGATTTATTAACAATAAAATGGGGCTGGCTGCTTTTAATTCCCAAAGCTGGATTAATAACATTAACCCTAGTAACCAAGATAAAACAAAAAAACTTAAGACATGAACATTCACAAAGGGGCTAGTTCGTTGGCACAACGAAACTGGAAACAAATTAATTATTTTCATTTTTTGTTCATATAATAAAGACTGAAGAAGTCTTCTACCCTTTTTTTCTTTCTTTAATATAAAAAAAAACATACAATAAAGACCAAAGAAGTCTTCTCATAAATTTAAAAAAGAGGTCTCAAAGGGCATAAAACAATAAAAATAAAACTCAAAATATACATGACCGTAACCGTTGTTTTCAGAATCTTCTCATGCACAGTTTTTTTTTCTTTTCTATCGAAATGTCCGTTTTAAAAGTCCCTCTTTATCCTTTTTTCAACATTTTTCAATCCTCGAAATTATTTCATAAATGAAATTCTCCAAAAATGTTCTTCGTCAATCCTTCACATTTTCATTCCAAAGGGGCTCAGTCCTCGAAATTACTTCATAAATGAAATTCGCCAAAAACATCAAACACTTCTTCGTCATAAGGTGTGTCTTCCAAGGGACTCCAAGTCTTGAAATTATATTCCTTAAAATCAGGGTCGCTCTGATACCCTGAATTTCATAATAAATCGTTCTTGCTCCAAGAACGAAGAGAAATCATCCAAACATTTTACGTATATTCTCAAAAATAAACGGAGACAGCTGAAAACAGGACCTCTCTCTCTCGGGCTTTCAAGCTGGAACTGATTCAAAAAACGCGCCGAAGACACCGGATAGACACCGGTATGACGTCACCTCTAGACTTCATTACATCGATGATGATACTGCTGCTACTGTAAAGATAGAAAAGGCGCGTAACATCACGCCATCCAGACAAACAACCATGACATTCATTCGTACAGTGGCGATAGGATGACCTCCCCACCCTCTCATGCCCAAAATAGAAATAGATTTCCGAAACTATTCTTACTTACTGACCTGTATTGATAGTTTTCCACAGTGGCCTGTAGCACGTGTCCTTGTGGCGGGCTAGATTTAGCGTTATGGTGTCTCGGCAACAATTTCCAGTGATTGTAACAGACAGTTTGAATTCTCCTTATTACAAGAGCTATCCAACATACTTGGTATTAAACCTACTAAGACTACTAGTTATCACCCAGCTTTCAACGGAATGATTGAGCAATTTCATAGACAATTTAAAGCATTATTACGTGCAGCCTCTGATTCACATCTGTGTATGTATTACGTTCCTACCGTGGTCCTTGGCTGTCGCTCTGCTATGAAAGAAGATTTGGGATGCTCGCCAGCCGAACTGCTATACGGTACATCACTTGTATTACCTGGTCATATGTTCACTCCTACAAAGTTACCTGTAATGGATTTGGAACTCTACGTTGAAAGATGTAGATGCTACTTCAACAGTTTACCACGCATGAACACTCGTCATCAAAGCATCAAATCAACTCTCCCTAAATATGATTCATTGACACACGTTTTTATTAGGAATGGCCCGGTTAAACCACCAGAAACGACATTTATCCCGGTCTATATCGTGTACTAAAACATAATAAACAAAATATTACTCTTGATATTCAAAGGATTGAAGACGCTGTGTCGCTCGACAGACTTCAACCAGCATATTTAGACAACGACACCTTAGAATCCTTCGCCAGTCACACAGATTGACAGAAAATAGTTCATTCATTTAACTGAGTGAACTATTTTTTGGCAGTGAGATTTTGTTCAGATTAGCGATTGGGTGGTCATCGCCGGTTCACTGCACGATATTCATACACGATGAATCGTGTTTTGGCACAAACACATATTACGTGATCTTCCAAGCAGTAGAGAACACAGGATTATAATTTAATCCTGTGTTCTCTACCGGGCCGACGAATTCCAGGATAAAATCATTTTTCTTATCTCTCAACCAAATTGTACAACGCTCATTTTGTTCCTGTAAATAACTCTACATTTCTCTTTAGTTGTGAAGCCATCGTTTATTTTGTGAGGAATGGCGACCCCATTTTTCTTATTCTATTGCAGTCAGATTTGACCTGACAAATTACTCTTCCAAGTAAGTTCGACATTCTGCTTTTTTTTCACAATATAGATCTCAATACTAAAAATGGGCCACCTCAACTAACGTGACTGGCAGTGAGCTGCGATTCAGCTTGGCGATTCTGTGGCTATCGCTTTTTCATTGCACGAGATTCATACACGGTGAATCGTGGTTTGCCATAAAAACACAGATCACGTGATCAACATGCATCTTTAGTCGGAGACTGATTCCCAAACAGACAAGAAATAATTCTGCGTTCTCTGCCGGGCCGATAGAAGAAAAATCGATGAACTCCAGGATATTAACATATTGTAAACCTTTGTTCTGTTCCTGTGTTTCCTGTTTATAGATCTACATATCTCTTCAGTTGTGTGTCCATCGTTCGTTTCGTGGGAAGTAGTGACCCCGTTTTTGCTTGTTCTGTTCAAGTCAGATTTGTCCCGACGAACTGCTCTTCCAGGTAAGTTCGTCATTCTAATTGTCTTCTCGAGATAAACCCCAGACTAAAATCGGCTTTGCCAGCTAAAAATGTTATAAACTTTGTGGCAAACCAGAAAGACATCCAACTGAAGGCTCAGATTCTGAACCTTATATTGAAGACTTCCGTTTTGGTTTAAAAATAAGTAATCAAGGTAAGAAATAACTAATCTAATAGGTGTTATTGAAAAGCACGGAAATTTTAATTTCAAATATTTTTTTTTTTACAAAAATGAGTATTCACATATGTTGTTTTCTGATTTTAAATATAGAAATATAATTTTTTTAAAAATATTTTAAGAAATATAAGAAAGTTTTTTTTAGGTGCTAAACATTGAACTCATAATACTGTCGGTTCGGATATATGATATGGCCGAAGTAGGTATTTATCTACCTCCCACAGGTAAAATGTGACACAAGGTCGGGAAGTGGTATTTGATAAGTCAGCACCCTAGAGGAAGAGCCCTTATGACCCTCAAAAATGCCTGGGCAGCCCCGTCGGCATTCCTTGGTAAGGGCGCCTCAGTCAATTAGCAATAAACTAACGCCTTCTCAAAGGGTGAGAAGGCAAAGCTTGGGAGAGTGAACCTCCTAGAACTGCACAGGACAAGCCCACAGACCGGCGGAATCAAGGCCCGAGGGCCAAGACGGTACCGGTTTATAGGGTGTAGGATCCATCGGAACAGATACTACGGCACATATTCGTCTTTAACCACTGTCCGTTTTTCACAACTTTTTGCTGACCATTTTTCTTTTCTTTTTTCGGTATACACTTATCTATCAGGCTGCTAAGAAATTCCGGCGTTTTTGGAATTTTTTTTTCAAATATTTTACATTTTAGGAGAGGGGATCAGTTTCCAATGTTAATTCAACGTAGACTGATCCCCCTCTTTTTGACCATCTCAATTTAAAAAAAAATCTTTTTCAGTGTACAATTACCTATTATGTCAGTAGATAATTTCGGGGGTTTTGGAAAGAAATTTTTAGGAACTGATTTTAAGACGGGGGATCAGTTTTCAATGTAAATTCAACGTTGACTGATCCCCCTGTTTTTATTTAAAAAATATTCTTCTGCTTACAATTACCTATCATGTCACGAGAGAATTCCGGCGTTTTTGGAAAGAAATTTTTAAAAAATGAGATTTTAAGACGTAAAATGTTGTGAAAAACGAACTATGGTAAAAGTACGAACAAGACTGATCCCCCGTCTTAAAATCTCAATTTTTTTAAATTTCTTTCCAAAAACGCCGGAATTCTCTCGTGACATGATAGCAAATTGTAAGCAGAAGAATAATTTTTAAAATTTGAGATGGTTAAAAAGAGGGGGATCAGTCCACGTTGAATTTACATTGAAAACTGATCCCCCGTCTTAAAATCACAATTTTTAAAAATTTCTTTCCAAGACCCCTGGAATTCTTTACTGACATCATAGGTAATTGTACAGCGAAAAAGATTTTTTTTTAAATTGAGATGGTCAAAAAGAGGGGAATCAGTCTACGTTGAATTAACATTGGAAACTGATCCCCTCTCCTAAAATGTAAAATATTTGAAAATAAATTCCAAAAATGCCGGAATTCTCTAGCAGCCTGATAGATAAGTGTACACCGAAAAAAGAAAAGAAAAATGGTCAGTAAAAAGTTGTGAAAAACGGACAGTGGTTAAAGACGAACATGTGCCGATACTACACTTTGATCATGGCCAAACTCGCATCGATCTAAATTTTCCTTCAAAACAATTAGTGTGGATTGTCTAATCATTGAAATCCACAATATTATACCTGTGATTTACCACACTATAATTGGGCCGGAAGTCTTTACTATTAGGTACAGAATCTGAGCCTTCACCGTTTGCTGCTGACTTAGAGTCGAATGTCTTTCTGGTTTGCCAACTTTGTTACATTTAAAAAAAATGTCGCCGCATTTCTTTAATAACAATTCTATTTCATCTAAGTTGCGTTGGTTTTAGCGTCCTAAATTCTCTTCTGAAAAAGTAACGATACATCACTTTGTCAATGAGAGGTATTTCCCATGCATTTGTGACGTACGCTTAATCCCCTTCGCCCATTAAAAGAATAAAAATATTAAAATAAATGAAATTAAAATTATTTGACCTTTAAATTTGAAATCGTTCGGCACTGTCACCCTGCTTGTTTCCAAAATGTGTAATTTTCTGCGAAGCTGCTTTTCTTGTCGCCATCTTGAATTTTAACAGGAACAACACAACTAAACGAATCACTCAGCTTTTATGTTTCAAATCTTATAGTCGTTTTAATATTAATGTTATTTCTTTATTCCAATCCATGCGAAAAAATATTGAATACACGTAAGTATAATGTCACTTGAATTTCTTTTATTTTATCATTTTTAAAAGCGTTTCTTATGAACTTTAAAAAAAATATCACATCTAATTCTCTAACAGAATCGTTCCAGAATAAATTGTGATATTTGCTTAAAAGCTTTAAGGAAATATTTTTGGCACAGTTTAAGTACGAGTAACGGGCATCTTTTACAAGACTCAGCAGAGTAAAAACGCTAAAAAAACAAATATACAACAAATAAAAGTAACTGTAAGCTGTAAAAATTAGTTTCAAACTTGTATGTGCTATTTGTTTGTATTTTAAACCCGTTTGAAGTGCTATTTATTAGAAATTTAAGTTCAACACACGGTTTTCGAAGAATTCAAAATGGCCGCTCTACGTAATAATATAGAGGAACTGGCCGGCATTTTCTTTGAGAAACTAGATGTTTTAAAAAACAAGAATTTTTTTTTAACATCTAATAAAAAGCCATTTATACTACGTAAAAATACAAACAAATTACATAGGTAAGTAGAAAAATGTCTATTCTAGACATAAGTCAACTTTACTTGTTGCAAATTTATGTTTTTAAACTCTTTCTCGTTCTTTTTTTTGAACCCGTTCGCGCCTCTGCTGAGCGTCGTAACATATACCCCGAGTAACTCTAAGCAAAGTTGTTTCCATCCGGAAACGGTGTCCGTTCGAAATTGTTTCCTGTTTTGGGTAGTCGAATAGGTGTTATGTTTTCTACGAAAATATAATGTAAGTTTCGTACTGAATTTTATTTTAAATAATTTATTTGACAAAAATAAATAATAACAGTTAAAAATTGTGCCAGTCTACCAGACTTCTGACGGTAACGCCAGTCTCCATGCTGGCGGTTCTTTGTGGTGCATTCATGCACCACCAATATATAATCTTAATTAATTTATTTAGCGGCATGTGTGCCCCTTTATAAAAAGGATCCTACTCGGACAGATGTTGTTTTTGTACATGTTGGACACTTCCAATAGTAACCGTTCTTGCATGTTCGAACATTTCTGCACTGTAGCCTCATTCTACTAGTCGAGCAGTTGGAACACATTCGACTATTGGCAATTAGGCCCTGCCGGGGCAACCATTCCAACGTTCTCTTTTCTCCATTTGTGGCCATTAGTAACACTTGCAATGAGGTAGTGCGCAACCGACATTCATCTGCGGTTAGTACGTCCTGTACGATATAATGCATTATCATATATATATATATATATATAGAGTAAATACAGAAGAAATAAAACCAGAAAATTGAACTACAGAATACCAGAAAATACAGAGAAAATTAAACTAAAGAATACCGGAAGTTGTTACGTACAAAGTTTATTTTCAGGTACGGATCACGGCGTGACACCGTAGCAGCACCGCAGAAACTGCTCTACGAGTTACTCGTACTTAAACTGTGCCATATTTTTAATGTAATTATCTGAAGATGATTAATAATTTTTGTTATTTTCATGTTTCGTTGTTGAAATTCAGTTCCGGGTTCTGCTTTGCAGAGTGGAAGACGTTGACAAGACAGAAAGTGTTCCCCATTAGAATTTACTTAAAATCAAACGTTTTTAATTGAATTTTTACGTTATCTTTTGTTTATCAAATTGTTAGGTGAAAGTACAGAAAACCTCCACCTCCCCACGTTTAGAATGGCTTTCTAAATAAATATTGACGTTGTTATTTCAGAAGTGTCCGTAAACTGCAGAAGTACGAAATACCTCACCATGACTTCACGTTATCTAAGAGGAAGATAATCAGAAAGGGCATTGTCGTAATTGTCACTGTCTTCCCGTCTGTTTAGCAGCAACCGGAATTGAATTTCAGCAACGAATCTTCAATATTACCATATATTTTTTTAGTGGAAAAAATACCACACTTTATTCTCTACGGGAACTACAGTGTAGAAGTTTACCAATCTTGGAAAATTCAATTCTAGATGGCAGTTTGTTGTCGATAATTTTACGTTAATGCAAGTTGACATATTTAATCTATTTTCCTTATTAAAATAGTAAAATATTAAAATGAATAAAATTAAAATAATTTGATTATATAATCTGAAATCGCTCGGCATTGTCATTCTTCTTTTTTCTATATATTTTTAATTTCATGTGAAGCTGGTTTATTGCTCGTCATCTTCAATTTTAACTAAAACAATGCAAGTAAATAAATCACTAAACATTTTCTTTTATAGTCGTCTTATAATCTACTCACTAGATATTCTCCAACGAGTCATTACCTCTTCTTGGGGAAACTTTTATAAGCTTCTCGGACTGAACTTCACTCCAAACTTGAAATGGAAAACTTACATCAAAGTGAAGGTTGCTGAAAAAATTGTTGGAACGTCATACCACCCCAGAAAGTATATAATGCTTAAAGCAATCCTCTAACTTTATAATAGTCTTAAGATGGAGTACTTCTGCCAAATCTGGGGAGGTGCCGCTTAAGGAAACCTTTCCTGCCTTGACAGAATACAAAACCGACTTCAAAATTTAGTGCTGGATGTTTTCTTTTTTGGCCATACAGCCTCTTTCTCACAGAATAGAGGTTACTAGTCTTTCTCTACTCTATCAGTATTTTCATAATAGGTGCTCGACTGAGCTCCAATTTATGGTTCTTCCCTGTAAAATATTTAGAACAAAACCTCGTCTAGGTACAACAACTGTAAATAATTTTTGTTTAGTTCTATGTGTAACTAAAACTAAATTGAACTTCCATGAGCATATTTTCTTTCCAAGAATTACCTGTATTATCTAACAGAGTACAACACGGTCGGTTTCTAGTCTAATGTTTACAAATTCGTGTTTAGCCACCCTCTTAAATAATCAAATTCTGCCCGGTTTCAACAATGTTACCAATCTTCACGGTGTTGTCTCACCATCCCATGATGAAACAAATTAACTCTTATCCTTTTTTATTATATGACTTAAAAAATGTTGAAAAGTCAACAATGATATTTTTTATTATAATTGAAAAGTTTTGATTGGGTGGGGGTGGGGGGTTAAAACTGAATTTTTTTGTTCAGTAAATTCTCAATGTCTCGAAGATTTATATCATTTAAGTTCATTTTCGAAATTCGTTTAACACACGTAACCCGCTTCTGGTGAATTCTGAGGGAATGGTACTTGGAAGAAAACAAATGGAACTCTTCAATTTCGATTTCAAAATCGGCAGCTGCTAAACATATACAGCAGAAGTGCCAAAATTATCCCTAAGTAACTCTCTATTTATGATAATTATGTTACCATGATCATAAAATTAATTGCTGCAAAGTTTTATCTTCGGCTTTAGAACAACTGAGGACTTATCGGGTAACCACACACGACAGCCAGATGGCCAACTTCCAGTATCTTAGCTGAGCTTGAACGACCGACAGGTATGGCACGAGTTATTCACAATTTCCAGTAGTATTAAAAAGGATCGCTTATCAGGATAACAATGATAGGTTGTCTTGACTTGTACTATGTCCGGTTTTTTTAAATTCGGAATTGGATTATTGAAGCTATTTATTTTACTGTTTGATTCTGAAGACAAACTATGATAGCACAATGAGAATTGTAAAAGGTTTCTCCGAACTTGCAAAAAAAGTTAATGTATTTAACTATTAAAACTCATTGATGTAGCAATTTACCTAAACTTGTTGAGCGACAAAAAAATCTCACATTGTTGAAAAATTTGTTGCGATCAAACAGAAGCGGAAATTTAATTAAGGGAAAAATACGATGACATTTTTTGAAAATTATGAAACTCAAATGATTTTATAGTAACGTTAAGAGAAAATGACTTTTTTGAAAAAAATGTTATTTGATTAAATTAACACTTTTTCTAAATTGCTAATCATCTTTATTTATATTTTAGATAGAGTACCTACAAAGTCTAGTCATTTAATTCATTATAGAAATAGACGTTTTTATCAGTGACAATATGAACGTAATGTATCTTTTTTTAGTGCAGATTTACTAGTTTTTTATGGTTTTTCTTTTCATAGTCCTAAAGAGTTTAAAATGGTAGATGTCGGTATTGTTTTATTTTTCAAGTCTGGGACAAAACAAAAAGTGAAAAATCAGCTAGAAGTAAAATAAAAAGGTTGAATCATAAAGAAAGGAAAGACGTGTGTGATTGCTTAATTACTTGGTTTCTAAACTCATGTTTCCTTTGTTCTTCATTCAATGCCTACACATTTCTCATGTGGATAAATTTTCTCATTCAATTAGATAATACAATTTAACCTGGAATTAAAGCTGGAAAATAGCCGTCAGTAATATTTCATTATGTACACTTTATAATTTGACCTAAAATTTAAAAAAGAACTGTTTATGGTTTGTTCTTGAGAAAAAACTAATCAATGATTTAAGTATGTCAAGCTTTCTTTTATAATTATCTTTGTCTTTTTATACATGTCAATTCCCTTTTAAATTGACGAATACTTACGAGGAATTATGTATCTATCATAATTTACACTATATTGCCAAAGTTGATGAAGTACTGATAAACCTATACCATTTTATTCACTAGAGAACTATACTTAGAACTATTACAAGATAAACTTAATGTAATTTGTTGGTTGCAGATTTTTTTTTCAAAATTCTAAAATGTAAAACGATAGATTTTGGCAAAGTTCCATGTTTCAAGTCTAAGACAAAATAAGTTAAAATAAGAATCAGTCAAGTAAATTAGCAATATCATTTTATTCACTACAGAAATAGTAACAATAAAAATTTAAAAAATGTAAATTCTCTTTTCTATAAGAATCAATAGATTTCCATAATTTTTCTCTTTAAGAAAAACAATGACATCATGAAATCATGAGCAAATGAAAGACAGGTGTCATACACAGAAATGTATAATAATTTTACACAAAAACTAGGTAAATATTTAGGTTAATGTCAGAAGTATTAAAAATCAGAAAAAGTAAAAAATCAAAGAATTTTGTATAAAGTATCTTTGATGATAAATGAAAATGCTCATGTCAAATTATAGTCGGACGTTAGCATTAACATTTTGTTTATCATTGAAGATAAATTATACAATTAAGTTTCATGTGTAGATATATCGTTTATACTTGCAGATGTATACTCCTATAGAAAAGGAATACTTTTGACAAAAATATTTTCTGTAAACCATCATTGCAATGCACATAGAAGAACACTGTTCATTAAAGCGTGTCAATCTACATTTAGAAGTAAATTCTCTTATTACAAAACAGATACATCTCATTGTTACAAAACATGAATGCACCATATTCTAATTAAATTTTCTGAACCAAAATTTACATCTAAAAACTAACATGCACATTTACACAAGAAAAAACGAATCCTTTTGTCAGAAAACACATGGAAAGACAGCATATTCTTGTAAAGTTAAAATTTTATTGTTTATATTAAAGATTGTTAAAATAGAATTTTTGTTGAAGATTGAATGGTGTGATATTATTTAGTTTACACACTGTTTAAATAATATTTTCTTTATCATTGAACATGATTGAATAAGTTAATTATAAGATAGATTGATGTAATATTAAAGATTGTTAAAATAGAATTTTTGTTGAAGATTGAATGGTGTGATATTATTTAGTTTAAACTTTGTTTAAATAATATTTTCTTTATCATTAAACATGATTGAATAAGTTAATTATAAGATAGATTGATGCTATATTAAAGATTTTTAAAATAGTATTGTTGTTGGAGATTTAATGGCGTGATATTATTTAGTGTAAACACTGTTTAACTAATATTTTCTTTATCATTAAACATGATTGAATAAGTTAATTATATGATAGATTGATGCTATATTAAATATTGTTAAAATAGAATTTTTGTTGAAGATGGAATGGTGTGATATTATTTAGTTTAAATAATATTTTCTTTATCATGGAACATGATTCAATAAGTTCATCATAAGATAGATTGAGGCTCTATGTACCTTATGGAACTTGAATTGATATGTGTGCATAATAGAAGTCTGTAACATTTTTAGTCAATTTAGGAAGGAATGTTTGTCAATAAATTATTTCATAAGGGAGATATTTTATATTGTAGGAATGTCACACAAGCATCTTGCTGCATAATTCATAATATAGGATTTCCCTAATTGACATTGTTCCTTGTTTGTAGTGAACATAAGAACAAAATAAAGTTATTTTTATATCAAAAAAATAAAAATTATGTTCGATCTTAGATATTCTAGTGTGCAATATTATCTGATTGTCTTAGAGTCGCAAGTACTACACTAAAATATTTTTGGTGCAAAATCAAAACTTCCATGTCAGAATTCCATATATATATATATATATATATATATATTTATTTGTAAATACAGATTTTAATCAGACATATGGACCGGCGGTTTCTGACAGGAAAAAGGTTGGATCCCCAAATACCGTCTTCGTCAGCAAAGCCTGAAATGTAAATAATGAAAATTCTTCAAGGAGCATCTGTGTTCAGTTTTAACCGTTATGAAACGCTATATGCATAAAATTTTAAATTAAAAAGCGTGAAGACGTTTAATCAAGAGAAATCATGAAGAGAAAAGCCGTTATGTTAGTATTTGTATATATGGCACAATATTGTCTTAGGGGAGCAAAGGAGACACTCAAATTTTAATTTGTGAAAAATTTAACTCCAATATAAAAATTATAGTATAAAGATGAAGTATATAGATTAAAGACTCTATAATGTTAACAAACCTTTTTTTTACAATTAAACATGAATAACTAAGCAGACTAAAGACTATTTCAATATTAACATTTATATTTTCTGTATGATTGTTTTAATAAATTCATTACGGAATATATTTATGCTAAATAGTAGAAAGGTGTATTTTTTTAAAATATTTTTCTTTTGTTTACAGATGTAAAAAGTTAGTAGAAAAGGATCATTTTAATATATGACTAATTATATTAAAAACCGTTTAAATAAAAATGAATGTTTCAATAAATTTATTTGTCGTCTCTTTTATTTACAGACGTATGTAGTACAGAAAGAAAGATTTATAAATTCATCTACCGACGAAGAACGGTATTTTAGACATGTTCTGCCTCATTTACGCAACTTTTATTGAAGCCCTAATTAGAGAAGTAATGCAAGGTAAACAACATAGCATCAATAAAGAATGAAGTTAATAACTTTCATGACTTTACTTTATTGATGCAATCTGCAACAGACGTAGGCACGATCGATTCAGACTGTTAAAAGTGTAAATCCTTTTGTACTTTATTCTTGTAAAGTTTCTCATTTGAAAAGCAACATGCAAATGCAAATAAAAGAGAAACCATATTCTTGTAAAATTTGTGGATCCGCTTTTTCACAGAAAGGCTGTTTGGAAAAACACATTCGCATACATACTGGAGAGAAACCATTTGCTTGTCAAATTTGTGGATCTGCATTTTCACAGAAGTCGAGCTTGAAAAAGCACATGCAAATACACACAGGAGAGAAACCATATTCTTGTGAAAATTGTGATACTACATTTTCAGACAATTCTAATTTAAAAAGACACATGCGCATACACACGGGAGAGAAACCATATTCTTGTATAGTTTGCAGATCTGCATTTTCACAGAGTTCCCACTTAAAAAGTCACATGCTCATACACGCAGGAGAAACACTAGAAAAAAAGCAAGAAAAACCACATACTTGTACATTTTGTGGATCTGCATTTTCACATATATCTGGGCTGAAAAAGCATACAAAATCACACACGGGACAGAAACCATATTCTTGTAATGTTTGTGGATCTGCTTTTTCAGATGATGCACGTTGGAAAAAACACATACAAATACATACAGGAGAGAAACGATATTCTTGTCAAATTTGTGGTGCGTCATTCTTGCTGAATTCCAATTTGAAAAGGCACATACGAACACACACGGGAGAGAAACCATACACTTGTAAAGTTTGTAGATCTACATTTTCACAGAAAGGTAATTTGAAAAAGCACATGCGGATACACACCAGTAAATTGTGAGCACCAGCCAATATCTGGTGAGCTCCCAGAACCCAAACCTTATGATGGTATACCAACACCAATAAACTAGAGCAAGCAGGACAACCTCTATCACAAAACTGGCAAAACATTTTGGACAGAACTGTCTTACAAATGAGACAGAAACTGAGAACAATCTTGCCAGAGAAATAGCCTGCAAAAGCCGCCAGAAATACACCAAGACTTTCCATTCAAGAAAACTGAAAGAATGGGCCAACCAACAACATGCTAAGTATATCCTATGTGAATTATCCCATGAATATATAGATAAGGAAGGCTCTGTAGACTGGCTTAAAAGAGGATCTCTCCACTATGATCAGGAGAGAATGATAATAGCTTCACAAGATCAAGGCTTGATGACTAATGCCTTTAAAAAGATGATTGGTCTCAGCAACAATAACAAGTGCAGGTTCTGCCACACAGAAGTAGAAAGTATGATCCACCTGACATCCAGTTGTAAGGTTCTCCTGGGGGATAACTATTATACAATATGACACAACAGAGTGTGCAAATATCTTCACTGGACTATTTGTAAAAAGTTGAATATGCAGTGTTGCAGCCTATCCTGATAGCATATATCAGAAAGAATAGTTGGAAATAGGTTATACACCATCCACTATGACTATGCAATCCCTACAGCTACATATCTAGAACACGGAGCTGTAAAACCTGACATAATGATATGGGACAAAAGGGAGAAAGTAACAACCAAAGTTGAAGTAAGTGTCCCTGATGAGGCTGGCTTAAACAGAGCTGAAAGGGAAAAGATTACAAAATACTAAAGTCTTATTTACGACATGAAAAGTAATTGGAATCTTAGAAAGATCTTTATCGTCCCAGTAATTGTAGGAGCAACTGGACTAATGAAAAATAATTTCAAAAACTACCTGATAACTATACCCGGTGAACCAAGTGAAAGAGAGATACAAACAATTGGTTAGAATCTTAAAAATATCTCTCGGCTGCAGTGTCTTTAATAGCAGGTGAATGTCTGGCATCACTAGCAAATAAAATTTTTTTTTTTAAAAGAGATAAACTATAATTTATCTCTTCTTGTTAAGTTTTTTGATCTTTATATTCACACAATTTTAGTTTGAAAAAAACACATGAAAATGCATAAACTGAGAGATAACGAAATATCAACGTCTTATGTACAACATGAAAATTAACTGAGGAAGATTTCAATCAATCCAGTAATTAAAGGAGCAACTAGACTCATGTAAAATAATTTTTGAAAACATCTTGCAAATATATGCTGTGAATCAAGTGCAAGAGATGTAAAAACAATAGTGCTTAAAAGGACAGTTAGAATCTTAAAAAGATCTCTCTGTTGGAGTGTCTGAAATAGTGGATGAATGTCTGGCATCTGGTAGAATACCCTATCCCCAGCAAAAAGAAAAAGGTAAGAAAATTTAAGAAAAATAACACATAAAAAGGTGCTAGCACTACTGAAAGTTTCAAAAATCGTGCAAGAGATCAAACGAAATTATTTCTGAGAATATGTCTATCGCATACAATCACTTGTTTCTCGGATCAGCATATATATGAAGATAATGAGAACACCATCATCAAAAATATAGCCCTAAGGTTGCAAGAAAGTGACTATATATGAAGATAATGAGAACACCATCATCAAAAATATAGCCCTAAGGTTGCAAGAAAGTGACTATATATGAAGATAATGAGAACACCATCATCAAAAATATAGCCCTAAGGTTGCAAGAAAGTGACTATATATGAAGATAATGAGAACACCATCATCAAAAATATAGCCCTAAGGTTGCAAGAAAGTGACTATATATGAAGATAATGAGAACACCATCATCAAAAATATAGCCCTAAGGTTGCAAGAAAGTGACTATATATGAAGATAATGAGAACACCATCATCAAAAATATAGCCCTAAGGTTGCAAGAAAGTGACTATATATAAAGATAATGAGAACACCATCATCAAAAATATAGCCCTACGGTTGCAAGAAAGTGACTATATATGAAGATAATGAGAACACCATCATCAAAAATATAGCCCTAAGGTTGCAAGAAAGTGACTATATATAAAGATAATGAGAACACCATCATCAAAAATATAGCCCTAAGGTTGCAAGAAAGTGACTATATATGAAGATAATGAGAACACCATCATCAAAAATATAGCCCTAAGGTTGCAAGAAAGTGACTATATATGAAGATAATGAGAACACCATCATCAAAAATATAGCCCTAAGGTTGCAAGAAAGTGACTATATATAGAAATAAGTGTCTAGATGGGAGAAGAAAGAAAAGTAGAATCTGTTATAGGCCATAGATAATGCTCAAACCAAACACATCAAAAAAATATTCTTCTACTTCTGTCAAGGCATGAGAAATGTTCCACTCCAGAAAATAACCTAACAAAAGTATAACCGCATGAATGTGTTCAATGAGGCTGAACAAGACTATACATAATCAGAAATAGCAGCCCTCATAGGAACCAAAACATCCATTGGAAAACCCTATCATAATTCTAACATCGATCAACACGCCACACTACAAGTAGAGCCAAAACCACATTACTAATAATCCGTGTATATAATAGAACACAACCTACAATAGATCAACTTCACCACCAGGATCTTTTTTATCAAGTAGCTCTCTGACATGTGTGCCACCACCATCGCCTGTCTATTCACAAATACAAGATAGAACATCACTGAAGACTAGTTCTTCCTCACAACTATCACCGAGACCATTGCCAACACCTGAACCACCACCATTACCTCAGGAATTGCCGGGGCCAGATAATTAAAAATGTGTCTAGATTATGAGGTTAGAGGAAAAACTGTCAAAAATATAAGCCCGAAGAGCTAAAAAGGCGGCAATAAAAAGAATGCTAAATTACTGTGGATTTAGATTAGATGAGATTTCTGCTTGCTCATATTTTAAAAGGAAATACAACCCATAAGTTTTATTCTTTCAACATGGAAATGAAAATGAGAAAACTCCACAACATTTGGTTGACCATTTTCTAGAAATATAAATTCTTTAGAAATTTCCCATGAATAAAAAAAGCAGTAAATCACTTTATAAGAGTCCTAGGAAATTATTGTAGATTTAAAAACACTATATATGTGCCTACTAGTAAGACTATTGCTTATTACTTTGGGAAACTTTTGTTTACTGTTTTTATAATTCTTTCTTAAAACCACTTTTATTTATGAAGGAAGAAATAACAGCAGAATTCTTCTTAGTTCAATATTTTGAGTATAAAATTTTATGACATTTCACTAATTTTTAAAAGATTTTTTCATCTATTATTTTAATTCCATTTTTTATTTAAGAATTATTTCCAGAATAATTTCATAGATATCTTTTTGGTCTATTTTACTTGTACTAAAACTATGAAAGTAAAAAAAACCCAGCTTGTACTAGATTGATGTGTTAATTGTATTGTTACAGACACCAAGGAATAACAACCACTAAAAACCAGTTTTCTTTCTTCCTATGTGTTACTAAAACTAAACATAATTTCCATGAGCCTAGTTTTCTTCCTCAAGAACTACATGGAGTACAATACCGCAGCAGGTGCTTCCCAGCTGACTAGAAAATTGTGGTATTCAAGTCCAATGTTTACAAATTCTTGTCCATAAGGTGTTGTCTCATCGTCTTCCTGACAAATTCATTCTCGAGTGATATTTGATAAATGGTAACTTATTAGTATAAAATCAAATTATACACATTGTTTAAATCGAATACATAGTTAAACTAAAATAAGAATTTTTTTTAATTTGCTTACCGATTATCGATGTCAAAACCATTTCATATCTTTATAAAGAAAAAATATCAATATTGGATTGTATCAAAGAGGCGCAACAAAATACTCCTTTTGAAAAAAAACTCTTTTGACCTTTTAACTTAGAGCAAAGTGTAGTATCCGTTTTTTATACTATATTTTATCATTTCGGTCCTCAGTTAGTGAAGAAGACATTTTTGTAGACTGAGGCAATTTTAATAAAATAAATGTGTATCAAAGAAAAATGTTTCTTTGTAATCGTTGCTAATGCTGAGTGCCTAAAGTATAATTGATCCAAGGAAAAAAATTATAGTATTATATATATGTACTCGTAATACTAGTCCCAAATTTTAAGTGTAAAATGTAGTAATATCTAACCAACTTTTTACAACAAATCCAAATAAGAACTAAACGTGATGAAATTAATCTAGTTTTTTTTATTGTACTTTTCTCAAAAACTATTTCAAATTCTTAGAATAATTTCATAGATATTTTATTGCCGTAACATCATGGCTAAAATACTTTTATTAAAAATGTCGAAGTAAAATAAAATTCCAGATTGTAGTAGATGGATGTGTGAATTCTAGGAATACACATTTGAAAGAATGCATAGTTTACAAGAGGTGTTCAATAAGTAATGCCCCTGGCCCACTTCCAGTTGTCTGATCTAAATGAAATTTTGCATGTGTAATGATTCATATCTGTATGGGTTATGTTGCAAAAAACTGCTCTGGACTAATTGTGGTTTCTCATTTACAAGTGTTTTAATCGAGTCAGGTGTGAAATGGAGCCAGTTGAGTGTTGCGCAGTTGTCCGGTTTTTGTATTTAAAAAGACACGCACCAAAGGAGAATTTGATGAAATGAAAGAAACTTATGATGATACCCCATCATATTACGTTGTAAAACGCTGGCATCATGAATTCAAACATAGCCGGAAGTCTGTGGAAACAGCTCCCAGACCGGGTCGTAACTCTGCTGCCATTGATGAGGCATCTGTCCGTCAAGTTGAGGCTGCCATTTTGGAAGATCGACACATTACTATTCGCCAAATAGCCCAAGAGGTCAAGATTAGTACAGGGTCTTTGGAAACTATCATTTATGACCATTAGCATATGCATAAGGTGTCTGCCAGATGGATTACCCGGTTGCTCACACCTTTCCAGAAGCAAGAACGTGTCGAGTGCTCGAGGATGAATTTTGAGATGTACCAAAATAAGTCAAAGTTTTTCAAAAGACTGATTACACAGGATGAAACTTGAGTCCATCACTGTGATCCAGAGACCAAAGCACAGTCAATGCAGTGGAAGCACTTGGACTCACCACCTCCAAAGAAGGCAAGGGTGCAGCACTTCCTGGCAAGGTCATGCTCACAGTCTTCTGGGACCTGGACGGAGTAGTGATGACAGATTTCCTGGCAAAGGGTACCACAATTACAGGAGCCTATTATGCTTCACTTTTGATGAAATTAAGAGAAGCTATTAAAATCAAGAGGCAAGGCAAGATCAGCAAAGGTATCCTCCTCCTACAGGACTACACTCCGGTCCACAACTTGCATGTTGCCAGATCAGAAGCACAGGCGTGTGGCTATGAAATCCTCCCTCATCCCCCTTATTCTCCTGACCTTGCACCTACTGACTTTCATCTCTTCCCAGCCATGAAGTTGTTTTTCGAAGGAAAGCGTTGCCTAGATGATGCAGCCTTGATTTCTGAAGTTACGACATTTTTTTTTAACATAGTTCACCCCAAACAAGGCAGGCCGCCACTGTAGACGTAAGGGGCTACTGAGAAAAAGAAAAGGGGAGAAGGTAGGGGCGGTCAACCTTGATTGGGATCTGCGCAGCGAGATGTCTGTTTACATTAGTTTAAAATTTCTGCATGTCTGTACTGTTGGGGAAACAGGAAGCAGGGAGGGAGTTCCAGAGGCTTGCAGTACAAGGAAATAAGCTATTTGAGTAGAAGGCTCTCCGACATCTGGGGACCTCCACAGTGAATGAATGAGATTTAGTTGATTGTCGAGTTAGTCTAGTGAATTTTCGTCGAGGGGGCACCAGAGTAGCCAATTCATCGGAGCATAATCCGTTGAAGTATTTGTAAAACAAGCGCAAGGATGCTACATTGTGGCGATGGGACAGAGGCTGGAGCTTGGTTGACAGTGAGGGGCCTATTAGGTTGGCGATTCTTTTTTGGACCTTGTCAAGGAGGGAGAGACTAGTAGATGATGCACCAGCCCAGATGTGACAACAATACTCCATGCATGGACGGATGGTGGCTTTGTAGAGATACAGGATTATGCCCGGTGTGAGGAGTTTACTAGCACGGTAGAGGGAGGCAACCTTCTTTGCGGCAGCCTTGGCAATGTCTTCAATGTATTTGTTCCAATTCATGTTACCTGTGAAGGTTAGGCCGAGGAGTTTGAATGATGGACTCTCAGGTAGGGTGTTATTTGCCATGACAATCGGTGGTTGCAAAGGTTCTTTGTAGTTATTGAAGGAAAAGAGCTTTGTCTTCGCGGCATTAAAAGTTACCAACCATTTATGACCCCAATCCACTACAGCCTGGAGGTAATTTTCTAAAGATTCAGCCATTTCCTTGGATATGATTGCATCGGTTTTGCCTACATGGCGAGAGTAAAGGGTGGTGTCATCAGCAAATAAACCAATCTCAGACTCTATTCCATCAGGGAGATCGTTTATATAGATCAGGAACAACAAGGGTCCAAGGATAGATCCCTGGGGTACACCAGCATTTATGTCATGTTGCATAGATGAGCGGCCATCGAGGACAACCTGGATTTTTCTTTTGTCTAGGAAGGATCTAATTATATTAAGTAATTGCCCAGTAATACCGTATGAGCGTATTTTCAGGAGGAGCCCTTTATGCCATACCTTGTCAAAGGCCTTGGATATATCAAGCGCTACTGCCCTAGCTTCTCCTGCCTTGTCGAGTGTATGATACATGCGTTCAGAGATGACCGTTAGGATGTCTGCCGTAGATCGTGCTTTTCTAAATCCATACTGGTGGTCGAAAAGAAATTTAGCATCAACTAAGTGCCGTACTATCGCTAGATTGATTAGGGATTCAAAGATTTTAGCAAAGATCGGCAGCAGACTGATTGGGCGATAGTTCTGAGGATCGGTTCTATTCCCAGAATTCTTGTAGACTGGTACCACAGAGGCAATTTTCCAGCTTTTGGGGAAGCAAGATTCAGCTATTGTAGAGTTTGGAGAGGACAGGGGCCAGTTCAGCAGAGCATTTCTTTATTACTATTGTAGGTATAAAATCAGGCCCACAAGGGTTGGAGGATCAACCTGTAGTGTTCTACAAAAATGGTATCCAAATGATGGGAGAAATGCATAACTTTCGGATGTTCCTATGTAGAGAAAGACTAACAACTGTGCCAAGTTTCATTAATCTACTGTTATGGTAAATGGGGCAGGGGCATTACTTATTGAATGCCCCTCGTAACAAGAATGAGAATTTCGTAAATTTATGGTTACTGTTTCTTTTAATGTTACGTAATGATTATCAGTGTCAAAAACATTTTACTCTCTTTATAAAGAAAAATAATAGAATTATATATATATATGCACACGTCATACCAGTTCCAAATGTAAAGTTTAAAATGTAATATTTTATAAACGTTTTATTTACTTACTTCCTCTGCAGGAGGTTAGACACAAGGTCAGTGAGTTTTGTAAAGCTAGAGCACTAGGGGAAATGCACTCTGGTCTACCTAAGATGCTTGAGAAGCCCCTGTCAGTATTCCCCAGTAGGAGAATCTCAGGAGATTTACTGCATGAGGTTAGACACAGAGTCAGGTGGAGCTTGAAAAGCCAGACACACTAGGTGAAATGCCGTCTGGCCTGCAAAAATGCCTGAGCAGTCTTGTCGGCATTCTCTGTTAGGGGTGCCTAAGGCGATTAGCAATAAACTGATACTTTCTCTGAGATAACTTAAAGCCTCGAAGAGTGACCCTGCTAAGACTGAACAGAACAATACCTCAGCAACAAAGCCATTGTTGGACTGGTATGAACAACACTTACTAAATCCACATGAGAAAAAATCCTCATGAAATTAATTTAGTTTTGTAAATGTCATATTCTAAAAAACGATTTCAAATTTTTCACAGAATAATTTCATAGATATTCTTCAAAGCATCCATTCACCCACACATGCGGTATTGTTTTGTCAAATACTAGAGTTAAAAAATGAGTTACTAATCTAATAGATATCATACTGCCTACGATGCTCCAGCCCCTGTCCCATGCAGTGTTTCATTCCTGTCTTTGTGCCACAGTAAACTTGCTGCATTTGTACGTCCTTAACATAAATACCGCTGACAAAACCCGACAAAAAGCAAAATCACACCCTTTCACTGGAGACGTCCTCAGAGGCCAGCGGGCTTTCTGCTCTGATAGCTTCATTCTTCCAACTGCTTGCCTTTCTAACTCTCTCCCCTCTTCCCTGACTGTGTCAAAATTCAGAAATAAAAATGTAATATGAACATTACATGTAAATATATGCAAAAAAAAGTCCGATCAAAGACTGAAAGCATAAATGAAAGAAGATCTTTTAACGTTGAATGGATTTGAAAGAGATCGCGGCACATATTTTTGTTCAAATCTTACATAGATGTGAACATGTAAGTAATGAATGTTACAACCTACCATTCTTTTTTCTTCTTTTTTTTTCTTTATTCCTTTTTTTCTTTTTTTTTTCTTCTTTCTTTTTCTCTTTTTTCTTCTTTTTTTCTCTTTTTTTCTTTTCTTCTTTTTTTCTTCTTTTTTTCTTCTGTTTTTCTTTTTGTTTCGTTTTTCTCTTTTTTTCTTTTTTCTTTTTTTCTTTTTTTCTTTTTTTCTCTTTTTTCTTTTTTTTCTTTTTCTTCTTTTTTTTGTGACCTCTCAGCTGTTATTTTGTTTTTTATTTATTTTTTTTTTTACATTCTGTTGTTCTTTTTTGTGACCTCTCAGCTATTATTTTGTTTTTGTTTTATTTAGAGTTGACATTTTACGGACAACTCCCCACTTAAGATATCCCTATGAATATTGTCCCTAATTCACATTAGTTATCTGTGTTTGTTTGGGATGAATTGATGTAACAAAAATATTAAAATAAAATAAAACAATTAGATTACTTCTTAATAACATTAGTAAATTTCTCATGTTGTCTATGTTAATCAAAAAAATAACTTATACATATGAAATATAAAATGTATACTTATTGTGTATAACATTTTCATCATCATCACCATCATCATGTGGAGTGACTATCTTCTGGACAACCACAGTTATTTCGCATTCCATTCTCAAATTTGTGTGTCTTGGTCTAAGTTCAGATGTCCCTCTTTTATTGTAGATTGTATCGATACTATCGGGCTGATTAGGATAGCTTTAAATCTTTCATCTCTGAAATTCTTCTGCATTCCATTTTTATGGAATGATGTGCCTTGTGTCATTTCCAATATATCTGATTGTAAGTGGAACTTTCACAGTAGCCATTGTTTTAAACATTGCATTTTGTGGTGATTTTAGTACAACTCGACACCCAGGTGCTGTGAAGATTTATTTGCTTGATTGTCCAGGTTTTCTATGGAGTTGACAGCCAATATGTCTCAAATCCCTGTTAATGACAGTCTTTGATATTCCAGCATCTGATCATTTCTTCCTTGCGGACGGATCTTTTAGAAATCTTTTTACAGTATGCACATAACAACTCATTTTGGAGCAATTAGATCAGTGGAGGTTTCTTTTGCCGTTTTCTTTATTATAATTTATTTTTCTTCCTAAGTTATTTTGAACGTCCCATTGTTTTTAAGTTTAATAAAAAACTATTATCTCTGGCAACCCTGAAATGAGAAAATAATGTTGATGACTTGTATAGTCAATAACGTTGATGACTTGTACAATCAGTTGCTGAAATTGGTTAACTGACTGAATGATGAGTAAATTAAATGTTGATTAAAAAACTATTATCCCTGTTCGCACTGTACTACTTGCCATACTGATTGAGTTCTTTAAAAAAATATGTTCAGATTTCCATTCACAACCTTATCCATAATACAACAATAAAGAACCTAGAGCAAAACCGGACCAAACTAGACAAACAAGTAAAAGAAAAATGAACTGTATTTAGACCTATCATCTTGTTGTTCTTTTCCGGTGATTTCTCAGCTGTTTATGCCTGTTCTGTTTCGTCTGAGTGGTTGCTTCACACTGTCTTTTTCCTTTGTTTATTAATAGACTGTGCATCTTGCGGTTACTACTTTTAACAGAGTTTATCTCGGTCCTCTTGCATTCACTGCATTTTTCAAGATCAATCCTTGTGCACCAGCTATAAATATGCATGAGTGCATTCACTGCACAACCATTCGTTGTTTTTTGTTGCAATTTGCTGTTCAACTCAGTCAGTGCTTCAACAAAGAATTATTATCCCAAGTAAACCCATACGCCAAGTTTATAGATAATTAACAGATGTTTATTTTTGGGGAGATTACAAATGGTACTCGTGGAATAGCAGACTTGAAAAATGAGATCTTTTCAACATGTAAGTAATGAATGTTTCAACCTTTTTTCTTCATTTCTTTTTTTCTTTTTTCCTTTTTTTTCCTTTTTTCTTTTTTTTCTTTTTCTTCTTTCTTTTTTTCTTTCTTTTTCTTCTTTTTTTCTTTCTTTTTTTTCTTTTTTTCTTTTCTTTTTTTCTCTTTTTTTCTTTTTTCTTTTTTTTTTCTTTTTTCTTCTTTTTTTCTTTTTTTCTTTTTTTTTTGGTGACCTCTCAGCTGTTATTTTGTTTTTTAAATTTTTTATTTTTTACATTCTGTTGTTCTTTTTCTGTGACCTCTCAGCTATTATTTTGTTTTTGTTTTATTTAGAGTTGACATGGGAGATTACAAATGGTACTCGTTTCCTTAAGTGGAATATCAGACTTGAAAAATGAGTCAAATAAAATATAAGTCCAGTCAACACACTCCTTTAGCTCAGAGCCCCAAGGGCCCACCCTGCCAGAAGAGGTACACCGATCCAACTGACCACCAACCCTCAGAAAAACAACTGTCTGTGTCATGCCCTAACCCCTCCCCTTCTCCTGGAATATTTTCCCTCCTGATCAGAAATCTTAGATTCCGGTCTTTCTCAGTGGTCACTATTTGACCACCTAAGAACTTGCTACTTGAGATATCCACTAGAGATGATATCCACTCAGTGTCTACTCAAAAGGGGCCTAGCTCTAGACAATCTATGAGCACACAAACATCTACCGTTCTGGGGTTCTGTGTTTTTGCAGTTATTAAATTTAGCAGTCTCTGAATGAGCCATAACAACATAAGGGAACCTGAAACATTATTCCCTCAAATAGACAAATGGAATGCCAAGTGACTCAAAATACAAAATCAAAGATATTTTCAGATTCGTGTGTCCATTCCTTTTTTCTTATGCAACGTCTGATATTTGCAGGCACCACTAAAACATGAAGCCTAGTGCATGGTTACCCATTAACAAATATGATACCACTATCCTTATTTGTATTGTAAAAAAAAATCATTTCCTTCCAACAATCCTTCTGTAACTTTTATCAGTTTTTTTGTCGTATTATAGATACGGTTGTGAATGGAAATCAAAATTATCAGGTATACTTTAATTATTTTGAATTTCATATCAACAAACATTATGGGTTTTAATTTAAATTTTTTCCCCTTTTTACTAAATGGACAGTTATTCTCCTGAAACAATAAAATACTTTCTCTTAATATGTGTATATTAAATATATAAAAACAACTACAAGCCCTTTCATTAATGTAAACTATTTTGTCTCTTGAATGTATACATCAATCGAGTAACATATTGCTCTGGGTTTTAATTTAATTTTAATAACTGTATTTCTAGGTATTTATATACATGACATACTAATTTTATTAGTGTATTCAATGTTTGATTTCGTGAAAATTCAAATGCACATATCGTATTAGAAAAGGATTTCTCACTTAAAAATGTTTTTAAAGTTCAAGAGACAATACACCTAGGATTGACAATAAAATGTTGCATCTATATCTTCCCATGTGACTCTTAAATTAGGTACACTATGCCTCTACAGTGCGTATTGGATTTGTAAATTTAAATTGGACATAGTTAGAAAAATGCAGATAAACAAAAAAATTACAAAATACTTGTTTTTACAGTAGTATATTAGCATTCATTAAAAAAATAATCAGAAAATTCAAATGAAATTTCAGTTACAAAATACAATTTTAAGAAAATGTATGTTCAGTACTTTTTCTATTTTGTTATCATTTTCTTTTTGCTGTGGGTGGGGTATCCTACCGGAATCAGTTAAAAATCAGAATCCTTCACTCTATTATCTGTTATAATTTATCTTTCTGGTGGTCGTTTTTTTATGTTGCTAAGTTCCAAGACAAGAATTAATCTAGTCTGATGGAGTATTCAGATTAGTGTTGTTACTTGAGGGGGATCTCTAAAAGGTGCACCATTTCTTGTATGAACCATGCTGAGGGAAACCTATTTGAGTTTCAAATAATGCTATTTTTAATATGAGGCCAGAGTTTACTTGTATGGTTAGGTATCCTCATGTCAGTGTGTCTTGATAAACCCCTATACAGGACACTCAAGGATGGTTCCTAGTAGGTATTCAATATTTCTCTATTTTTTCAATTTTCTTATTGTTTAGTTTTTGTTAGAGATTGGGCATCCTAGCGGATGCCAAATATTCAATTACCATTTCAGAGACTCACACCAAGAGATCTTTTCAAGCACAATTATTTGTATCAATCTTGCACTTGGTTCAGGTTGGAAGACTACTAAGCAGGAGAAAGAGCAATATGTGCTGAGAATAACATAATTCAGGTTGGAAAACTACTAAGCAGGAGAAAAAGCAATATGTGCTGAGAATAACATCATTCAGGTTGGAAGACTACTAAGCAGGAGAAAAAGCAATATGTGCTGAGAATAACATAATTCAGGTTGGAAGACTACTAAGCAGGAGAAAAAGCAATATGTGCTGAGAATAACATCATTCAGGTTGGAAGACTACTAAGCAGGAGAAAAAGCAATATGTGCTGAGAATAACATCATTCAGGTTGGAAGACTACTAAGCAGGAGAAAGAGCAATATGTGCTGAGAATAACATCATTCAGGCTGGAAGACTACTAAGCAGGAGAATTAGCAATATGTGCTGAGAATAACATAATTCAGGTTGGAAGACTACTAAGCAGGAGAAAGAGCAATATGTGCTGAGAATAACATCATTCAGGTTGGAAGACTACTAAGCAGGAGAATGAGCAATATGTGCTGAGAATAACATAATTCAGGTTGGAAGACTACTAAGCATAGCAATTGATAAGGGCAGGTCTTTTCGTAGTGAAGAAAAGTTAAGTTGTACTAAAAAGAACAGGTTGATAAAAAGCTACCTTGAAATTGGTAGGTTTTCCATGGGATGGACATATTGTAATTCTTCAATGGGGACACGTCTCTCACTGCTGCTGGACTGTTGACAGGGGGTAGTGCCTATCATAGCTTTTCGAACAGCTAGACGTTTACTTGCTTCTTACAGACCGCTAGGTGGGGATAACCAATTATCAAAACGAGCACTCTAGTTAAATAAAATACTATGCTTGAACGAACTTGTTGGAATTGCTAGGTGCAGGAGTCTGATGAAATGTGTAATAACACCAATTCGCCCAAATGGAGATAATGCTTATGAGAGTTCACCTCCTAAAACCAAACTGGACCTCATTCTGTACAGTTAGGGAAAAAGTAACTTACCCTGAAAGAGATGGGTTTGTCAAGTGATAAATAGATGGAAACGCTTAAAGGAGGGCTGTTTCTGGATTAATTAATTGACAACTAAACAGGCAGAAAATCAAGAGTCAGATGCAGAGTGGGGGTATCATAGCTTAATTACTTGCTTGGCACAGATTGATAGGTGTGAGAAATTTGATCACATGAGGAAGCACTGTGGTTGAGTACAATGCCTTGAACGAACCCATTTGAATTCCTCAGTTAAGGTGATCTTATGCAATTGGCTATAACAACGAACCTTAAACCGAAGCAGACCTCACCTTTACGTTGACTCTTTATGTGACTCTCATTGATATCATATTCTGAGGATGTAATGTGCCAGTAGAGTATAGGTGTATTGATATCAGAAATCAATTCCACCTATTGAAAAACATACACTTTGGGCTTGTTGTCACTTTCTGCTAGTTAATTAGTTTACCTAGGTGTTAGTTTACTTGCAGAGAGGTCAGTAATTTCGAGCTTGATGGACGAAATGTTTTAGGAACTTAAACTTGTGTGCGATGGTTAAACACACTGGAACAGTAATTTAAATGAACATGTTAAATAGAGTGGTTTTTGCTGTCAATCTCATAGAAGGACCGAAGAGGTATCACTATGGGTTACTTAGTCAGTGTTGCTGGTTTAACGTTACTGAGCTTTGAAACAAAACAGCCCAGTAGGTGTTATCGCTCGAAAGAAGTTTTGTAACTTTGCTGGTTGTAGTGTATGACATTGAGGTTTGAGGAACTGCTATGGAGGCTAAAGATCAATATTTTCTGGCAAATATTAAATGCAAGTATAATTAATTGAGTTAAAAAGGGTAGGTATAGTTTGCATTTAAATCGTAGTTAGCCAAGAGTACTTTGCATTAAAGTGGACCGTTTAGCTTGTATCATATTGTCCCAGGTAGAATTGTTTCTCTAAAACAGACAGGTTGAAATTTATGAAATTAGGAGACATCACTTTCTGCTACAGAGCTTTTTTGCCGACAAATGGATGGGCATGATGTATCTAGTCAGATGCAGGGATTGTCATACATCCAGAAACATCTACGTGTTGACTTGCTTTCCATTACAGCAGGATGTGGTACAAGCCCGAAATGTAAGGAAAATCAGCTAAAACAAAGGAGCACCCCAGGTAATACAAAAAATAATGTTTTTACCTCTCTTCAATTTACATGCATGAATGTATTGACTGAGTGGGTAAAGAGTAATAAAACATTAGCGCTGATTAATCTCCGAGTGGCTAAGTTATATTTTATTTCATTATTTTCTGGGGTTTGGTGATTGCCTTATACCTTTAGTCTTTAACCATCATCTCTAATATAATAAAAAAAATAAGAGGGAGTTTCCTCTAATATATTATACTGCCCATGAAAGGTACAAATCATAGCTTCTCCATCTTATTTAATTGATATCATCATTTAATTTATTCTTAGAATGTTATCATTACCATTATTATGATTGTAATCATTATCGTTATTAGCATTGACGCTGGGTTCGATTGTTATTATTATTATTTCTTTAACTTAACATCTACAGTACAGGACCCAGCACTGGGGGTGTGTATACAATATAGGACCCGGGTGCTTCTGCAGAATAGGGACCATGGGTTCTTATGCAGTATAGGGACCAGGGGTACTTCTACAGTATAGGGACCAGGAGTGCTTCTACAGCATAGGACCCAGCACCGGGGGTGCTCCTACAATATAGGACTCGAATGCTTCTACAGAATAGGGACCATGGGTGTTTATGCAGTATAGGCACCGGGGGTGCTTCTACGGTATATGATCCAGAGGCTTCTGCAGTACAGGTACGGGGGGGTGCTTCTGCAGTATAGCCACCAGGGCGCTTCTACAGTATAGGACCCAGCACCGGGGGTGCTTTTACAGTATAGGACCCAGCACCGGGAAGGGGGGGGGGGGCTTCGTCAATTTAGGACCCAGAGGCTTCGGCGTTGTCCGGGAAAAAATTTTCCTTGCGGAGAGGAGGAGGGAGAGCCCCGGGCAACGCCGGGTACCCCTGCTAGTCTCTAATATAATACAAAATAAGAGGGAGTTTCCTCTAATATATTATACTGCCCATGAAAGGTACAAATCATAGCTTCTCCATCTTATTTAATTGCCATCATCATTTAATTTATTCTTAGAATGTTATCATTACCATTATTATGATTGTAATCATTATCGTTATTAGCATTGACGCTGGGTTCGATTGTTATTATTTTTATTTCTTTAACTTTTAATTTTATTTTTAGAATTTTATATCAAATTAATTCCAATTCATAGCTTCAATAGATTCATGAAAATAAAAAATAAATAAGAAGATAAATTTAAATAATGCATGATCTCTCGTTGTTTTTCAAACAGGTTTTTGCTAAGATGATTGAGGATAGTTTGTCGAGACTAAACCAATCGTTGAATTAAAACCGACGATATCATGTTCTAACTTGATTTTAATATTGACAATTGTTATTCAAACATAAAACAAACAAGTAGCAATGATTGAAAGCTGGGTTTTATTTGAAATACTTTCGAATGTCAACATGTGCATGAAATGGAAAAGTAACAACTGAACCCAACCGGAATTTAAGTGGTAAAATCAAAACTCATTTTAAAAGGTATTATTATTATGTGAATTTTCAAAATATTAAGCGATGCTTATGCTTTGTAGTATTGAGTCTATTACAACTTTGGGTTTTATTTAAAATTAATAACTAGATGTTTGTAGGTGTTTATTAAGATAGCATTTACAGACTTCGTACCACATTCATTGGTGTATTCATGTATAATTTTTCATGTGAAATTCAGATAGTCACATATGAGAAAATGCTTTTTCACTTACAAATATTTTTAGATAAAAGCCATACCCATCAGATTGAAAATTGATACTTAATGTTATAATTTTATCGAAATATAATTTTATGTCACATTTAAATTAAATACACTAACGTATCTTCTGTGTGTCTAACCCTTGGAATTTTACATATTGTTAGAAAATGCTGATGAATAAAAGGTTACAATTGTTTTCACATCTGCATATGCCGAGGTGTCTATTAAATGAATCTTTACATTTGTATATCAATTCGAAATTAAATTTCAGTTACAGAACTGGAATTCTCAGAAAAGGTTTAACACCTTGGCAACAAATATGTTTTCTATTGTTTCAGTTTTCTTTTCTCTTTGCTTTTCGAAGAGATGGGGCATCCAGACATCCAACTACTATTTCTGCAACATGATCCAAGAGATTGTTTTTAGGATTCTCACCATACGTTTAATATAGTTGATTGGATCTCTCTTGCATTGGGTTCACCAGGTATATTCGCCAGGTAGTTTGTAACAGTTTTTTTTTCATTAATCTGATGGTTCTTCTAGTTACTAAAGGCGGAAGAGTACTACCTATTTTTTTTTTTAAATATACTTCATTAAGTTCTTAGAAATCAAGGGGCCACTTTCTGGGGCTAACACTTAATTTCTATATGAGATACATAGATATACGAGTGTTCAATCAAGATTCTGATCTACCGCTCAAACGTTGAGGTAGAGAGCAGTGAAGAACACTTATTTTAATCTCTTAATCGACCACTTAATTATATTATAGTTAAACTTTATTGTTATTTTTCTTAACTATGCTGGATTCTAGGACAAGAATTCATCTTGTCAAATGGAGTATCCAGCTAAGTGCTGTTACTAAGGGTAACATCACTACGGAAAGGTGTATACTTCCTCATTTAGATCAGTGTAAACTGTGCAGAGAAGCTCTTATTTAGGCTTCTAATACTATGTTATTTTGAATATTAGGTAAAAGTTTATTTGTAAAGTGAAATATACTCATGTCGGGTTGTCCTACCGAACACTTTTACAGAGAAACCGAAGGCACTTGAAGATGTTGTCTTCTCATGTGTTTTCTCAAAGTGGAATTCTGTGAAAATGCAGATCCACAAATTATACAAGAATATGGTTTATCACCTGTGTGTGTTCGTATATGTTTTACCAACGTGTCTTTAATAGAAAATGTAGATCCACAAATTTTACAGGAGTATGGTTTTTCTCCTGTGTGTATTCGCATATGTCTTTTTAAATTACTATTCTCTGAAAATGAATTACCACAAACCTTACAAATATATGGTTTGTCTCCTGTATGTTTTCGCATGTGCTTTTTCAAATAGCTGTTGTCCGAACATGAATATCCACAAACTTTACAAGCATATGGTTTTTCGCCTGTGTGTATTCGCATGTGGTTTTGAAGATTGCTGTCAAATGAAAATTTACATCCACAAACATTACAAGTATATGGTTTATCTCCTGTGTGCGTTCGAATGTGCTTTTCCAGTGTTCTATTAAGTGAAAATGCAGATCCGCAAATTTGACAAGAATATAGTTTTTCTCCAGAGTGTATTTGCATATGACGTTTTAAATTGCTGTTCTGTGAAAATGTAGATCCACAAACTTTACAATTATATGGTTTTTCACCCGTATGTATTAGCATGTGCTTTTTCAAACTGCTGCTAAGTGAACATTTATATTCACACATTTTACAAGTATATGGTTTATCACCTGTGTGCGTTAGAATGTGCTTCACTAAATTGCCATTAAGCGAAAATGCAGATCCACAAATGTTACAAGAAAATGGTTTCTCTCCTGTATGTATGCGAACGTGCCCTTTCAATCTGTCACTCTTTGAAAAGGCAGATCCGCAAATTTTACAAGAATAACGTTTCTCTTTTGTTTGTGTTTGCATGTCGTTCTCATTAGATTATTCCTTTTCCGGGCACTAAGAAATATGGTGCATAACTATGTGTTTTGTAACAACGGGTATTGTATATTTTGTAACAATGAGATTCGTGATTGAATGTAAATTTACAGTCTTTAAAGAACAGTTATCTGTGTGCATGAGCATGTTTATATTCAGCTGCGAATTTTCAGAATATGCAGGTTCATAAATTAAAAGAAATATTGTCCATCACCTGTATGGATTCATGCTTTCTTTTTCATAAGTGATTTATCTGGGATTTATGATCCACAAACCTTACCAAAATATGATTTCCTTGTGTGTATGTGTATGCGTTTCATAACAGGGAACTTAGGATTAATCATATTTATAATCTTCAAAGGTCTTCGTAAGCAGAACTTCTCTGAAAGTACTTATAAAATTCCATCAGTCAGTCTTAAAGACTTTTCCTCATTCTTTGTTGGATTTTGATGATATACTCCATTTCTATAATTGTTTTCATCTGAAATTTAAAAAAAAATAATATCAACACAAAAACAAGGACTTGTGAGTTTTATTGTTTAACATGATTCCACAATGTAAATGATAAAGTTAACAATATCTAGACAATAGTTTTTATTTAAATTATTTGCGATATATTTATAATAATTGTTACATTAACTTTTCTGATAATTCGTTTAACAGTCATTTTTCCTATTAATTTTGTATAAATTTTAAATAACTATTTTAATAATTAACATAAATTCAATGAATATTATAAAATATTACTGTAAATTATTATTTTGAATTTTTAAATTGACAGTATCATATAGAAAATAATTTTAATCAACTTTGAGAGAAATATTTCTATTTTAATGATATTCGGTCATTTTTCGAAGGTTGAATTTAAATTGCTAATTAAAATAAATGTATATGTGTGCATACTCTTCATTATTCAAACGTAAATATCTGAAGTTAAACATTTCTTTTAAAAATATGTTCAATGTTTTTATCAACCTTTTCTTAGACTGCTCCAGATTTAAAAGTTTAATCTCTACCAAAACATAAGAGGACTATTAGCATTTTTTTTTAATATTACTTATTTTTCATAGTTACTTAATTCATTTTACTTCTAGTTATTTCTATGAATAAGAATAATAAAGAAAGTGTTTCAGAAAGAACATTTAATAAAAACTATGAATCAAATAAGCTCAAAATTTATTTTCAATCAAGGGAGGCGCAAGAGCGCTTAATCCCTTAATAGACTTAAAAAATGGCCTATGCTAGAAATCTCAAGTCTTTGATCAATGATAACTCAAAAAACAATAAACCAAATTAGTTAAAACTTTGCACAAAATTTATTTTTGATAGGTTCTATAAGTGTGCAGAATTTCAGCATCATTAGTCAAGGCAACCCAGAGATCCAGAAAGGTCAGGCATGATTTTGTATTATCCATGTGTACGTACGTATGTGCCACCCTGTATCTCATCAACTATTTGATGGATTCAGGTGATTTTTGGCAGAGATAGAGGTTCTAGGGTTTAGTTGATGGTATTTTAATTTCAGTTTACCATATACCTTAATTTTCCAGAAAATCTTTTAAAACCTTTAAAATGACACTTGTATTGATGCATAGCCTTTACAAAAGTAGTGACATTCCATGATAAATTCAAGTATACTGAAATCATATGCTCTTAATAGGGTTAAGATGAAAATACATATACACTAAATGTACAAAAGTAAGGAAATTCCCTAATGTTTACACTTTTATTGTCATTAAGGGTATGCGAGCACAACAGGGCTATGTATTTTACTGGTAGGAATTTTTCTTCAGCGCACCTCACACACTTCATCCACTCATGCATAGAGATTTGTACTGTAGTGATGTGATAATGAAATGGTTATGTTGATACGTAGTCATACCCTTAATGACAATTTATCATAGAATAATATTTAGGTGTGTAAATATATGGTTAGTATGGTGAATTTTATGTAAGGTTAAAAAATTAGGTAGAGTGGATTTTGAAATTAGAATTCAAGTAAGGCTACATATCACGGCAGTTACGTCACAGGCAGAAAGGCACCAGTTTTACGTGGCAAATTACCAGTGAATATGTTTTATTACAAATGAACCAACCCAGTTTCTGTCTCCGCATCCATGAGGGAAGATGTTGGGTGTTTTACGAAAGAAGATTAAAAATTAACCTAAGTTTATAATTAGTTTTTGCAAGTTGAATTTATTACTATCGATTAAGAACCTTATCGGGATATTATCAAAATAAAATTTGGAAAATATGATTTATTTAATACTAGAAGTACTTTGTCATAAAAATCGCTCCAGACAAGGCATGTAGCCACCTGTATGTTAGGAGCTTACAAGAACGAAATATGTTTATCGCAAAGACAATAGATGCCTATTGGCCTTCGTCTTTAAAAGACCAAGGCTAAAGAAAGGAGTAAAGCAGTCAGCAGAAAGAGAGTTTTACAAGCCTGCAGTTCTTGGAAAGAAGCTACTTGAATAGGAAGCTGTATAACAATGTGGCATCAAAATAGCGAATTGATGGAGACCACTAGACCAACAAGTCAAACGAGCTGGAACAAAGGAAGCAGGGAATAGATCACATAACTCTGAATAACACATGCCAAAATAGTATTTATAGAAAAGAATAGGACTAGCAACATCATGTCTGTGAGAGAGAGAGAGTGTTCAGAGAAAGAAGGGTAGGGTCAATCAAATTACAGATACATTTGTGCACCTTATCAAGATCCATCAAATGGGACAGATTCACCAGCCGAAATATGGCAACAGTATTCCATACATCGTCTGATAGTATATTCGTAAAAAATAAAGAATAGCCTAAGGTGTGAGAAAGTGTTTGGAGCGATAGAGAGAACCGACTTTATCAGAATCAGAAAGTTAATACATGTAGAAGCAGAACTCAATTCTGTGTCAAACTAATGGGAAAATAACATCTGGTCCCTGATTGATTAACTTATGTGTAAGCACAGTTGAGGAAGACACCACCTGAAGAACCAAGGATAGGCTGATAACAATATAAAACAAGTGTTCAGGAAAAATTTCATGTTCTGCCTGTAATTTGTGCTGGAGGTAGTGTCTTCCTCAACCGTGTTTACACATCAGTTCGGCAATAAGGGACCAGATGTTATTGTTCCATTAGTTTGACACAGAATTGAGTTCTGCTTCTACATGTATTAACTTTTTGCAGCCATCTTCTTTAGGGGTGCTGTATTTAAAAATGATCCTCTAAAACATGCACTTTCAATTTTGAAAATACATTACTTAAAATATGTGGGTTTTCTTTTGTCAAAAATATTTGAAATGTGTCCTAGATGCACAGTAACTACACTTCCTGCTGAAACCTAAGCTGTGATGCCGGATTTTCCAGCAGCTGTCATAATTCTCTACATGCACGAAAGTGTTGGAACAAGTTGTGCTCAATATGAAGAGTCTCTAGTATAATAGCAAAGTATTATAAACTCGTTTCGAGAACAAGTGCCTGTCAATGCTGGCTGGCTGGCTGGCCCCAAAATTGATGTAAACCTGGCAAAATCGAGACCTCATTTGACTATGTCATTGAGTGCAGAGTGACAAGTTGGCATGGAACCAATTCTGGGTCTGCAGAAAAAGATAGGCACGGCCAATTCCTCAACAGATTAGTTGCAGACATATCGGTGTGAATCACAGCTTTACATGTAATTTATTTTCTAAAAAGATTCAGCTATATACAGTTAGATTTGAAAGAACTAAAAATGACAAATCCACAGTATCAACAGAAACAGGAAGACTAAATATTTGACACAAAAGCTTCCACCATTTCGGCTCATAATTACAAATGTTCCATAATAAAAAGTGTATATACAATGTTTAATTCAATTGCAAATAAATGAATTTCACATTTGACTTAAAAATATTGAAAGACAAGTAACTTGAAAACCAACACAAAGTAATTGCAGTAGAAATGCAAAAAAACGGTCATCAATAGTCTACAAGAAAATGTAGCTTCACGTGACATCATTCAAAGAATGATGATTGATTGAGTAATTTTTAGTAGATTTTTTGGGGGATCACACTGAACAAGTACTATTGACACAAAGACATAAGGCGCTACTGTGATTTATAGAGAGCGTCCTAAGTATGGAGTTGTGCAGCAACGTATTTGTTCATATTTCATTTAAATTCCTGCTTGTTGTTACATCGGGGAAACACGGAGCTCAAAGGTATGCTATCTGAGGAAATGAGCTATTAAACAAGAACGTTTTCTGGCATCTGGGGACCTTTACAGTAAAGGGGTGGGATGTTGCTGCTAGTTGCGTTTATCAGATGTATTTATCTAGAGAGATACAGGTGTACTAAATTCATCATTCCATTGAAGTATTTTTAACTAACATTGCAGCAATAAGAAACCATCTGAAGCCTGCTAGAGAAGAGACTCTTCTCCTTGGCTGCAGTTTTATGCTGCCATGGAGAAGAGACTAGTCGGTGGAGCACCAACCCAGATGTGGTAACAATACTACACATATTATCTGTGATAATAAAGAGGAACACTCATAATCAGGAAAAAGAATGAAGAGATTCGCATGTCGTCTCTGCAGATTAAAAAAGGCTTTTACTTTATAGGTGCATGTTTTTATGGTGGTTTCTGATTTGCATATGTGGATAGCAGCTGATATAAATGTTGAGGACAGCTGGGAAGGAAGGCGAAGCGATTTGGATTAGAGAAAGGCAGAGAGAAAGTGGGTTGCACGAAAATCGGTTGGGAATTTAATTACAGTCAAAACTTTTTTATTCTTTTATTTTTCTTGCACAGTTAGTTAACAAGCTATTTCAGCGCATACACAATACTGATTCTTTGCCACCATCACAGTTGGCCATGCTCTGCTCAAATTTCTAATCCCAACACTCATGCACCACATTTTTTAGTTTTTCTTGGTCCTTACTAGAAAATCCGTACAGGTCCAGATGCTTCCTTACATATTCTGCCGATGCCACATCCTCATTAATATATGTCATCAATATACCCCGACGTTGCTCTTCTTATCTTCTCATCCTGGGCTAACACAGCCTCGAGCACAACCCACATTACAAGATGCGCCACATTTAAGCCAAATCCTAACCTAGTTACACAATATCTTTGTCCTTTAAATATGACTGGTACGGCCAGAGAGATCTCTCAACATGGATCTGTAGGTATGCCTTCCTGAGATTTAGAATGGATACATTCGTTCCTTGCTGTCTCCATTCTTGCATTTTCTCTGCGCAAACATCTGCATCGCCAGTGAATGCATCAACATAGGTGTTTAATTCACAATAGTCCATCACAGGAGGCACCTTATTTTTATTGGACTGTAGCACACCCATCAATGGTATTAGTCCCTTAGGTGGACCAAACTCCTCCTGATTATATGGTAACAACCAACCATTGTTTATCCAGGTCTGCAACTCGCATTCATAATCTTCCCTTGATTCATTAGACATTTGATATTCAGAAATCCGAGTTTCCAGTTTCTCTGGATGAATCCTAATAGTGCCATTTCCGCTATCTTCTATCATACACTCCAGCTGAGTATCGCTTGAAAATGTCATCCCACTTTGTCTAACTGGGGGAGCATTCACAGTTTACCAGCAACTAACTCAAGAAGAAAAATTCGATGCAGCACAAATTAAGGGAGCTCTATTCACTGCCTTTGCCGATGACAGATTTACAGCGTATGAGAAGTTTGAGGCACATGTATTGCATCTGGGTGAGACTGTAGACATATATTTGGCAGATCTGCAGAAGCTGTCAGTGCTATTTGGAGGAATATCAGAACTGGGATGACAAGGTTAGCGATACTCCACTGGAGTGTATGATAGCAGATACACTTACCCATGTACATCAATCAGATCTCGTCTGAGGAAAATGGTGCATGACCACAAAGGAACTGGATGTGTGGATCAACGCAAGCTTGCTGTGGACGTAGCTTTTGACACCAGTGGAGCCATCATCGAGGATGCATGATGGTTGCGACCAAAAAAGGATACCCAACATATAACCGTGGCAGAGCTGGATGCTGTACTAAAAATACAAAACCTTACACTCAAATGGAAGGCCAATGTGTTACACATAAAAACAGACTGTGTGTGTGTACCACTGGGTTCCAAATGCGCTCCTGGGGAAGTCTCGATAGAGCACAAAGGCTGCAAGTGAGATGCTCACAAGGTGGAGACTGGGCACGATACTCTTACTTGTGAAAGAGTACGACATTTCGGTTGATCTAGCACTAGTAAGATCTGGCCAGAACCGAGAAGACTCCCTGGTGAGAGTTCCACAGTGGTGGCTCAATGATGTGTAGAGAGAGATTGAACCAACACAGGCAGTGTGTGCTTTTGCCACAGGAAACTTGAACCCAACACACCTGAACTTCATCGACATAGTGGACATCCTGGAATCAGGCGAACATTATATATTGTATGTAGAATCGACATGTCTGTGTCTAAAGCTACAGTAAAGGCAGTTATTCAGAACTGTGAGGAATGCCAGATAATAGACCCAGCTCCAGTGCAATGGAAAAGGGGAGGGCTGTGTGCAGGACATATGGAACCGGCTAGGCATGGACATCGCACACTACAATAATTGCCATTTTTTACACTGATCAATTCTGGACCCACACGTTTTTCAATCTGGTGGCAACTACAACTGCAAGACACTGCACATGAGATCCGGCAATTAGAATCAGTGTTTGTTAAACGTGGCCCCCCAGCCGAGATTCTGGCTGATAATGACACTGCCTTCTGCAGTCAACAGTTCAAACAGTTCATGAACGAGTTGGGTGTAAACTTCCGACCACACTGTGCATACAACCATCAGGAAATGGTGTTATAGAAATGTGTCATAGGATTGCTGCACGAAAGGGCTGCCCTGTTATGGAGGCTGTGTATTGGTACATTGTTACCCCTAAGGATGATGTGTTCGCATCATCAGCACCTGCCAATTTGTTTTACTCATACCAGATCAGAGTGAAAGGAGTCAATGTTGTGCCCCATCCGAATCACCATGGAATCTCTGCACCTTATAAAGAGGGGACACAGTTTGGGTAGAAAATCCATAAGGATATTACATATGATCAGAGGGGACTGTAACAATAAAGAGGAACACTGACCATCAGGAAAAAGAATGAGGTGATTCTCATATCGTGTCTGCAGATAAAAAAAGGGTTCTCTCCATAAGTGCAGTTTTTATGGTGGTCTCTGATTTGCATATGTGGATATCAGCTGATATAAATGAAGAAAACAGATGGGAAGGAAGGTGAAGTGATTTGGATTGGAGAGAGAAAGTGGGTTGCACAAAATTCGGTTGGAAATTGAATTACAGTCAACACTTTTTTTAATTCTTTTTTTTTCTGGCACAGTTAGTTCACATTATCATAATAAAATAAAAAGAAATGTTTGTAAAATGGTATTTAAAATTCTTATGAATCATTTTTTGTTATTTATCGCTTTGTTTCGTACTAGAAATTTTTGTGAAATGAGATTATTCATTGGAATCAAACACTTCTAATTTGTGTTTGATGGCGATTACATACATTTTACTAACCTAGGATTTAACATTTATTCCTTGTGCCTACCATGATAGAATTAAGTAATGCATCCATTTTTTTTAGATAAAGATAATCAATTTATAATATTTGGATTATTCGGACTACTATTATCATGTTGGTTGTTCAAAAATATCGGCCGATGAAAGATAAAAAATTTTTAAAACTTGGGAATCTTATCTCAAACTCGATAATCGTATTTTGAACCTTGATCTAGTCCGTTGGGTAAGATTGTTCTCGCTTTGTCAGTCATGACCGAATAGAAGTGTTAAGCAGTCTTATTCTATTATTTATTATATTGTCGTGAGGATTGGAACTTCATTCAACCAACTCCCACTTAAAACTTATTGTACTCAACGCCTTTATCCATTGTACCACGAAACGATGAGCACAAATCAAATATGAATTTTAGGACTTTTAAACCTGTTTTTAGATGTGTAACATTACAATTTTTAAAACTTTTATTCATCTTAAACCGACATGTAAAAGGCTATTGTGAATGAGGGGCCACATTTACAAAGAGCATCATAGGTGAGAAGTTCTGTTGCGAGATGTTTGTTCCAATTACATTTAAATTTATGCAAGTTGGTACAATCAGAAAACAGGGAGTAGGGAAGGAATTCCCAATGTCAGATGTCCGAGGAAAGAAGCTATTAGAGTAGAACGTATTCAAAGCATCTGGAGACCACCATAGTGAACTGTTGTTGTTGGTCAGGGGTATTTACTTTAAGGGGGTACTGATTACTATATATATATATATATATATATATATATATATATATATATATATATATATATATCATGGACTCTCCCGTCGATATGCCCATTCATGAATTTAAAATTGCAAGAGTTGCACAATCCCTAACAACCGCTCTCCTGAGTCGGCATTGCTTGATTCCAATGGCAAGTATAGTACAAGACGACTGGAAACAATGCCGAGATAAGCAGAGAACACATACAGCACCTGGTATTCCCAAATGGTCACCCATTTAGTACTGGCTAGGCTCAACGCCGCTTAACTTCGGTGATCTAATGGGAACCGGTGTGTCAACGTGATTATGCCGTATATATATATATATATATATATATATATATATATATATATATATATATATATATATATATATATATATATATATATATATATATATATATATATATATATAAGGTTAACACAATAAAATATATAAGATACAACTAATATCTTTAATTAATAAACATCAAAGTTTAATTTTATTACCTGCATTAATGTCATTGCGGTAATGGTCCTCTGAGGAGAAGATTTTCTTTGAAAACTCATGAGTTAAGGACTTTTTATTTTCTTTGCATTAACTTTTCAATGGTAATAAAATTTGATTCGCACCTTATTTTATTCTTTCACTTAATATATATATATATATATATATATATATATTATATACATATATATACATATATATATATATATATATATATATATATATATATATATATATATATATATATATATATATATATTATAGTGTCCGGATTGACTATTTATAATTACTGGTTCCCAAAATTTATTTAATTTTATACTTGTTCAAAATTTTCCCTAGAAATGTGTGCTGCTTCTTGGAGATGTTTCACTTTCAACCATTTGTCTGCCTAGAACTTTTACTTTGTCCCTTTTGTTCCTTCCAATCTGGTTCGCAATACTGATGTTTTCAATCAGGGCTGACAGTATGAGAACAGTCTATCCCAATGGGTTTAGTTCGAAATTTTATAGAGAATCACGAGTTTAACTCAAACTTACACATGCGAGGAAATATTTAATCAGCTCACATAAATATTTCGTATATATATATATATATATATATATATATATATATATAGATCTCTTCACTATTTCATTTTACTTTATCAATAATGTTATTGTTCAGTCAAGATTTTCCTCCCTTTGCATGTGTTTGTCTTCGTTCTTTCTTTATTTTTACCTTTTGTTTCAATCTTTCAATCCGAGTCTACAACATAATATCTGGCGACGAGAATTTTAATTACGTTTATTAATAAAGAAAAAAGTTTACCTGAGAGAAGAAAGATATGGCAAACAGCTTGTCTGTTTTTCCTAATTTCAGCATTCTACAAAATACAATTGGCATTCCTGGCAAAAGTAGATAGATAAACTGAAAAACCTATTCATTGCCTCAGACATTGATACTGACAAAAAAGGAAAGCACTTTGCACTATGCCGGAGACAAAGTTTTCGACATCTTTCACAATTTCACTGATGAACAGAAAAGCATAAGACTAACCACTGAAGCTGAAGATGGAATGGTAATGCAACTTTATATCTAGCGACGAGAATTTCAGTGATGTTTATTTATGAAGAAAAAAGTCTACACAAGAGAAGAGGGATATGACAAACAGCTTCTCTGTTTTTCTTAATTGCCATTCCTGGCAAAAGTTGATTGATAAATTAGAAAAGATTTGTATTCCCTTAGACATCGATACTGACAAAAAAAGGAAAACGATTATTTGCACTAGGCCAGAAACGAAGGTTTTGACATCTTTTTAAATTTCACTGACGAACAGAAAATCATCAGAGTAACCACTGAAGTTGAATATAGGTGGTAATACCAAGCCAAGATGAAACAGTGAATAAATCACTAACCGACAACTTCATGCCGCAAATAACATATCATACGATTTTTTAAAAAATTTATGTTGCAAAATTCATGTGAAAATTTAGATTTGTATCATGTCAATAGGGCTTAGAACTGAAGAACCCACATGCGATTTCCAAGATACAGACTGGGAAAGATTGCCCCAAATACTGCAAGGCTGTTCTTTCTTTTACGATTAGAAGAAGCGTGTTAAAAGACAATTCTACCCTCAAACAGATACTAGATAAAACAGGGTCATGTAAATTGCGCACACACGAGCTGCAAACATGGAATGAAGGGTAGTCCTGGCACTTTTGGTCAACAGAAACAAAACAAAAATCACGAGTGATACATACGGAGTAACAGAAACAGCAAATATGTCAACAACTCCAACAGCTGACGTCATCTTGGACATAAACAAGTAGCAGTCACCATTTTACTCAGATACCCCAATCTTTCTTATCATACATATAACACACATGAGCTCTACACATTTTTATGTCAAAAGTTGTCTCCCTTTGCATATCGGAAGTTAAGATACTAAAGGGCATGCTCATTAAGGAACCACAAATAAGGAGCACACGGGGAAAACAAATCAGTTATATCCGGCGTGAAATGTAACCACAAGCATATCCCTTCATCTTTTTTTCTTTAGGGACTCCCACAGCGTACCATAGAATTCCTCCTATGGATAACACAATGTAACTTTAATATACGTTAATATTGTCATCATAACTTGTGTACCATTCAAAAGAAGAAATAAACTGCTAATGACTGTTTTTTAAATGCAACCTACGAAAATAATAAAAATGACCAAATAAAATCGTGTTTACAGTGACCATTTTAATGCGTGGGCACACGTGTGTTTAATACATCTATGTAAAAGTAACTAATGCTTAGATTTTCACGAAATTTACGATACTTATTCAACTTTGAATTAATTTATTATTAAAATACAGTTTTCGTAAAATATATTAGAGGAAATAAGTTTTTACTTGATAACCCTATTTAATTTTATGTAATCTGGACAAAATATATTATAATCAATCGAAAATTTAATATCATAAAAAGCTAGACAGTTTTTTAAAAAAATATCACATTTACGTTTTTGGTTTTATCGCACCATACTTTTGTACAGTTCGGTGACTTCCTAAATAAAAAGTGTAAATAAATTCAATATTATTGTTTTGAAAAATATTACTTCTTTTTCTAATTAATATGTATTATAATCTGTTGAATTGCAAATAAAAAACATTCTCAGAAATAATTAATTTTAAAAAGATTGAATTGCTTATAGGTACGTGCAAATCAATGGTCGATTCCCAAAAATGAAAAAACATTTTGACCCCCCCTTCACTTAAAAATACACTAAAATTCAGGAAATCAACCAATTTTACTGAAATTTTCAATATTTATTAATCAACAATCACGGAATATAATGAAACCATTTTTTTTTTTAAATCTTAGTGAAAATGTATTATTTTTTAAAAAGAAAATACACCTTTACTAAAGTTATATTTTTATATATTAATAAAAAAAAATGCATGATTTTTTAACTGTTACTTATGTAAATAAAATATCGTAGATGTTAACAATTAAATTTTTTTTTCAAAATATTTCGTATATATTACGAAAAATGCCAGTAAATACCGTGTTAATAAAATCACTATAACTCGAAGAAAAATTAATTTTTTGAATTAGCGATATTATTATTGAATAAAGCATTGTTTAATCAATATTTTCACCAAAAAAATAATATAATTGCAAAAAATATTTCATGTGATTTTAATGATTAGAGTTTTTGGAAAAATAAAAAATGCGACATAATTATATTTCTCTTTCATAGAGGAACGTGGCATCATCAGCGCAAGAAATTTTTTTTATAATCTTGAAAATAAACCTAAAATTGACAAATTTGAGATCCAGGAACTTAACGAAAAAAAGAATTTAAAAAATTGAATAATTTCTACTAACGATGAACTTTCATTAGTATGGTAGCCCCGTTCTGTAATAACCAGGTGGGATTAGCAATCACTCACTTTTACAGCGCAAATTTTTGTTTTTTTTAGAGATTCAACAATTTCGTTCATTTCGCAATTCATCGTCAATTATTTGGAAAGATTTGTATTTGTTTTGTCTTTTTTTCATTAATAAATATTTAAGTTAAAAACAATTATTTATTAATAAATAAAGAGAATTCAAACATGACATTTTCTTTCAAAATTGAATTCTGTTTATCAATAAATAACTGTTTTAACTTTTTTTTTCAATGAATAAATTGTCAGTGTAGTCATTGACTGTAATTTACTTTTTCACACTTAAAATAAAAACACTTTATTTTTAAAAGAATCAATGTAATTTATCGTTACGACACGTTAAGAATAAATCGAGTAACTAAAGTTTTAAATCATGTAAAACAAATTGATAAAATTGACGCAGTTCGTAACGTAAAAATATTTTTAACATTTAAAAAATAGTGTTATTTCAAATTCTAAAAAATCGAAAAACATTGGTAAACAGACGTCATCAATAATTTCAGAGTATTACTAAATTAAAAACTGAACCTTTCCAGTTAAAAATAATTGCGTACACTCACAAATAATTAAATAAGCATTTCCTTTTTTATTATAACAAAATAAGGGTACTTAAATTTGTTTATAACCTTAAAAAGAATAAAGAAATTAATGGATAATAATTTTTCAACTTCTATAAACTATTATTACATTTTTATATATAAAGTTAAAAATGATAAATTATGACATTTTTTGTCTTCCATATATTTTGCTTGGCCATGTCAAATTGTAAACAACGTCCTTTTCCGATGAAGTTATGGCGGCTTTTATTCATTTATCACATTTGAAGGGCTAATTTTGCTAATTTTTAGTCAAACGTGGGATTTATTTATTTTTTAATTCAGTGTCTTATGACTTTAATTTAATAATTATCTTTGAAATAGTTCCCAAAAACTTATATTTATCTTTTAAAGGATTTTTACAAGTAATTTTTTCAAAGTTCAAAATTCATTGAATTTTTGGGGTTTTTGACCGTCGTAATTACATATTTTATTATAATTTATTTTTCACACGTAAATAAGCAGTTTTTTTCGTTTAGAGATTAAGTTTAGGCTTTTATCTTTCAAACACAATCAAAGTTTACACGGAAACTAATTAAATAATTAATGATAAGCGCTTTTTAATAAGCATAGTCCGTACAAGAGACGGCCATTTTTGCACGTACCTATAAAATGAGGTCGTCATTTAGAAATATTAATGTCTTAACATCGATTTTTGAAATCATGGTTCCCAATTTTTTCAAATCTTTTTAATATAATACAACCAATCATCAAAGGACGTCATCGACCGCGATTAATTAATTTGTGACTTTAAATATAATTTTGATTTATTATTGGTGAACAGCGTTTATGGCATTCATTTTACATTGACAAATGTAATGAAGTACGTCATATCCGGTTTGCACACTAAGTGATATTTACATCTTATTGTTTCAGTCTTGCGAGCTGAGGGGTGACGGAATTAATTACAAACCGGAAGTAATTTTATGTCGCCGAGGAATTAAAAATCTCGTAATTCTTGATGATAAAATGAAATAAAACTTTTTTTTTAGCAAATGAAAGAAATAAAATGAGATTTGTTAGTTGAATAACAAATAAAATTGATAAATTAAGTCCAAGTTGGAATTAATTTCAAGTTGTAATTACTTCCGAGTTGTAATTAATTCCGTACCCCAAGCTGAGTCTATGACATTACACATAAATAATTATTAATCATATTCAAATAATTACTATAAAAGCCAGCGCCAGAGAGGTGAGTGCTCACCTCTCGGGCGCTGGCTTTTCAACCCCCACTTTCCGACCCGACCTTGGGTCACATCTTACTTGTGGGAGTAGGATAAAACTGGCCTTGTGCCTAACTCCTGGAGAGGAGTAAATAATACTATAAAATATTTCGGCTCTCCAGAAGGGTTCGTGATCCCGCTGACTTCCGGGTTATCCTGCAGTAAATTTCAAGTACGGGTGATCATAAATGATAAAAGAAACTTCTTTTTTTTTTACGAAAAATTTAGAATTGTATTTTTAGTATAATAAAATAAGTTGTTTTTTATGAAAATATAACAAATCTTTAATAAATCTGTTTTTATGAATCAAATGTTGAAATGTCTTTCGTTTGTTTTTTTTATGAAAATATCACAAATCTTTAATAAAAAATATTTTTTATCAATCAAATATGTTGAAATGTCTTCTTTTTATTGATATAAATAAAGGTTTGAAATATCTTGTATTTTGTGAAACAGCAACATATGTGTTTGTATTTTTTATGAAAATATTATAAAATAGCTTAGTATTTTAATAGTAATTTTGAAAGCGAATGTCTTTTGTATTTTGTGAAACAGCAACATAATTTAAAGTATTTAAAAAGAATAATAAAAGCGTATACAATAAAGAATATTGCCGAAATAATTTTTTTTATTCGGCGCCGCCAGAGAAATTCTTGAAGGTAGCTGTTGAAGTTGTCAGTATTAGACATTTCAAAACTTTATTTATCTCAATCAAAAAACGGATTTTTTTTAATTAAAGATTTGTTATATTTTCATAAAAATATAAACAAACATACATTTGATAATTTGTTTTGCTCACAACTTATTTTATTATACTAAAAATACAATTCCAAATTTTCCGTTAAAAGAAAAGTTTATTTTATTATTTATGATCATCCGTACTTGAAATTTACTGAAGGATAACCTGGAAGTCAACCGGGTCACGAACCCTTCTGGAGAGCCAATATTTTCTCAAAGATGAAACTAAAAATTCTTTTACATTTAATTTTTGGCTTATTTTAGCAAATATAACAGAATATATTGTTATATTTTTTAAAAGTTCATAAGAAACGCTTTAGAAAATGGTAAAATAAAATGAATTCAAGTGATATTATACTTACGTTTATCTAATATTCATAAGCATGGATTTTTTAAAAGAAATTATAATAAGATGACTATAAGTTTTTTTTTTAAATATGAAAAAAGAGTGCTTCGATTGTAGTTCCAGTCAAAATTCAAGATGGCGACGAGAAAAGCAGCTTCGCAGAAAACGAAAATATTTGGAAAAAAAGCACAATGACAGTGCCGATATATTTAAGATTTAAAGATTTTATTTATTTTAATATTTCACATTTTTAATTAATTTATGCAAAACGTAATACAAACGTCAATAACAAGCGCCATATTGAATAAATTGTCTGGGACTGGAAAACTTTTACAGTGGTTTCCGGAATTGCATCATTCATTCTTCTGCCGTTTACTATTCCTGTTTTAGCTTTCATGTTTAGTTTCTTTAAGCAAATATCTGGCACTTGTATAGATCGGGTACATAAGCCGAAATTTATTTTAGAAGAGTTCTAATGGTGTAAGAAGGGGCAGACAACTCTCGTTTTTTTTAAGCACATAATTTCTACCGGTCGTATTCCACGACAACTTTGGGTTTTTGGTGGCTATGAAAAGAACACTAAATCGGGTTTTAAGTATAATTTTGTCGATCCTTCGACAGGTGCGACCATCAATCATGTGGAAAGCATGTGGCAACAAGCCAAGACGAGGAACAAATTAGAATGTGGGACCCACACGCAAATGGTGGAATCCTATTTATCAGAATTTATGTGGCGGCAGAAATCCCCCCCCCCCCTGCAGAGTCTTTTTTAACAAATTTCTGAATTATATCCCGTTTAAAAAAACAAAAACAAGAGAAGAAAAAAAAAACAGAAAAATTTATTTTTTAAACTATAAAAAAAAAATGTTTTAAACCAAAACCGATGGGTGTTCGTTTTGAAATGAAAAAATATACTTTTGATTTCCCAAATTCTATTTTCTTCAATAAATGTTCTATCAATATACTGTTGATTTTCACAAATGTTAATTTCTGCGATAATTTAATATTTTAAACTATAAAAAAAATAAAAAATATGTTAATCCAAACAAGAAGACTGTTCGTTTTGTTGGTTTTGAAATGAAAAAATATACTGTTGATTTTCCCAAATTCTATTTTCTTCAATAAATATTCTATCAATATACTGTTGATTTTCTCAAATTGTAATTTCTTCGAAAAATGTTCTATTAATTTAATTGCATGACTTCTTATTTAAAAACTGGGTATTTTCCATTTTCGGAGAAATTGCGTACTAAAAAAAGAGAGAGTTATCTGCCCCTTACACCATTGGAACTCTTCTAAAATAAAAATTTCGGCTCGTGTACTCGATCTATACAAGTGCCAAATATTTTTGTAATAGAAATTATTTGTTAAGGAGCCTGTCCAATAATGAATTGTAAGACAAACTCCTATAATACTTTTGGGAGATAATTCAAACTTTTTTGTCAAATTAGATTTCTCTAAAAGTGGAAGTTGGAAATAACTAACGACCTGCACGCACGCACAACGCTCGGTGCTGTTCGGTATTTACTTTTTAATACAAAATCAAATAGAAATTCAGACGATACGTAAAAATCAAGTAAAAATTCAGATGATACGTTAAAATTAAATAGATTTATTTAAATAAATTGAACATGAAATAATAAATAACCCAGTTTAAAAAATAGTAATTGAAATGAAGTAAAATTTAAATGAAAGTAATAAATAAACCAGTTTCAATAAATAGAAAATACGTAATTGAAATGAAGTATAGTTTAAATGGAAGTGGGTTACATTCTGCGATCTGTGTGAAAAAATGTCTCTTTTGCTGAAATATATATATATATATATATATATATATATATATATATATATATATATATATATATATATATATATATATAGTGAATGCTTTTATTCAAACATGTACAAGGTCTGCTACACTGGCATGTCGATGTTATCGATCTACAGCTCTCAAGAGCTGAGGTCTCATCAGGCAGAAAATTGTTTTTGATTCAAACTGGTTGCTGAATTCCAGGGAGAAATTCAGCAACCAGTTTGAATCAAAAACAATTTTCTGCCTGATGAGACCTCAGCTCTTGAGAGCTGTAGATCGATAACATCGACATGCCAGTGTAGCAGACCTTGTACATGTTTGAATAAAAGCATTCACAATACAGCTCTATATTTTTATTGAGCACTTTTTTATAAACCCGGTTTGATTCCCTTTGGATTTCTACCCTGTGGATTTTTACCCTACCTGGATTACTATATATATATATATATATATATATATATATATATATATATATATATATATATATATATATATATATATATATATATATATATAGGTGTATTTGCAAAAAACAACGTAACAGAACTTAATTTATCTATGGGCTGAATATGGAAGACTTTTTCCTGTAGTTTGACGATAACCCTAAAGCAGGACTGATAGGGAGTGCAGAAATGTACATCTTTTCTCTTCGGAACACTGGCTCGAATAAGTATATCACGCTGATAACATGATTTGGGTGTGCGCCAAATCACGATTTATCGCAGGAATCTTGTGGACTTAAGAGTGCACTTCCGGTTATTCATTTAACTCTACAGTATTTATGTATGTTATCTACAAAGTTGAGTATTATGTATACGATGCACTGCTTTAGAAATGTGGGAACCAGTTTCCGGGCGACCTAGACATTATTACCATATGAAATGTGTTGTCTCTTAGCAGAAAGATTGTTGGGTATCTCTCAATGTGCTGTGAATAGCATGAGACGATAACATAAGAATGAAACGATCGAACCGAGAATTCCCCATTAAGACGTATGTTAACGGAGCATTTGAACTTCTCAGGGGTGTTTTATAGATGCAAGTAGATTTTTACATCTACATGTTACATTTTTGATAGGACAGTTTTCTTAAGGGAGGAGACAATTTGGAAACAAATGTCTTCAAATGCACCAGTGAGTCTATAGATGTCTTTGAAGTTATTTTCTTAAAGATTTGAACTTTTTCTTGTATTTATGACAAGGATGTTGATTGCTGATTGAATAAATGAGCCAATTCTTCTTTTAATTTAGAGACAATTTATTTTTGTACTCAATGATACTACTACTACTAATATTATTAAAATTATTAATATCATTCTTCGTCTTATTATTATTCAAAGAAAGGTATAAAAATATTTAAGGGTAATAATAACTAAAGAAATGTTTGTTTTCATAACAATTAATTAAATACATCTGTTGTGAAGCCATTTGACTCATTATATATTATTCTCCACCCCAACAACATAATAGCAATATCGCAATAACTCTTGAAAAAAGAACTGTTTTTGTCTGCTGTTCAAAGTGTAGTATCTTCGCAAGTGTCTCCTCTCCTGCTACACCGACGAAACTATTTTTTCACCCAGAAACTGTAAGTTAACTAAAATTTTACAATACATCTATCAACATTTTTTATAAATTCCTTTTTTAATTCCTTTAAATGGTCACAAGAGTTTGCTAAGCAAATCCTCTTGTATTAAAAGATTGAAAGTTTTTGAAGAAATTTACATCCAATAATTTTACAAATAGAGATTAAATCTACATTGCAATACAAGCATTTTTTGTAGTTTTATGACAATTTGTCTCAGTTTAAAAAAAACAATTTTTTAACATGGTTCACCCCAAACCAGGCAGGCCGCCACTGTAGATGTAAGGGGCTACTAAGAAGAAAGAAAAGGGGAGAAGGTTGGGGGGCAGCCTTAATTGGGATCTGCGCAGCGAGATGTCTGTTTACATTAGTTTTAAATTTCTGGATGTCAGTATTGTCGGGGAAACAGGGGGCAGGGAGGGAGTTCCAGAGGCCAGCAGCACGAGGAAATAAGCTATTTGAGTAGAAGGAGACCTCCACAGTGAATGAATGAGATTTAGTTGGTGAATTTACGTCGAGGTCGCACCAGAGTAGCCAATTCATCAGGGCATAATCCATTGAAGTATTTCTAAAACAAATATAAGGGTGCTACATTGCGATGATGGGACAGGGACTGGAGCTTGGTCGACAGTGAGGGACCTATTAGCCTGGCGATTCTTTTTTGGACCTTGTCAAGGAGGGAGAGACTAGTAGATGATGCACCAGCCCAGATGTGGCAACAATACTCCATGTATGGGCGGATGGTGGCTTTGTAGAGATACAGGATAATGTCAGGTGTGAGGAGTTTACTAGCACGGTAGAGGGAGCGAACCTTCTTTGCGGCAGCCTTGGCAATGTCTTCAATGTATTTGTTCCAATAACAGTATCGTAAACGGTAATATTAACTTTCAAAGTCCTATTTAAAAATAATTACGTTAAAAATTATTAAGAAAAAATTTCGTTAAAAAATATTTTAAATAATTTATTCGGGTGCAGCCCCCTCTAGAACGTTTTTGAAATATATTTTCATCAATTGACAACTATTAACAAAAGATTATTTGTGGCATCTTCATGTTAAAAAAATAGTCAACATAAAATCAAATCACATTAAGTTACTGTAAATATTGGTTGTGAGTAAAGTAATAACCGTAATACATCTTGTTATATAGGTCACAAATGAGTTATTGCTCTTTCTCTCTCATCAAATCTTCCTTAGAGTTCATACATTAGATCCATTGCTCTTTCTGCTTCTCGTAAAGTCGGTTCTCTCTATCGCTCCAGACACATTATCACACCTGAGGCTATTCTCTATCTCTTCAAATCCACAATCAGACCATGTATGGAGTACTGCTGTCGTATTTGGGCTGGTGAATCTGTCCCATTTGAGGGTTCTTGATAAGGTGCAGAAACGTATCTGTAATTTGATTGGCTGTACTTTTTCTTTGTCTCTACACACCCTCTCTCGCAGACGTGATGTTGCTAGTTTCAGTCTTTTCTATAAATACTATTATAGCATGTGTTCGTAAGAATTATGTGATCTATTCCCCGCTTCTTTTGTTCCAGCTCGTTTGACTCGTTGATCTAGTGGTCTCCATCAATTCGATGTTTTGATACCTCATTTTAATACAGCTTCCTATTCCAGTAGCTCCTTCCCAAGAACTGCATGCTTGCGGAACTTTCTTGCTGCTTACCTTTTTCTTCCTACCTATTATCTTGGTATTTTCAAGAGTAAGGTCAATAGGCATCTGCTGTCTTTGTGATAATCATATTTGTTCTTGTTAGCTCCTTACATCAAGTGGCTTCATGCTTTGTCCGGAGCGATTTCCATAAAAGAAATGAAAAAAAATAAATTGTTATGACCAATTTTTCAACTTTATTTCATTTAAAAACATGCAATAGCGTTAAGTACTAAAATAAACTTTTAGCAATCTTATTTTAATAATGATAATTACGAAATTTAATCCAGTATTATGCATTTTGGTTTCTTCAGTCATTTAAATAATTGTTTTAATATAATATAACGAAAAACATTTTTTAGTTTAAAAGATTTCGAATTAGTCGTGTTTTAATTTAATATTTGTTTGTTTAATAATAATAATAATAATAATAATAATAATAATAATAATAATAATAATAATAATAATATATCATGTTTACGAAAATCTGTGATTATTTTCTGTTTTGTCTATTGGTGATGTTCTGTAGTTTAAACGTTTCAAACAAATCTTTAAATATATTATATGGCCCTTTCTGAAATAAACACAAGTTTCCCTATTTTAATTAACACTTAATGTTCTAGATTACGATGGACATATTAACTTTAATATACTTTTTGAGCATATTTTTCTAGCTTTTCTGTGCCAAATAATTCCGGTAGTTCTATGTAGTCAATTGGCATGGATAATTTATTAACCAGACTTTCAGGCGACAGTGTTAATATAAAATAGAGTCTATATTTTTTAGTCGATTACACGTGAACACACTGAAAAAAAATATTCTTTTAATTTAGAGTAAAGGATTAGATGCACATGTAAATTTAACGTAAAATGATCCTCCTTTCCAGACCATTTTAACAGTTTATGGCAGTTAACTAATTTGTTAACACTGACTCTAAATCCGACCGGCAAAATCACGCATGGAAATTCATATTAAGCGAGTGAGAACTCTTTATTGGGAGGAGACCAAAAACGTCTCTGTTGTTTTATTATTGTTCTTTTTTTAATAGACTAATACATTTTTGAAAAAAATTACCTAAGAAAATTAAAAACAGCAACATTTCATAAAATCTGCAGAATAAACTGGATAATTTTATTTAAATGGTGAAAGATTAAATACTCCAGAGAATCTGATCTATACTTCTTATATTCATAAAAAAACAGTTGTAGTTCTGTTTGTTTAGACTCCTCATTTAAAAATGGAACCAACCAACCCTGTCAAAAAAAAAACAACGCATAAAATGTATCTTCCTTAAGCAAAGAGAAATGGTTATTGGCCTAAAAAGTGAGAATGACCCGGAAATAGTGGATCATTTAAGGTCAAAATTATATGACAAACTGATCTCGCCATTTCTAGTCTATGCGAAAGATGTATAATGCAATACATAATTATTTTACATTTATTTTTCGTATTACCACACGGACTTCAAGTAAGTAGTAGAAAGTGTGCGTGTGTGGCAAAGGCGTTTAGAACGATACGTGACGACGGGACAATGTGTGACATGTGCACGTATGTGCAATGTATCGTCTTGTTATCGCCAGTGAACTATCATCGTTTGACGAAAGTCATTGTCGCCTGCTTCTGGGACTAACTGGCTGGTGGTTTGGTCGGCACCATATGCTAGAAATCAAACATTATGTAATAATAGAACAAACAATTCTACTTTTTAATATAAAAATATAATTTATTTAATATAATTTATTTAAACTTAAAGGTTCGGCTGAGTTCTGGAAGGCGTACCAAGCACGTGTCTTCCTCATTCAGATGTCAAAAGCCGACTCTGAATTTTGAATCTCTTTACTAGAGAGAGAGAAAGAGAGAGTGGAAAGTGAGGGCGGGGAGTGAGTGAGAAAAGGAGAGAGAGAGACAGAGGGAGAGAGAAAAAAAGAAAGGGAATACAGCCGTCATTGTTGTATGCCTTGTCAAATGTTTTGAGTTTGATAACTAATTTTCTCGAACGACGACTGATCATCTCTGACCTCATCACATGCACCTGTCATTGAATTGGTTTGACACCGACCTTCAGTCCTACAACTATGGCTGAGACACATGCACACTCAGTGATCTCAAATCTTAGAGAATTTCTGTTTTTGAAATAAGTCTGGCATAAAGATTACGAATATAACGGAGAGCACTTACCTCACCAATAGGTCACATATCGTGCCACACACGCTCCTTCCTATATTTTTACATTCGGCTATGCAATCAGCTATGGTCAGTGGTGATTCATGGCACAATGGGAAGATATATGCATTTTTTTACTCATAGTCAAAAACGACCTTATTAATTTCATTTTTGTTTAATTTTATTATCTCTCAGCGTCTCTCCTGAGATATAAACTTCCCTTCTTGTAATATTTTACTCACGTCTTCTTTCCTACAATATAAACTCATCTCATCCTTTTTTTTTCTTTTTCTTTTAAAAAACATAAATTGTCATTTTTATAGTCCTTTTACTTGACTAATTTCATTAAACATCGTTGATTTTTCAACAGTTTTTTCTTTGATAAAATCATCAATATTATTAAATTCAGTTATATTTTTATTTTTGTTATGGTTGATGATTCTTTTCCCCTCTGCCCCAAGACTACTCTAAAACGAATTTTTCGGTCGTTTCAAGAATCCTTTTCATTTTGTCGTCTGCTATTTTTAGTTTATTGGGGATGGGTAATTTTGTGAATCTTTTAAATTGGGGTTTTCTCAGTGGATCCGGGTTTGAGAAGTGTTGGCTTTTAAATCAGGTGGAAAGGTAACAGTATTTCTGAGGCCCCTACGAGCCATAGGCATACGTGCTGTGGGTAGGTGTGGAGACACCTTAATTGTCTCTGTTTCCTTTTTGGACTGATTTTCTCGAACGACGACTAATCTGATCTCTGAACTCATTACATGCACCTGTAATTGAATTGGTTTGACACCAACATTCAGTCCTCCAACTATGACTGAGGCACAGGTGCACGCAGTGATCTTAAAACGCAGAGAATTACTGTTTTTGAAATAAGGCTGGCATAAGGATTACGAATATTACAAGGAGCACTTAGCTCTCCAAAAGGTCACGCATTATGCTACATGTGTTTATTTTATGATTTAATCTTTTAAAAAATGCAGTATTTAAAAAGTACCAGAAAAATGTTTAAAAATGAAATATAAAAAAAAATCATCAAGAAAAAGAAATTACAGATAGTTATTGATAATTGAAAAAAAATATATAAAAAGACTTTTTTTTAATTAATTTATTTTTACGTTGGTGGGCTTTTGTCTGCGTTTGAATTCTTTTAGTGGGTGTAGGTCCGTGCACCATTACGAACAACCACCAAAATTCCTTTCGACAAAAACCACTTCAATATTTCACTTTATCAATAAATGATTCATAACCATCTTCAAATAATTCTTATTAAATATTTTTTCCAAAACTTTACTTAAAAAACCTGAATATGAAACGTAAAATATTTTAACATTTAATTCACAGATCCTTTTAAGCAAATATCACACTTTATTCTCGAACGGTTCTGTTAGAAAATAAACTTACGTTTATACAATATTCTTTCGCATGGCATTTTAAAGAAAAAAAAAATAATAATGAGACGACTAAGTGAGTAATTCGTTTAGTTGTGCTGTGCTAGTAAAATTTCAAGATAGCGACCAGAAAAGCAGCTTCGCAGAAAATTAAATATTTGTAAAACCAAAAGAACAGTGTCAGTTGATTTAAGATTTAAGGGTCAAATTAGTTTTATTTTATCTATTCTAAATTTTTACTAATTTAAGGGGGACTGTATTAAGGTTATCACTGTGCATAGGTATTAATGAAATGCAAACATAAAAAATAAAACGCCATCTTGAATAACATTTTCTTGGACGGAAGAACTTCTAAATTAATTCTTTTGCCGCTTACTATTCGTGTTTTCGATTTTAGTTTCAGTCTCTTTAAGCAAATATTTTGGTAATTCGGATGGTGAGCCCAGTCATTAAAACAGAGCATTTGTACATTTAGCTTTTGTTAGTATGGATGTTTGAAAAGACAATAATCTTGGTAAGAATCTTATGATGCTATGCGCACATTGTGTTAAATTAAGTTTCTGCAAGATTACGTCCACATGTCCATTTTGGCCATGTTTTTTTTTTCAGATTACATTACGTCAATATATCGTAACTTTTACTGTGCTTTTGAGTTATGGATAAAATTTGTGTTTAAAAAATCCATTATGTAATATCTTCAAAGAACTTTATTTGATTTTTATTAACATTAATTTTTTAAAAATATGTAAAATCCGAAAGAAAATTATTGACCTTAATTTTAGATTTTTATTGAGATTATTGTCTGGTAACATGACTATGGAAAGCTGCACCATTACTCATATAAGTCAGTGTATAGCCATTGCGAGATGGTCTTATTTGAGCTTCTAATACTAGGTTATTTTGAATATTTAGTCAAGTTTTATTTGTAGAGTGAAGTATCCTCATGTTGGGTTGTCCTGACAAACCTGTTGACAGAGTAACGAAGGCACTTGAGGACGGTGTCCTCTCATGTGCTTTTTCAAAGTAGAATTCTGGGAAAATGCTGATCTACAAATTATACAAGAATATGGTTTATCACCTGTGTGAGTTCGTATATGTTTTACCAATGTGTCTTTAATTGAAAATGTAGATCCACAAATATTGCAAGAATATGGTTTTTCTCCTGTATGTATTCGCATGTGTTTGTTTAAATTACTTTTGACTGAAAATGAATATCCACAAACGTTACAAGTATATGGTTTTTCACCTGTGTGTATTCGCATGTGGCTTTGCAAATTGTGGCTCACTGAACATGAATAACCACACACTTTACAAGTATGTGGTTTGTCTCCTGTGTGTATTCGCATGTGTTTTTTTAAATAGCTTTTGTCTGAACATGCATATCCACAAACTTTACAGGCATATGGTTTTTCTCCTGTGTGTATTCTCATGTGTGTTTTAAGATCGCTGCTAAATGAAAAATTATATCCGCAAACATTACAAGTATATGGTTTTTCACCTGTATGTATTTGCATGTGCTTATTCAGACTGCCTTTAAGTGAACATCTATATTCACACATTTTACAAGTATATGGTTTATCACCTGTGTGCGTTCGAACGTGCTTTACCAAATTGCCATTAAGTGAAAATGCTAATCCACAAATTTTACAAGAAAATGGTTTCTCTCCTGTATGTATGCGAATGTGCCCTTTCAAGCTGTCATTCTTTGAAAAGGCAGATCCACAAATTTTACAAGAATAAGGTTTCTCCTTTGTTTGTGTTTGCATGTCGTCATAAGATTATTCCGTTTCCATACACTTAAAAAAATATGGTGCATAACTATGTGTTTTGTAACAACGGTATTGTATATTTTTAACAATGAGATTTGTGATTGAATGTAAATTTACAGTCTTTAAAGAAAAATTATCTGTGGGCATGTGCATGTTTATATTCAGCTGCGAATTTTCAGAATATGCAGTTTCATAAATTAAAAGAAATATTGTCCATCACCTGTATGGATTCATGATTTATTTTTCATAAGTGAATTATCTGGGATTTATGATTCACAAACCTTACCAAAGTATGATTTCCTTGTGTGTATTTGTATGTGTTTCATAACAGGGAACTAAGGATCAATCATATTTACAATCTTACAAATATCTTTGTAAGCAGAACTTCTCTGAGAGTACTGATCGAATTCCATCAGTCAGTCTTAAAGACTTTTCCTCATTCTTTGTTGTATTTTGATGATATACTCCATTTCTATAATTGTTTACATCTGAAAATTAAAAAAAGATAACATCAACACAAATACACAGACTTGTGAGTTTGTTTTAGATGATTCCCAAAATTTAAATGATAAAATAGACAATATCTAGACAATATTTTTTATTTAAATTATTTGCGATATACTTGTAATTGTTACAGGCTAATACTTAGACTCAATTCAGATAGTTATATTGAGTTACTGTCTATTGTCAAGTGCTCTAGAGGATGGCCGCAAAAAGTCATACATGTAGAACTCAATCCTGTGTCAAGGGACACTATTATCTTGATTGCATGCACTATTGTGAAAGCAGAGTTTAAGCACCAATGGTGGGCTGATTACCTGTATCAAACAAGTGTTCAGGTATTTCATGAACACAACCACAAAGATTGTGCAGGGAAGCTTCTTTGAGTGCACTGTATTTAAAAATGTACTTTTAATTTTGAGGATACAACAATTATTATTTTTACAATTATTAAAATATGTGGCGTTTTTTCTTACATTCAAAAAACTTCAAATTTGTCCTAGATATACTGTAACTAGTCTTCCCGCTGAAACCTAAGCTGTGATGCCGGATATAACAGAAGGTGCTGTAATTCTTTACATGCGCAAAAAGCAAAATGTATTATACCATCGTTTCGACAACAAGTTCCTCTGTCAATGCTGGCTGGCTTGAGAATTAATACAAACCTGGTAAAATCGAGACCTCATTTGACTATGTCATTGAATGCAGAGTGACAAAATAAGGAACCAACTCTGGGTCTGCAGAAGGACTGCAAGGCAAATTCCTCGACAATGTTGATGCAGATGTATCGATGTGGATCACAGCTTTGAATGTACTTGATTTTCTAAAAAAATATTCAGCTGTAACTGTACAGTGAAATTTGAAACTACTAAAGAGGACAAAATCCACATTATCAACAGAAACAGGAAGACTAAATATTTGACACAAAAGCTTCCACAATTACAGCCCATCATGACAAATGTTCCATGATAAAAGATTTATGTACAATGTTTAATCTAATGTAAAATAAATGAATTTAACAAGTAAAATAAAAATAACTTGACTTAAAAATAAGAAGTATTGAAAATAACTTGAAAACCAACACCAACTAATAGTAGAAGGAATGCAAAAACGGCCATCAATAATGTACAAGAAAATATAGATTTACCTGACATCATTCAAAGAATGATGATTTATTGGGTAATCTTTAGTAGATTTTTATGTTTTTTATCATACCAAACAAGGCCTATTCACACTGAGACACAAGTTATAAGGATTTATAGGAGCCATCTATAGTGGAGAGTTGTGCAGCAAGATACTTGTTTATATTACATTTAAATTTCTGCTTGTTGTTACAGTTGGGGAAACAAGGAGTTGGAATGCAATTCCAAAGGTAAGCTATCTGAGGAGAGGAGCTATTAAATGAGGACGGTTTTGGCATTGGGGACCTTTACAGTTAAGATGTGACTGCAAGTTGGGTTGATCAGAATTATTGATTTTGAGAGGTACAAGTGTACTAAGTTCATCATTTCGTTGAATTATGCCACATTGCAGTGATGATACAGGATTTGAAGCTTGCTAGACTGTGTAGGATATTATATTAGAGACTCCTTTTTGTAGCCTGTCCAGGGGGATAGAGTAATCGTTAGAGCACGAGCCCAGATGTTGTAACAATACTCCATGCATTATCTTCACTAAATAACGGAAATCTTTGTAAAATGGTATTTAATATTCTTAAAAATGTATGCTATTTGGATTATTTGGACTACTATTATCATGTTGGTTGTTCACAATGTAACTGCCTCATGTTTTTATGAATCTTATCTCAAACTAGAGAATCTACTTCGAACTAAAACCTTTATCCACTGGGGTAAAATGTTCTCGTTTTGTTAGTCATGACCGAGTAGAAGTGCTTTTATCCACTGTGCCACGAAACGATGTCACCAAACAAATATGAATTTCAGGACTTTTAAAAGTAATACTGGTTTTAGATGTGTACCATTACTATTTTTTAAGCTTTTATTTATCCCAAAAATGCGAGTGGCATTTTTGGGGCTACTGTGAATCAGAGGCCATATTTACAAAGAGCATCATAGGTGAGAAGTTCCAATTACATTTGAATTTCTGCAAATAGGTAATCGGGAAAACAGGAGTAGAGAAAGAATTCTCAAGGCAAGATGTGCAAGGAAAAGAACCTATTAAAGTTGAAAGTTTTCATGCACTGGATACCTCCACAGTAAATTGTCAAGGGTATGTCTGTTAAGCACATACTTATTACTATATATATTATAGTTTCCTAATCGACCATTTATGATTGCTGGTTCCTAAAATGTATTTAATTCTATACTTGTTCTAAAAAAATTCCCCAGTAATATGTGCTTCTTTTTTGTTTAGATGTTTTACTCTCAACCGTTTGACTGTCTATAACTTTTTCTTTGTTTCTTTTGTTCCCTTTAATATGGCTTGCCATACCGACGTCTTTAATCAAAGCTAACAGAATGAGAACAATCTACCCCAGTAGACTAATTAACGGGTACAGTTCGAAATTTCATAAAGATTCACAGGTTTAACACAGGCGAAGAAACATTTAATCAGCTCACACAAATATTTCGTATGCATATATATATATATATAGTTTTTTTCCATCTCTTCCTTGAAAAAATTTTTTTTCAGAAAATCCTTACACTATTTAATTTTACTTCATCAATAATTTAGTATTCAGTCAAAAGTTCCCTTCCTTTGCATCTATTTGTCTTCATTTTTTATTTCTTTTTTTCGTTCTGTTCCAGTCTTACAATTCGAGTCTACAACATTATATCTGGAATTACAGTAATGTTTATAAACCGAAGAAAAAGTCTACATGAGAGAAGAAAGATATGAAAAACAGCTTGTGAGTTTTTCCTTATTTCCGTATCCACAAAGTACAATTGGCATTGCTCGAAAAAAGTGGATAGATAAATTGGAATACCTTTTTATTGCCTTACACAACAAAGGAAAGCAAATTTTTTAACTATGTTGAACACAAAGTCTCCAACATCTTTCACAATTTCACTGAAAAACAGAAAAGCATCAGAGTAACCACTGAACATGAAGATGTGGTGGTAATACCAAACCAATATGAAACAGTGAAAAATCACTAACCGACCACTTCATTCCTCAAGTAACACATTATACGAAATTTGAAAAAAAATTTTTATTCACTTTCACGTTGCAAAATTCAGATGAAAACTTGATTTATCGATTGTTTGTCAGGCTAAGAATTCTAGCATACACATGTGACTTTCAAGTTACAGACTGGGAAATATTGGCCCAACTACTACAAGGTTGTTCGTCCTTTAAGAGACAATTCTACCCTCAAATATATACTAGACAAAGCCAAGGATATGTAACTTGTGCACAGACGAGCTGCAGACATGGAATGAAAAGTAGTTTTGTCACTTTTGGCCAACAACAACAACGAAAGCCACAAGTGATACACACAGAATAACAGAAACAGCAAAGATGTTAATAATTCCAACAGTTGACATCATCTTAGACATATGCAAGTATCACTCGCAATTTGACTCTGAGACTCACACCACATGGGAGACAAAATCAAGACAGGGCCTTCAACTACTGTGGATATTTGGCAACACACATGACATGTTCTTCCAAGGGTCAGGAGTGTAAGAACTGCCTGAAGTCTGAAATTCCAAGCTGTGTAGAAACAAAAAGTTAAGTAATGTATGAACACCAGAAAAAAAAAACATTGCCAAGTTGAAATTGGGCGAAGATGACAACCAAACTAATGAGAAGCATGTATGCAATAACAAACAGAATCTCAAAATGAAACGATTAGTCGAGCCTCTACAACATACCTGGATAGAAGTAGACGAACTACGAACATTTGGCTTATAATGAGAAGAGTTTACACAGTGTTTAAAAATGACTAATGCCCATTTAAAGGTAACAATAGAAGATCATTTGAAAATTGGAGGAAGTTTTTATCAAAAGGTACACTAGATTCAGATTCTTGGATTTTTTGCAGTCAAGGTCTTAGCCATGCTGATAGAAAACTGTAGGTTTGAGATGAAAATGTTGTGTTGACACACAGAAGTTTTGTCAGACTCCTGTCCTGATATGAGTGGGGAGGTATGCACATTTAAGCAGAGAGACAAATAGAGAGAGAGAGAGAGAGAGAGAGATAGAGAGAGGGAGAGAGAGGGAAAGAGAATATGTCTATTATAGTAGATGAGTTCAATTCTCATGTGCGTGTACGCATGTTCGTTTCTGTTTGGGCCGTGCAAAAGCATGGACGAGTCTACTTAGTTGAAGCATGCAGGATGTGAAGTGCATGGCATGCCCGTGCATGCATGTTCCCCCTAACTTCTGCCTGTTCGTCTGTATCCGTTGTCCCAACCTTCAGCATTAACGACCAGTGTTGTTCATGAGTGGCGCGTCCATTCACAAACCATTACATCATACTACTCGTGACCTGACCCTACACGCACTTTTTTGCTTGCTACACAAATATTTAGATAGGAAGTAATTAAACAAAATGCACTGTCCCCCAATGACATTCATCGGCTCTATACCTTTATGTTTTTATGTAAAAATATGCCCCCCTTTGCATATCGGAAGTTAAGAGACTACAGGGCATGCTCATTAAGGAACCAGAAATTAGGATAACACGGGGAAAACAAATCATTTATTCTCTGGCATAAAATGTAACCACAAGCATATCTTTTCACATTTTTCACTATAGAATTTAAACATAACAATAGAGGAGCTAAAAACTATCACATCTAAACATGAAGTGCTTGAGAAATATTTTAAAGAGATCCAAGCGAAACGTGATAAAGGGTACAGTTGTTTCATGACATCAACTCCATGAAAGCAGCTTCAGGAATATTCCGTTGGAGAAAAGTTTCCCACACTGAGTGAACTGCTCTAACAGAAGAATGCCAACTTCATGAAATCCTCTTTTGTTACAAGTTAGATCCGTCCACTCTCAACATGATCATTTGAAAACTGGAGGAAGTTTTATCAAAAGGTACACTAGATTCACATACCTATAAACTGTTCAAGGACTATTATACTACATGAATATATACATAGCAAGTAATTAAACAAAATGGACTGTCCTTCAATTTTTCTTTTCATACATATAACACACATGGACTCTACACAAGTATGTTATTATATTTGCATAAGTTAAATGACTACCAGGCATTCCTTTTGAGGCACCGGAAATAAAGGGTGCCCGGGGAAAACAAATTAGTTTAACTCTGGCACGTAATGTAAACACATGCTTATCTCTTCATCTTTGTTCTTTAAAAGCCTCCACAGTGTACCATAAAATTCCCCCTATATATAACACAATGTAATTTTAATATACATATATAACACAATGTAATTTTAATATAAGTTAATATTATCATTATAACTTTTGTACCATTCAAAAGAAGAAACATAGTATAAACTCCTAAAGATTTTTTTAAAATACAGCCTACGAAAATAATGAAAATCGTGTTTACACTATTGTAGTGACCATTTTAATGTGCTAGCACACGTGTGTTTAATAAATCTATGTAAAATCAACTAATACTTAGATTTTCAAGAAATTTACGATACTTATTCACTTTTGGATGAACTTATTTTTAAAATGACAGAAAATAAGTTAATAGATAATCTACCTATTTAATTTTATGTAATCTGGACAAAATATATTATAATCGCTCGAAAATTTAATATTACATAAACATGATCTCTCTATTTAATTTTATATAATCTGGACAAAATATATTATAATCGCTCGAAAATGTAATATTACATAAAGCGAAACAGTCTGAAAAAACATAAAATTTATGTTTATTTTGTTTTATTGTACTATATTTTGGTAAAGTTTCCGTAACTTTATGAATAAAAAGTGTAAATAAATTCAATATTATTATGTTTTGAAAAATATTCATTCTTTTTCTGCATTTATATACTATAATCTGTTGAATTGCAAATGAAAACATAACTATTTTTAAGAAGATATGAATTGCTGTAAATGAGTTTGTCCTTTAGAAATGTTAATGTTTAAACATCGATTTTTGAAATCAGCCCCCCCCCCAATTATTACAAAACATTTTAATAAAATATAACCAATCATCAAAGGATGTCATCGACCGTGATTAATTAATTTGTGATTTTAAATAGACTTTTGCTTTATTATTGGTGAATAGCGTCTATGGCATTTATTTTTTGTAGATATGTACAGAAGCAAGTAACATCCAGTTTACGTTCATTCTTTAAGTTATATTCACATCTTAGACAAACAGTAGAGTCACCTAGTACACACTCATAACCTATGCTAGAAGACGTGTTCAGGTTATGAGTGCCTACTTTTATTTTCATATCATTGTTAACGATAAAATACGTCTTTCTACAAGTACATATATTATTTATATAATTTTTACAAGTTTAAGTGTTTATTCATTCAAGAACACAAGCACAAATTTTTTTCATTCACTTTTGTCACGGTCTGTACACCACTCCTTTGTTTACTTTTGATACTGGTGATAAAAGCAGGAGCAGCTGATTAGCAAAAAAACAGGGGCAGCTGATTAACTCTTTCATGGCTATGACGTAGAAGATTACTGACTCCTGCTGCTTTGTTATTGTTTTTTTTTTCAAGTAAAAGGTTCTAAAATATAACACTGGAGCAGATTTCGCATGTATTCCTTATTTTTCAGATTGGAAAATAAAACATCAGATTTTTAGAACTAGCCGAGGTGAATATAAACACTCTCAAGTAAACTTCCAACTATATTTGATCACAATAAATTCTGCCAGGAGTTATTTTTAATCATTTGTTTGTTTAACAAGCCAGCGGCTGAAATGACTCTTGTTCTAAATGTATTCACAAAAATCCCGCTCAGCCGGAGGGTCAGGAGATTTCCTCCTTTGACTTGATGGACCATTCGTCAAGCCAGGAAGCTGAAGAGGACAGCAGCAGCAGCAATCAAACAGCCCTTTTCAGAGCTAAATAAAACTACTAATGCGATAAACCTTCAACTTTGCTACTGCCTTTTCATCCACCTGACTCCAGTCTGCATCTTCCAGTCTCCAAAAGTCCAACACTCTGCAGCAGTCTCCAGCAGCGACTGATTCTCTCAACATAGTTCACTCCTGACAAGGAAGGCCGCCTATAGACGTAAGGGGCTACTGAGAAAAAGGGTGATTATTTTTTTTTGGGGGGGGGGGGTAACATAAATTGGGAGCTCTGCAGCGAGATTCCTGTTTGCATTAGTTTTAAATTTCTGCATGTCAGTACCGTCAGGAAAACAGGGAGGGAGATCAAGAGTCCAGCAGCACAAGGAAATAAGCTTTTAAAGTAGAAAGCTCTTCAGCATCTGGGGACCTCCACAATGAATGGATGGGATTTGGCAGATTATCAGGTTTGTCTAGTGAATTTACGTCATGGGGGAACCAGAGGAGCAAGTTCATCATAGAACAATCCATTGAAGTACTTGTAAAACAGGCACAAGGAAGCAACATTGCAGCGATGGGACAGGGGCTGGAGCTTGGTCGATTGTGAAGGACCTATTAAGTTGGATACTCTTTTTTGGACCTTGTCTAAGAGGGAGAGCCTAGTGGATAATGCCCCAGCCCATATGTGGCAACAATACTCTATGCATGGGCGGATGGTGGCTTTGTAGAGATATAGGATAATGTCAGGTGTGAGAAGTAAACTTGCACGGTAGAGGGAGACTACCTTCTTTGCAGCAGGCCTGGCAATGTCTTCAATGTATTTATTCCAATTCATGTTATCTGTTAAAGTTAGGCCGAGGAGTTTGAATGATGAACTCTCAGGTAGCGTGTTATTTACCATGACAATCGTTGGTTGAAAAGATTTCTTGTAGTTATTGAAGGAAAGTAGCTTTGTCTTTGTGGCATTAAAAGTTACCATCTATTTTTTACCCCAATCTACTACAGACTGGAAGTTATTTTCTAAGGATTCAACAAATTTTCTCAGATATGTGTGCATCGTTTTTGCCCACATGACGGGAGTAGAACATGGTGTCGTCAGCAAATATTCCTATCTTAATCTCAATGACATCAGGGAGGTCATTTATGAAAATTAGGAACAATAGAGGTCCAAGGATGGATCCTTGAGGTACACAAGCATTTATGTCATGTTGCTTAGATGAACGGCAATCGAGGACAACCTGGATCTTTCTTTTTGATAGGAAGGATTTAATTATATTAAATATTTGTCCAGTAATACCATATTAGTGCAGCTTTTGGAGAAGCCCCTTATACCAGACTTTGGATATATCAAGCACTACTGCCCTAGCTTCAGCTGCCTTGTCCAGTATATGATATATGCGTTCAGAGATGACCGTTAGAATATCTGCGGTAGATCGTGCTTGTCTAAATCGCTATTGATGATCAGAAATAAGTTTAGCATTAACTAGGTGCAAGACTATCGCTAGATTGATTAATGGTTCAAAGATTTAAGCAAAGATTGGTAGTAGACTGAGTGGGCTGTAGTTTAGAGGATCAGTTCTATCTCCAGAATTCTTGAATACTGGTACCATATATATATATATATATATATATATATTATAATATAAAATGAAGTAATAAAATAAGGTGTCAATCCAATTTTATTAGAATTCAAAGTTCATGCAAAGCACCATTAATCCTTAGCTCATGAGTTTTCAAAGATAATAAGACTTAAGGATGTTTTGCATGAACTTTGAATTCTAATAAAATTTGATTGACACCTTATTTTATTACTTCATTTTATATTATAATATTAATGCTCTATCCAGTATATTGAGCTTCAGTTTTTTATCCGGATGTTTCACTATTTATAAGATATTAGTTGACGCTTATATCTTTTGTTGGATTGCTTCATATATATATATATATATATATATATATATATATATATATATATATGAAGCAATCCAACAAAAGATATAAGCGTCAACTAATATCTTATAATTAGTGAAACATCCGGATAAAATAACTGAAGCTCAATATACTGGATAGAGCATTAATATTATAATATAAAATGAAGTAATAAAATAAGGTGTCAATCAAATTTTATTAGAAATTCATGCAAAGCATCCTTAAGTCCTTAGCTCATGAGTTTTCAAAGATAATTCTTCTCTTCAGAGGACTATTACCGAAGTTATACTACTACAGGCAATAAAATTACGCTTTGAAAATATATAAAATTATATACACAAATATATAAAAATACATAACATCAAACATATCAATCCAAAAACATACTTTTGTTGAATCCATACAGTCCATCCAGGTCATACAAGTTGAGAAGCATAATCAGGAAGGACATTACTCCAAGATACAAACAGCAGTCCAAATATGTGAAATTGAAGGGGTCGGCAAAGTTATCCAGTCGCGAAATGTGTCCATATTCAATGTTAATGATAAATAAATCAATCAAAATAATACAAAAAGTCCAATCAAAGTTCCGAGATCCCAACATGTGCAACTCTAATCAAATCCAAATTCGTTGTTTAATTAGGAAACCCGCTAAATCCGAATGGCTAGATGTGATGGGAGTCCGTCTTGTTTTGCTCAATTCGGATTTAGCGGGTTTTCTAATTAAACAACGAATTTGGATTTGATTAGAGTTGCACATGTTGGGATCTCGGAACTTTGATTGGACTTTTTGTATTATTTTGATTGATTTATTTATCAGTAACATTGAATATGGACACATTTCGCGACTGGATAACTTTGCCGGCCCCTTCAATTTCACATATTTGGACTGCTGTTTGTATCTTGGAGTAATGTCCTTCCTGATTATGCTTCTCAACTTGTATGACCTGGATGGACTGTATGGATTCAACAAAAGTATGTTTTTGGATTGATATGTTTGATGTTATGTATTTTTATATATTTGTGTATATAATTTTATATATTTTCAAAGCGTAATTTTATTGCCTGTAGTAGTATAACTGCGGTAATAGTCCTCTGAAGAGAAGAATTATCTTTGAAAACTCATGAGCTAAGGACTTAAGGATGCTTTGCATGAATTTCTAATAAAATTTGATTGACACCTTATTTTATTACTTCATTTTATGTTATAATTATATATATATATATATATATATATATATATATATATATATATATATATATATATATATATATATATAAATTATGACACTAATAACGTTTTAGGGTTAAAATCCATGTAGTATTACATAGTAATAGGGGAACAGACGTTTTTTTCGTCTTGGTCTATAAAAAAAAATGGTGCCAAATGTAAGACGCCATTTTGTGAAAATCACTGTTCTTCTAGCATATTGACACATTTTCTTCAGATTCCACGTTGAATACTACATAGATTAAAACTCGAAATGTTTCCTCATTTAATAATGTTTTAAACTAACCATGAAACCATTTTTATCGCCTATAGACAGATTTTTTTTTATCGCATTATATTTACACCGTCGATCTTTACGGTTACCCTTATTGTTTTTTTTTCTTTTTACGTTTTGTTTCAGTCTTGCGAGCCGAGTCTACGATATTAAACATAAAGAATTATTAATCGTATTCAAATAATTACTATAAAAATATTTACTCAAAGAATATGAGGCGTAATTTTTTTTACATTTAATTTTCGGCTTATTTTAAGCAAATATCAGAGAATGAATTTTGATATATATTTTTTTACGTTCATAAGAAACTCTTTAGAAAATGGTAAAAAAAGAAAAGAAATTCAAATGACATCATACTTACATTTATCCAATATTATTTCGCATGGCTTGCTTTTAAAGAAATAATTGAAATATGAAAGGAGCGTGCTACGATTAGTTGTGTCGTTCAAGTCTAAATTCAAGATGGCGACGAGAAGAGCAGCTTCGCAGTAAACGGAAATATTTAGAAAAGCAAGCACGATGGCAGTGCCGATATATTTCAGATTTAAAGGTCCAGTTATTGTAATTATTTTAATATTTTCTAATTTTAATTATTTTGCATTGATATTAACGTAATGGAAACGTCAACAACAAGAGCCGGTCCTTGTACACGGCTTCGGCAAAACGGAAAAAAAAAAATTTATGTGTGAAAACAATAGTATGTACTTTCTCACTAGTATTTTATTGTTCAATGTTGAAAAAATTAGAAAAAAATATCCAGTAGAACTTAAATTACAAATATTTTTTCATTTTCCGTATCGTACAAATCAGTTCGATGACTATGCATCCATTTTGTTTGTCGCACAGAACTCAAGGGCAGATAATTTGCAAGGGCAGATAATCCGCATTTGTTAAAAAATAGAAAACAAGAAAAGGGTTTAGGTTTAGGGGTTAGGGGTTAGGGTTAGGGTTAGGGTTAAGGGTTAGGGTTTAGGGTTAGGGTTAGGGTTAGGGTTAGGGTTTAGGGTTAGGGTTAGGGTTTAGGGTTAGGGTCTAGGGTTAGGGGTAAGGTTTAGGGTTAGTACTTCTATTAAAAATTACGTGATTATCTGCCCTTGCAAATTATCTGCCCTTGCAAATTATCTGTCCTTGACTTCTGTGCTACAAACAAGATGGATGCATAGTCATCAAACTGATTTGTACGATACGGAAAATGAAAAAATATTTGTAATTTAAGTTCTACTGGATATTTTTTTCTAATTTTTTCAACATTGAACAATAAAATACCAGTGAGAAAGTACATACTATTGTTTTCACACATGAATATTTTTTTTCCGTTTGGCCGAAGCCGAGTACAAGCACCCAAGAGCCATATTGAATTAAATTGTCCGGGATTGGAAAACTTTTGGGCATCTTTTACGAGACTCAGCAGAGTAAAAACGCTAAAAAAACAAATTTACAACAAATAAAAGTAACTGTAAGCTGTAAAAGTTAGTTTCAAACTTGCATGTGCTATTTGTTTGTATTTTAAACCCGTTTGAAGTGCTATTTATTAGAAATTTATGTTCGACAGACGTTTTTCGAAGAATTCAAAATGGCCGCTCTACGTAATAATATAGAGGAACTGGCCGCTATTTTTCTTTGAGAAACTAGATGTTTTAAAAAACAAGAAATTTTTTTTTACATCTAATAAAAAGCAATTTATACTACGTAAAAATACAAACAACTTACATAGGTAAGTAGAAAAATGTCTATTCTAGACATAAGTCAACTTTACTTGTTGCAAATTTATGTTTTTAAACTCTTTCTCGTTCTTTTTTTGGACTCTATTCCCGCCTCTGCTGAGCGTCGTAACATATACCCAAACTTTTACATTTATTTCCGTAATTGCATCATTCATTTCTGCTGTTTACTATTCGTGTTTTACCTTTCAGTTTTAGTTTCTTTAAGCAAATATTTTTATAATACAAAATATTTGAAGGCAAATAAGAAATATTGGTGCAACTTCGGAAAAGCCTCAATAAGGAAAAACAAATAATAAAATAAAAAATAAAGACGTACTGGTATAATGTAGGTGACCGTGACAGAGCAAAGACATCGTACACCAACAATTACGTAAATTAAGCAAGTAGGGTTTTTTCTTATCACACATAATAAAATGTTGACATTTTTTTCTATGGTCGCTTGTCACGTCTCCATCTTTGAAAAACAAGGGATGTAAGTTAGCTTAGTGTTACAAGCCCAGCTTGTGACAAGCGAGCGTGGAAAAAAATGGCAAAATTTGATTTTCAGTGAAATTTAAAAAAAACGGCTCTTGTATAGATCGAATACACGAGCGAAATTTATTTTAGAAGAGTTCTAATGGTGTAAGGGGCAGTAACTCTCTTCTTTTAGTACGCAATGTCTCCGAAAATGGAAAATATCCATTTTTTAAATAAGAAGTCATGCAAATTCAATTAATAGAACATTTTTCGAAGAAATAACAATTTGAACAATTAGTGTCAGGGACCAGTTCACATATGTCTATATAGTGGATCGTTAGCTATTTGGGGTTTGTTTGGTGCGTTTGTCAGCGAGTATGTTAAGGGATGGAAAGAACAATATCGACTTTAAATTGCAGCTTATTATTTAAATTTCACGTATAAAAAAGACGACTATATGAATGTATATATCTGAGCTTATCGTCTCTTCCTGTCAGTTTATTAGTTTCCCTAGGTTTTGCTATACTTGCAGAGAGGTCAGTCGTTCCGAGTTGGATCAACGAAACGTTCGTGGAATCAGAACCTGTTTGTGATAATTTGATATTGTGGATCTGCTACTGTTCCTCTTAAATGGTAATGTATTTAGTGTATTAGCTGTAGAGATATCTGGATTTCTTACAGATGTAATATACAGGGTCATCATTAACTTACGGAGGGTTTTGTTCAATTTTGTAGTAGATTCGGTCCGCTGAAGTGACCAATCTATTAAGGTGTGTTATGGCTGAGATTGTGTTAAGGATCTGTGTTACTTCATTGGTTAGTTCATCTATCCTCAATGGATGGGTTATGTAATTACATATTAGTTACGGTGGCTCATGGATTGTTGGAGCTAGATTGAATTTCTGTCGCCTCGACTTACGTTGTCGAAAATATTTTTTTATGAATCTTTTAGAAAAGTGACACGTTTGCTCGTGTATGACCTCCTTGATGCGTGTTAGGATGTCAACATAGATGTCTGGGATTTTAAGATAGATGTCATCAACCTCTTCGACGATGATAAATCTGGTGCGTTGGTTTCCAACGTTTTCTATGGGGAATAACATTTAAATTTGGATGAACAAGCTCCTGGTGCTGTATGGCGGTAAATGTACCAAGGGAGCTGACCCATTGATAAACGGTGCTTCTGGGTATCCTGTCATCTTTTTGCAGATATATTTATGTACAGAGCACGTCTGAGTCACAACATATCGCAGAGTCGGGTGAAAATAATAATTGGTATAATTGGTACGAGATACAAGACGAAATACGGCAATGGCAAGGAAAGATGACAAACTTAGGAATTAAGTGTGTAAATGATAAATATTTTATTGTAAGTGAAAGAAACAGATAATTAAATAGGATTTTGTAAGCTGCCGATCTCATACAAAGACTAATGAGAAGGGTATTGGCAGGATAAATCTCCAACAGTGCTTGTTAAACAGAGATGTCAGGTGTATATCATTGAGGACTGCTTTTTCTATGGCGAATATCACTATAATTCGGATGTACTAATTTCGTGTCGATCGTGTTGAATAGCGGTAAATGTACCAGGAGAACTTGTGGGGATGGCTGTGGTTCCCTGTTTGGGGTCTGGTATTTTAGATGACGGTCGCGTCTTTAGGGATTACCAAGCCACCACATTAAACAATTAATTTTGTGTAGATAAATTGAGACCGATTCGATTACAAGGATCACCAGTTAGCGAGTGCTAACTTTTAACAATATAATATTGCTAATAAAAAGAAGAAACTGCAAAGTAAAAGTATAAAAACTTTTATATGTAAACAATTTTACAAAAATGTAAAATTTACCAATAAAGTTTGAAGGATAAAAAAGTCTGAAACGACACGATGTGTTAACTTTGTCCTTAAAGTTTAGTATGCGTGTGTGCGTGTGTGTTTTTGGTTAAGCTTGTTATTGCGGGAAGACATCAGGCGTGCTTACAAGTGGATTGTTGCTGTCTTCATTGGTAGCGAGGCGCGTTGTCTGGTCTCGCCAAGAGAACTGATCTTTTTAAGATAATTCCCTGTTTTTTTATTAAAAGTCTATTTAGCACCCACTTGATAAACATGTGTGAACACTCTTCTGAGTTCACTTTTCGGCCACATCTGTTATCATTTATTTTTACGAGCAACTTGCCCCCGAGATGATCCCCTCTTCAAGAAGAAAGAAAAAAAGAAAAAGAAAAGGGAGAGAGGAAAGAAAAGGAGAAAGTAAGCCGAACGAACCTAGAAAGAAAAGGGGTAGCTAAACAGGCTAGCACTTTCCTTCAATGCCCGTTCGTCTCATCGACTTATTGATCTGCCACAAACTCACACATTGATCAACGATGTTTTTTGGTGTCATACAATTTACTTTTCCGATCATCACGTCAGAGTCACAACTTGTCGCAGGGGATGATGAAAGCGATTGGTAATGAATAAGAATGCCTTTCGTAAAGGTTTTATCAGCTTAAAATATATACACGTGTTTGGAAAAGTCAATATGGCGGAATCCTTAGTTCCGGCCAAAGGGGAATAACCATGACTCATTTCCTGAAGAGTTACAGTAATTTATTATAACATTTTCCCCTTCAACAATAATCAAGTATGGAATTACAGAAGTTAAATTTAGTCTGTTCTGTACTAGGTTAAAAAGTCCTTATATTTACTTGGAAATCGCCGCATTCTGGACGATCTCCGCACTGACTCACAGGGATTTTTGTTCTCAGCATCCACATCGTGGCTAGTATGGATATGTTCAGGATCAGGTAAGGGATTCTTCTCCTCCACGTCGATATTGTTTTCGTCAGGTGGCGGTTCTTTATGGGCTTCAGGGCTTGCAGTATTGTTTTCATCGTGTTCGTCTTCTTGGTTTGAGGAGTTAGGGGCCAGGTCTCGCACATTGACAGTAGTTTCCGCACCAGAGGGTAGTCGTACATGAGCATAGTAGGGGTTGATGTCTAATAAGGTAGCAGGGGTTACTGGAGGGTCGAGCTTACTAGACTTAGTATGGTTTCTGACATATACTGGGCCTGGTTTCGCCCAAGTGGGAACAGAAGTTCCGGAGGAAGATCTACGACTATATTTGAACATTCTCTCATGAGGAGTCATATTGGTGGCAGTGCACAGTAACGACCTGATTGAATGGAGAGCGTTTGGTAGTATCTCTTCCCAATGAGGCAGTTTCATGTTGCTAGAGTGTAAGGTCGTTTGGATGGCCTTCCATAAAGTTCCATTGAGCTTCTCAACTTGCCCGTTACCCTCAGGGTGATACCTACTTGTTTTAGAGGTGGCGATACCTTTGCCACGTAAGTAATCTTTGATTTCTCCTGCAAGGAAGTCAGCAGCTCGGTCAGTGTGTATCATATCGGGCATGCCAAAAATAGCAAATAGTTGGTTTAGGCAATGGATCACGGTTTTACTAGTCATATCCTTACAGAGGAAGGCAAAGGGAAAGCGAGTATATTCATCAATTATGGTGAGTAAGTATTTGTTACCACGTACAGGTAGGTAAAGGGCCTTTAAAGTCGATGTTTAGTCGCTGGAAAGGTAATATAGCCTGTATGAGTGTTCCTTTGTTACAACTGGCAAATTTAGGTTTCAAATACTGACAGGAGGGGCACGAGTCTGTTATGTTTTTAATTTGTTCTAAAGAAAAAGGAAGGTTTCTTGTCCGGATGAAGTGGCTGAGTCGCGTGACTCCAGGATGGCATAGTGTAGCATGCAAGTCGCGGAGGTCTTGCAAAGTGTGCGTTAATGCAGAGATGCGAGAAAACGTATCAGCAGCTGTATTTTCCGTTCCTGGGCGGTAAGTAATGCTGAATTTGAATTGTGACAGTTCGATCCGCCAACGACATATCTTATCATTTTTAATTTTCTCTTATTATCGAACATAAAACTGACGCTCTTTTGATCTGTAATAACTTTGAAATGTCTCCCGAGTAAGAAGTGTCGCCACTTTCGAAGAGCTTCGACAATCGCAGCAGCTTCTTTTTCGACCGCGTGATGTCTAATCTCGTTCGGACTTAGTGTCCGAGAAAATAATGCAACGGGTCTACCCTGTTGGTTCAGCGTAGCAGCAATGCAGTATTTACTGGCATCAGTTTCCACTACAAATTCTTTGTCCGGATCAACAGTTATAAGGGTGGCATTACTTAAGTCGGTCTTCAGCGTCTGAAAAGAATTTAGAATAGACGGGGGTAGTGGAAACTCCCTGTTATGGTTCAGCGGCAGTATCTTATCAGAAAAATTTCGAATGAATTTACTATAGTAAGAGAACATACCAATTATTCGTTTTTGCGACTGTAGATTTAGAGGCGGTGGCATTTCAAGGAGTGGTTTTAGCCTCAGGTAATCAGGAGTAATTTGGTTGTTCTGGATTGTGTACCCAAGAAGTGTGATAGAAGTAGTAGAAATGATGCTCTTACTTTGGTTGAGTGTGATGTTGCATTTTTTTGCTACATTATAAAACCTTTGAAGGTTGTAATCGTGTTCTTGTTGATCCTTTCCGCATATCGTGACATGGTCTACATACACAAAAGTATCTGTTAATTTTTCTCTTTCTACAATGTCATCGATGCATCTTTGAAAGGCACTCACTCCGTTAGTGACTCCAAAAGGGATACGAGTAAATTGGTAAAGTTTTCCATTTACTTCGAATGCTGTGTATTTCCGATCGGCGTGACTAATTGGGATTTGGTGGTAAGCAGACTTCAGGTCAAGTGTTGTAAAAACGTTGTATCGAGCTATGTCATCAATCATTTTAGTAATGTTAGGCATGGGATAGGCATCCAGTTCTGTAAATCTATTTATGGTGTCGCTGTAGTCGACCACCATTCTTTTTTTTTGATTCTCGTTAGAGGTCACTAAAACTTGGGCTCGCCAAGGAGATATAGAGGGCTCTATTATGCCTTCCCTCAGCATTCTGGCAGTTTCCTCTTTAATAAAAATGTTGTCAGTGAATGAGTGACGACGAGATTTGGTGGCAATAGGGGTCGTCCGAGTAGAAAGATGAGAGAAGAGGGGAGGAGGAGAAATTTTGATACATGGAAAACTGTTACTCTTACCCATCGCTCCAATAACAAGTTCTTCCCTGGGACCGTCGAATTTCAACGTCACAGTTTTATATTGTTTTAGAAGGTCTTTTCCGACAATCATATCCGTGAACAGGTCCTTAATTACTTCCACCGTCATGGCGTGGTGGTTTTTACCGTTTAGAGAGATGTCAACAACAGTTTCGCCGATGATTTTAGCATGATGATTCGGGTCCGCCAATGCTACGGTTTTCAGTTTGGGGATAACAAAAAGTTTCAGCTTTCTTGCTGTATTTTTGCTAATGAACGTCCTCACGCTGCAGGAGTCTACCATAGCATTCACTACCTGCCCATTTATTTCGCATTTGGTGTAGGTGATGTCTTTGGCACCCGTTCCTAGTCAGGAGAGATTGGGTGGGGGGGAGTCCGGGTCGTACAACACAGCAGCAGGAGAGGAGGATGATCTACATACCTTAGCCCAATGGCCATTTTTTTTACATTTTCTACACTCGGCATTACGTGCAGGACACATCGCCCGTGCATGCCGTGTGTTCCCACAGAAGAAACAAATTCCTTTTTGTAATGCATTTCCTTTTACAGCGGCTAAGGGAGTTTCTTCTGGTTGACCTACGGTAGCTGTTACGCTCGGGTGGTAATCGAAGCTGGCCGTATGCTTCTCCGCTTGTTCTAGGGATCTAGCCACTGTAAATGTCTCTTGTAGTGTCGAGAAAGGTTTTTCAAGTAGGCGCTGACGGATAGACGAAGACGAGATGCCGCTAATGAACGCGTCCCGTATATATTGTTTTTTGTTTTCCTCGGCACTTACCGCTTGAAATTCGCAAGATTTAGCGAATACTTCCAACTGTTGCATGAACTCGTCGATGGTTTGTGTCGGTTTCTGTTTACTTGTCAGGAGTTGATGTCTGTTAAATACAATGTTTGTTGGTTTCATATAAATAGCGTCTAGCGTTTCTATGGCGCCGTTGTAATCCGTGGCGTCGCTTATGATTTCGAAAATTGTCGCCGAGACAGAATTGATCAACGCGAAAAGATTTTGCGCATTGTTTTCGATTTGGTCGTTATTTAACGTGCGTAGGTAATATTCAAATGTTAGTTTCCAATGTTTGTATATTTTTTCCGAATTCGGAGCAGTTGGTTCTGTGTTAAATCTTTCTGGCCGCAGTAATTTGTCCATTTTTTTTTTTTTTTTTTTTTTTTCTTATTTTAAGCTGATAAAATTGTAATGATAAAAGAAGAATGAATAAGAATGCCTTTCGTAAAGGTTTTATCAGCTTAAAAAAAATACACGTGTTTGGCAAAGTCAATATGGCGGAATCCTTAGTTCCGGCCAAAGGGGAATAACCATGACTCATTTCCTGAAGAGTTACAGTAATTTATTATAACAGTAAACACAACACAAAATATGGTTGAGTAAAAACGGCTCGCTCAGAAGTAGTTTTTTAACGGTGCTGATCTAAGTGAATGTTAGCTAGGTTGAAAGAAAGGGATCCTACGAAAGATGGAATGCAAGTGTAATTTGTAAGTGTAAAAGTGCTAGTTCCCCTCGCATTTAAATTGTGGTGAGTAGAGCCTACATTGTACTTTAATTTTGGTATGCATTAAATTATACAAAGTAGAATCGTTGCTCTTAAACGGACAAGTTTGCAATGATGAAGTAAGAGAACATCGTACGCTGCTTAGCTGTTTTGTCTAGTCAGATGCAAATAATATTATGCCTTTAATAACGGCGGGAAGTTTACTTGCTTCCAGCTGCACAAGGTGTGGCACAAGGCTGTAAAGTGAGAAACATTAGCTGCAACGCTAGGTAATACAAGAATACCCATGAATAGACTCACCAGGATTCACTTGGAGCGACTCAGATGATGGGCAAACTGCTAACATTAAATAGATGTATGGTAAATAAGTTGTTTAAGTGTTTTTCTTTTAAAATTCTGAGTCTGACTATAAAAATATGTATAGGTTTATGTATATGTCATTGATACTGACAATAATACCAAACGCTTTAATATTGACAATCGTTATTCTTACATAAAACAAACAGACAAATCAGTTGCGGGAAATTTGATTTTTGTCACACAGCGATTGACATCTGGGTTTTTTAAAAAAATACTTTTAGATGTCAACTTGTGTTCATCAGGTTGTGCTATTTGAGATCTCAAAGCTAAACACATGTTGAAGGGTCTTTCTAACGAGTGAACTTTCAAAATATTAAGCTTGTTTTGCTAGGGTTGGTCATATTACAACTCTGGGGTTTTAATTACATTTGATAACTGGGTATTCAAAAGTGTCTGTTAAGATAACATTTGCAGACTTCATACTATATAATTTGGTGTATTCAATTGAGTTTTCATGTTTGAAATTTATCAAACCCAGATACACAAATTATATCAAAACTGCTTTATAACTTAAAATGTATTTAAGTTATAAAGCCATAACCATGACAATTGATAATCAAGGTTGTTCTTGTATCTGAGTGATCTTCCCATGTAACACACTTTGTGATATGAATCTGAAATTGTTCAAAACATGAAGAAAACACTGTTGAATTATCAATTTTGACGGACTGTTAAAATCTATTTTAAGGGTTATCTCCCTTGTTCCGTTATTATATGTGGACGAAATCTTTTCTTTGTAAGAATTGGGGTTATCTGCCCTTCTTCTCCTTTTCTGTTTGTTGTTGTTCTGTCGTAAAAAAATAAACACACGACTCGCGTGGAAACCTACAAAATGTGTGTGTCTTGTTAACTGAATTGTCCTGCCATGAGGAATGTCTGAATGTTGCTGAGATCAAAAGATATGTCTCACATTCGTGTGAACTTGGCTTTATATCGATAATAATTCTTAACAAACACTACAAAATATTTGTGTTCACATGTATATATAAATAAATCCGAAAGTAAATTTCAATTACAGAACTGTAATTCTCAGAACTAGTATGTTGACAACTTTACCAAAAATATGTTTCCTATTTTTTTTTTACATTATTTTGCTTGGGATTCACCAGAGACTTCAATAATGAGACTTCGATGATTGTTACTATATTTTCATGTGATGTAGTTAAGATCCATTTTTGCATTTGGTTCACTGAGTATATTCGTCAGGTAGTTTTTAAAATTATTTTGGTAAGTCGTCTATTCTTCTGGGTAAGTTTTTTTCCGTTTCTTTATAGGCCATATTTTTTATATCTAGTGTTTGATATATGAGCAGCTGGAAATACGTTACCTTAGGTGGGCAACCGTTGTGTTCTATTTTATCTTCTGGCAGGATAACTTCCTTGATTATTTTTCAATCAGGATCTTATTAACCGTTTTGCTACCAAACTTAGCAATATAATCACTAGGTTTATAAACAAGTTAAGGCGCTTTTTTATCTTGAGTTAAAAAACCTGCCCGTAATGAGCCTACTTTTTTGGAAGAGATCAAGGGGCCCTCTCGTCCAGCTAACACTTGATTACACTATGAGTTAAACTTATATCCGATGGATAGATGGTGGCCTTTTCAGTACTTATATCTGTACTTCCCTATTGTTTTGTCTTCCAAAGATTGTATCTAAGTACTTTATTAGATTTTTTTCATTAGATCAGTTGCCCCCACCAAACCGATGTGATTATTATTTCTTTCAACGACCATGTTGTTTTTAAATCATTCTGGAGATTCTGATATTAGGTCATTTTTCCGTGTTCGGCACTATTGAAGCCATAGTCATTTGGGACGGTTATGTCATTGATGAGAACAGTCCATTCAGGTTTGTTCTAGATGACAATGTCTTGTTTGATAGCCTTGTCTTTTATGTATCTACCCGTCTGTTATCTTTATCCTAGAACACTGTCACCTTTCCATTTTATGTCATGGGTGAGGGTTCATGTTCCCAGATGTTTAGCGATTTTTCAAGCTGTGCATTCTCGCAGATCTTCCACACTTTGTTGTGGTGAGCATCAGACAAAAGGATCTTGCATCCAGAAATAAGGTGGCTTGGAATTTAAACGGCCGAATGGCAGCATTTTACAGACCCGCCATTTTCTTAAATCCATTCGTAAGTAAGCACTAATCTTGTGCAGCTATAAGTAGTCGTTCCTCATCAAATGGGCATCTGTCACCCTCGAGTCATTGTAGGGAAGCCTTCTTGTCGATATAACTCTTGTTAAGTTCTTCAATGAACTTTCCTGTTCTTTTATTCTATAACTATCGTTCTAGTTTGGTCTTCAACACCTTTTTCCTGTACTCCTCCCTCTTATTTCGCGCGATCAGGGTTTCCTGTGTTGTTATATTCTTCGGCAGTGTTTGCCAGTTTGTTTCCACTGAAATCATCAGCTAGTTTTGTTGTAAAGGTCTACTGAGGAAGGTATTTTGTGTGATGTTTATTCACGATTCTCATTTTTTATCACAGGAACTCTTGATATATTGCCCCACACTTACCATTGAGCCTCGGTATGCGTGGTTAATTGTAAGCGTGGGACAATATATCACGAGCTCAGGTGTGTATTCGCATGTGTCTTTTCAAATTTCTGCTATGTGAAAAGTTATATTTACAAGTAAAAATGTTTATCAACCATAAGCGTTACTAATGTGTCATTAAGTGAAAAAGCAGATTCACAAATCTGATAAGAATAAGATTTCTTTGTTTGCTTTTGCATGTCGGTTTTCATCGCATATTCTGTTTCCAGAAACTTTAAAGAATATGCGGCATGCAGATGTTTTTGCAACAAAAAATTTGTATGTTTCATAATAAAAGTATTTGCGATTAAATGTACATTCTCAAATGTTTTTTTCCTTGTGTGTATTTGAATGTGATTTATCATTAAATATATTTACAATCTTACGAGATCTTCTTAAACCGGACTCCTCTGAAAGGACTGATCAAATTCCATCAGTCAGTAAATGCCTAAAAGACTTTTCCTCATTCTTTGTTGAATTTTAAATCATTATTTTCTATTATTGTTTACATCTGTAAATAAATTATAGATTATATCAACACTAATACAAAGGGTTTATAAGATTTAAGCTATTTTGACTGATTTTGCTGTAGACAGATAATCAGCCGGTATCAATGATGCTGCTGGTGACAACTGATTCTCTTCTAAGCAATAGATGTTTATTATATGTGAAATCAGATCTACTAGTAAAGAGGGTCTAGCAAAAGATAAAATATTTCAGCAATTATTTCTCAGTCCACGATGACCTGACATATATATTATGCTGCGGTGTTGTATTATTTCTAATCTCTTTTTCATGGTATGTTGATTTGGTGCAGTGGTTAGGCATATTCAGTGTCAGATACGTTATTTTTATGAGATAACTTGGACAACTATTTACAGCTGTTATTTTTACAAAATGTAAGCCGATGTAACGTCCGCATCTTTTAGTAGTTCGGAATTTTGATGTCAAATTGGGGAATATATAAGGTATTTTCAACTGAAACATGTATTTTATCCACTGAGGTAGATGTTCGTTCAGCCATGACTTGGTGGATTTTTTAAATAATTATTATTTTATTCTAAGTTGTTGTTGTTGGGAAAAACACTGTCATTATACTATAACTTATTGATGATAAATATTGTAGTATATATATATATATATATATATATATATATATATATATATATATAATATATGTATATATATATAATATATGTATATATATATAATATATGTATATATATAATATATGTATATATAATATATGTATATATATATACATATATATAATATATGTATATATATAATATATATATATATATATATATAATATATGTATATATATATAATATATATATATATATAATATATGTATATATATAATATATGTATATATATAATATATATATATATATATATATATATATATATATATATATATATATATGTGTTTATTTGAGAAAAGAAGGATGAACAAGGAAAAACCAAGAGATATTTTTATATATTCATCAACGTTTCATCTTTATTTGTAAGACTTTCTCAGTGACTTCTCTCAATGCGGACCTTGGTCCAGCGCTCTTAGTAGCCATGGCTAATACTTTTTTCCTCATCAACCCATCATGTCAACCCAATATTTCGATGTACTTGCATGACATTTTTCTTAAAATTATCATCCTGAGGAAGTCTTAGAAATAAAGACGAAACGTTATTGAGTATATACAAAATATCTCTTGGTTTTTCCTTTTTCATTTCCTATATATATATATATATATATATATATATATATATATATATATATATATATATATATATATATATATATATATATATGTATATGCATAGTATCTATTTATTCATGCAAACATTATTGGCTACATATGCGCATACATGATTCAGCTGCGATTTAATTAAAAATCCAGGAGCTTGTAGTCATTCTTAAAACTGGACTGATACCAATAGAGAAAATTATATTCTTTCATATCGTTTTACTTGAAGGGGAGATAGTATTTTTTTATATAGTATTTTTTCATATTTTACACTTTAAAATGGGGACATCCTTAATATAGTTATCTTGAAATAAAGTCGCAGGTGAAACATGTATGCACATATGTACTCAATACTGTTTGCATGACTACAAAAATATACTATAATACAACTCTAACTGTTTCTGAACTCCCTACCTGCACATGTTCACTTGAAAAGCACTGCGGACATCATATAGAAGAGCAGACTGCGTTGGTTTCGAAACGTTGAGCACAGAAATGGCGGGATTGCTAATTTACGATAGTTGAATGTGCCATTAGAGAGCACCACGTCTGGCAGACACAAATTTTTTTGGTGGACGTGGCCAAACGTTGTAAGGTCATGGATATGGATTCCTTCAAGCCTAACCAAAGGCAAGAATGTAGAAGTTAAATTAGATTGAGACTAGACAATCAGACCCCACCCTCATAAGAAGATTTATTGTGGCCGTATTCAGCAAATAAACCGGTTGCTGCTGCTGCTGCTGCTGCTGCTGCTGCTGCTGCTGCTGATGATGATGATGATGATGATGATGATGATGATGATGATGATGATGATGATGATGATGATGATGATGATGATGCATACATACATAAGTGTAACATATGCACTGTTGCTTTGAGATGTCTTACTCTTAACCATTTTTGTCTGACGGACTAAGAACAATCTACCTTGTTCAAAGTCCAATTGTTAAACATTAAGTTGTATAGACGAAAAGACTCACACAGATATTTGAGATTAATTCAAATAAAAATGGCACTACAAAAATTGCACCGGTTAACATGCCACATTGATAAATAAAAAAAATATGACACGAGAGGAAAACATATATGAAAATCTCACAATGAGTTTATCCAAATCTTACATAATACATTAAGGGAAAACATTAACAAGTTTCTCAAATTAAAAAAATTATATCTACATTAAAAAGTAGATGAGGAATCTCAGTTACCCGCCCCCCAAGAAAAACTTTTCAAAAAAATATTTTTAGAATTTTGTGTGGGGGTCAGTATCGCATATAAAGTTAATATAAATTGACCACCAATTTCCAGGCCAACGTGTAACCAAACAGCATTGTAAAGGCATATAATCATATTATCTGATTTGGTTAAAGATATATAAATCGTGGGGCTTTGAAGGTGCTGATAAAAAAGCAACTCAGCTAATAACCCTGAGTCATGGTGGCACCATCAAAACTCCCCTCCCCCCCAAAAAAACTCCATTAAGCTTACCAGAACCCCAAGACCGGGTGGCAACAGAATATTCCCCTAAAACGCAAGAAAATATTTACATTTAAGATTTAACACAAAGAAAAAACTTTATAATTGTTCGCACCAATTTTTAGGATGTACTAGCTCCAAACAAAAAATTCAAAATGGCGTATTAGTGGGTTCCTCCACGTGTGAGTTTTTGCTCTCTTTTCTTTGTTTTTTTTTGTTTGTTTTCACCCCAAAATGAAACTACTGTATAGTGTAGGTTTTTTCAAAGAACTTTTCACTCTTTGTGAATATTTTTGATGATTTTGTAGTGTTGCAGAGACGATATTGACATAAAAATGTTGTTTTGCACAAGACAAATGAAACAGACCGTAAAAAATATATCTCACAGAAATGTTATGTTTTTTGGAAATGTGAAAAAATAAAAATAATAAAATAAAACCATTGTTATTGGAATATAATATGTACTGACACACATATATATATATATATATATATATATATATATATATATATATATATATATATATGAGAGAACTTGAATGCATACAGGAGAGAATTTGAATATTTACTAGACACTATCTTCGAGTGTCTAAGGTCTCTCTGTAAAAGAGTTTGTCAGGAATCCTTCGAAGCCAAATAAGATCCACCGGTATGGCTACATACATTGGCTTATGCAAAGAATAGTGCACCTTCTCCAAGTGATGTTACCTATAGTAACTTCACTAAGCTGGATAATCAAGATTAATTCTTCTCCTGCAATCTGGTAAGACCAAGAGACCACAGGAAAGATACACTTAATTGGTCAATGAAAGAGCGGAAAATTAATGATATTCACTTCTTTAATAACTCAACGTTTGATGGGTAAAAAATATCTATGCATCTCATATAGAGATCGAGTGTTAGCGAAGGGGCCCCTTGATTTCTGATAACTTCGACTAAAGTCAAAGTAAACAAGAGAGGGTATATATATATATATATACATATATATATATATATATATATATATATATATATATATATATATATATATATATATATATATAAGGACAGATGTTTGAAAAGTCAGAAAGGAGGTGGTTAAATTGGGTTATGAATAAGTGCCTTGGAAACTCATCTTATGAGGAGTTTAGTTAACAGGTTGCACGAGTGCACGGCTCAATTCTGGCTCTTGTCGAGGGGAGATAAAAAGCCTTTTGCGGGTGCCATCTTTAATGCAAGTGAGCTTATATAACCCAAGGTTGGGAATCCGAGAACAAGGGTTGGCTACATTCGAATACTGTCTTGAGCTCTCGAGTGGTAGTCCACATTCCAAAGTGGTTGGTAAAAGGAGGTATCGTGAAGCAATCTGCGGGATCTAGCCACGGTCCTACTGAGTTTAAAGGAGGGGTTGAAGAGAGACATGAACACAGCGGGCAAACGTTTTTATGGGCTGACTCACATGACACCTAAGGAGTTAGGGTTATAATGCCTGAAAGCCAATCTGTGAGACCCTTAAGGGACTAGGCAGTGTTATATCCACATATTTTGCCCTATAAAGTATGAAAGGAAGAATAGGGAACTTGTTGACACATGTTCCCCTACGCACAAAAAGCAGGGTGCAATTCGCCAAAAGCGAACACACACTAAAAATAGGACAGGAAGTTGTCTAGACATTCAAAAACCGAGAATAGCAAAATCAGCCCACTCAGTTTGTGTGGGCGGATGTATCAACCAATCAAATCGAAGGAAAGGCTGTTGCTATGCAAAAGAGGTCCCCGGGAGAAATAGTAGGGAAAAGTAAGAAAGGGAAAAACACGAGGAGAGAGTGGACGTCTAAAGATTGGCATGCCCACACCGCTGTCATATCGAAACAATTTATCCCCGCACATGAAAAATAAGTGGAATTCGAAATTTAACGGCTAAGAAAATACAGCGACTGTTCTTACCACTGTCTATCGGACACCAAAAGGAAAACTTGATCTGACTAAGTAAACATTTACCTCTCTGGATTCGAGATTACATATATATTGGGACACTAAAAACTGTTCCGTGAAGGATGAACCTCAGAATAAAAATATTCTGTCATAATATCCTTGCCTCAGCTGACAACTCGAAAAAGTATGTGCATATGATATTAAAAAAAAATTCCATATTAATTCGTCCTTAATTGAACTTTCATGTTATTTGTCTTGTCGTATAAATGATCCAATACAACCGTCCACCACTGTTTTAACAAATCCTGTCCTCCTATTACGAACTCCCCGCGGGAGGAGAAGAACTTCTCATTTGTTTTCTTGAAACACGTAAAGAAAAGGAATTTCATATTTATTCTGTCCAAAAAACAACAAACTTTCATAATTGCTAAAATTTGACTCTTAATTGTATATCCTGATTGATAAACTCTCTCGGGCTTAACCAAACCAGCCTCTATATCAAGAACTCCCCTTGAACGGAGAAGAACTATTAGTTGGTCATTTAAATTAATAAACACTTGTTATGTTTGCTTAATTTAGTTGATTTTTGCAAGTGTATTATTTTCCTTTATTTTATAATTTGTGATAGAAATATGTCTCGTTTCCTCTCGATAAATTTATCTGATTATCTCCCTTTCCCCGGTTTATGGACAAAAATAAATTAAAGGTCTTATTTCACTAACGGCAAGTGTAACATGCAACTTGTTGGCCCTGGATAAAACGATGGATGGGATACACGTGGCTGAGTTACACATTTGTAACGTCAGTGTCCTTGTATCACAATCATAAGAGCAGCAGCTAATCAGTGAGGCGGACGTTAATAAATTCCAACACAATTGACCAATATTAGCGTAGAACGAAGATTACGGAAAATTAACAAGTAAAATTTCAATCAAAAAATACAATTAGTTTAGGGAGTTTATGCTGTTGATGTAAAGGGGAGACAATCAGTGAATCTGGTCATTAAGACGAAAATCTCTGATAATTGCGAAAAGATTGCGGCCTGCTCTGAACTATTTCCTAAATAAAAGATATAAGGGTATGTTTTACAATAATCAACACAACGAGAACGGGCTCAACAAACAAATGAGCAACAAATACATGTTACCAGAGGCAACTAAAGTTACTCATCTACTACCTGGATAAGTTTATTTGTTTGTTTAACTTATTTTAAAGGGTTGATTTTTGGTTCAAAACAAGCCGTATCCACTTTTCCGTTTCCACGAGAGAAAAAAAACATGGCGGACATTGGGCCGATCGATAGCGCACAAAAACTGAAACCTGGACAATATACTGTTAGAAACACATCCAATAAATGTCAACAATCGTGCGAAAATGTATTGTTGGCATTTATTGTATGCGTTTCTATGTGTTTCTAACAGTATATTGTCCAGGTTTCAGTTTTTGTGCGCTATCGATCGGCCCAATGTCCGCCATGTTTTTTTTTTATCTCGTGGAAACGGAAAAGTGGATACGGCTTGTTTTCAACTAAAAAACAACCCTTTAAAATAAGTTGAAAAAAACAACAACAAATAAACTTATCTAGGTAGTAGATGAGTAACTTAAGTTGCCTCTTGGTAACATTTATTTGTTGACCCCGTTCTCGTTGTGTTGATTATTGTAAAAGATACCCCAAAATAATTAAAAAAATACTCGATTATTTTGCGTATTTATTAATTTATTTGGAGAAATACCAGTAAATATGGATAAAACTAATACGTTTGAAATAATGTTTCCCCAGAAAGAATTATTGGGAATTTATAGACAGCTAACAGAACCAAAAAAGGGGTGATAAACAAACAAATAGGTTACAAATAAATGGTGCCAAAGACAAAATAGGTTACTCCTCTACATACCTGGATAAGTCCATTTGGGTTTTAACTTATTTTAAAGCGTTTTTTTTAGTTCGATTTGAAACTAGTGTCGAGACGTCACGTGATCAAATGGACCATTTTTATGTCTTTAATTTTAACATGAGATCTCAACGCTAGTTATAAATCGAACTAATAAAAAAAACGCTTTAAAAGAAGTTAAAACACAAATAAACTTATACCAGTATGTAGAAGAGTAACTTATTTGACCTTTGGTACCATTTATCTGTTGCCTATTTGTTTGTTTTTGTTGTTGTTTTTTTTCACCCTGTTTCGTTCTGTTAGCTCTCGTTATAAATGGCCGAAATATTTTTGGGAGATATTAAATTACAGTTTCTTTAAAAATTAAGCTTTCTAAAAACAAAAGATTAAACAATAAAAAAAATAATGTAGAAGTTTTCAAGTCTCAGTCAATTCAATATGGCGTTTTACTCTACTTCTCCGCATAAATTTAATCCCAGATGATAGACTCCGTTCCCCTCACAAATTAAATAAAACAAAATAATTAAATTGATTTCTAATTCGGAAAGGATCGGTATCGTTGTTGAACTGGTCCTTTTTTTATTTATTTATTTTTAAAATATTTTTTTAATATTTTTTCTCAAATGTTTTCTGCGGAGCTGCTTTTCTGGTCACCATCTTGAATTTCCAGCTCGACTTCTTTAAGTATATCTTATCTTTTAATTCGCAATTTTAATCGTGTTAGTATTGTTATTATTTACTTTCTTCCAATCTGATAAGTAATACGAGAGACATTTATATACAAGTAAGTATAATGTTTAATAAGTTTATTCATTTTTGTTTTTTTTAATCTTTTTAAGAGCGTTCCTTATGAGGCGTAACTAATTTCTTTAGTGAAAATGTCGATATTAATTTACGTCTGAAAAAAACTTTTCTATTCATCATTAAAATCGATTAAAAAAATCTGGTGTTAGTAATATTTATATAAACGTCATTTGTCCCGAAACTTTCATATACATATTCTTTATTTTTATCTAGTCGCTTATCGTACTAACTAATTATCTGCCCTCGGCCTGCAAGCCAGCCGGACATTCGATAAAACTTTCTGATGTGTGCATGTTGGTTTCGAAAAGGTAAGTTTTATTAATTTTGTTTGTTTTTTTAAATTAACATTGGATAAATTGATGACTTGCTAACTTAAAACAACAAAAAAAAACTAATAAAAGATATGTACGTGGATGACATTAAATCGGAGAAGCCACCATAACATCATATCTCGGTGCTCCTGGATAGAACGTAACCGATCTGAGGGAGATCACTCTAAATTTCTTACACGTCGCTATTCCGAATTCGTAGACTGTAAGGGAGATAATAGTTTCAGTCTACGAATTCGGAATAGCGTCGTGTAGGAAATTAAGAGTTATCTTCCTCAGATCGGTTACGTTCTATCCATATCTCTTTCTGTGTTATTGGAACCTACACCCAATGCTAATTCACCCCAAAAAGAAAAGAATAAGTACCCTCTACTTTTTCATGCTATAACAAGTAAACAGCCTTAAAAACAAATGAATGGAACAAATAAAACACACACATGCTATATATTGGCGATGGTGAACAACTTCTAACAGAAAAAAGCGGGTAGAAAAAAATAGTCAAAAACTAACAGTTACCAAATGTAAACAAATCTTACTGTTCTACTTATTGTCTAATTTGTTTGTGTTTTAAAGTTTTTTAACGCGGTTTTATTTACATGTGTTATTGATACCTTCTGAGTCTTGTAAACCCGACGTATTAAAAATGGTGTTTGATTTTACTCGAACTGAACCTCGATGTTGTAGTTTAACCACTCAAAAGTCGAGAATTACACAAAAATACAGCTAATAACTGTCACACATCGGTCGAAAATTTAATTTCCAACCGATTCGTATATTTTTGATAGCTGCATTTTAGTTTACTTTTCGATTTTTGAGTTCTACGACCTCGAGACAACAAGAAAAATGCAAATAAAAACGCATTAAAATACTAGAAAACACAAAATATTAGGTGGATAAGTAGAAAAGTAACTTTTCTTGCCTTTGGTACCAGTTATTTGACTATTTGTTTGTTGCACACTATTTTGTCTGTGTTTGAATTTGTTAAAAATCTATATATTTCAGAGTGAGAGATTAGTTTTGCATATAAATTTAACATAAAATGATCACCCATTCCCCACCGGAAAGTGTTTTTCAGGACATGAAACCAATTATTATTATTATTATTATTATTATTATTATTACTAGGCACAATAGCCTCCCTATGGTCGTCTATTTTTGCTAGTCTGCTGCGTCAGAAATGAACGCTCACCTGTAAACCGATGGCACCCCAGTCATATTTCTTGGGTGGTTAGACATTGATTTTCTTTGTTGCAGAGCAAAAATATTTTTAGTTAAAAATAAAAAAAATAATTTTTCACCCCCCTCCCCAAATAAAAAATCACCCTCCTAAAACTATTTCTTTTTTGTAAGAAAAAAATTCTTTTCACCCCTCATACATTTTTTTTTAACTCTCCACCACCCAAAGAAATACTTTTAGTTAAAAAAAAAAAATTCACCCTCCTCCTTTTTTTTACCATCCCCCACTTAAATAAATATTTTTAGTTACCTCTACATCTCTCCAAAAAGGAGGAGGTAATTCCTGGGATGATTGTATCATGACTGCAGGACAGATACTTCACTACCTCCACACCTCTCAAAAAGGAGGGTGTTATACCTCGGAGGATGGTATCATGACAACCGAACAGATACTACACTACCTCTACACCTCTCAAAAAGGAGTAGGTAATGCCTGGGAGGATTGTATCATGACAAGAGAACAGACACTACAGTACCTCTACATTTCTCAAAAAAGGAGGACGGTATCATGACAACAGAGCAGATACTACACTACATGAATTGAGCATTTAAATATAGTACATTAGTCTTAAATATATACTATACTATTTCATAAGTACAATAGTTTTAAATAGTATAGTTTTGGCTTCAGACAGATACATGAACTCCATTATTAATAGATTATTATTAATAATTATTATTTATTTATTAGCTATTTTGTTATTTTGTTGGACATCGATTTTCTGTATATTTCTGCTGAATATATAATATCTTAAAAATAATTTCTTACGTTTTGGTAGTTAAATTGAGTTTTCACAGTTTTGTTGCATATTAATTGAGTTTTAATGACCTTTTTACACTCACATTCCACAAATCTTTTCGGTTGTTTTTATAAATTTATTTTTTGTATTGCCACCCAAACTTAGGATTTATGCATTAGGTACAACTACAGGTTTTTTAATCAGACAGTTTGTTAATATGTCAGTATGTATGACTACATAGAGTTGTGATACAGCGACACAGTCTGTCTGTGGATGGACTTTCTTTGTTGAACATACTAGTAAATGAAATAAATAACATCTACTAGTGCAGAAATGCAATGCTGTTTGTGTAAACATGTTGACCATGTTGATCATTGTGATTTCACCTACCTTATCAGCGGCCAAATGACCTATGGGTTATAAGCACTGACTGTCATTTAGACGGTCATGGTTCAATCCCGGCTTGAGGAAGTTGCATGTCTAGCATCACTGAAGAGCTGTGATAAGCGAAACAGCCTGTATGTGGATGACTATCTATCTATCTATCTCTCTCTCTCTCTCTCTCTCTCTCTCTCTCTATATATATATATATATATATATATATATATATATATATATATATATATATATATATATATATTAGTTTTTAATACATTTCTCAAATTGTATACTTCAAAATAAAAACAAATCATGTTTATACTATCATACTCGTCTTAACCTTGAAATTATGAAAATAATTACACTCACATTCAAAACAACGTCTACTCCAAACCCTGACCTACATGTTGTTATCATTTTAATTCTCATTTACTATATCCTGCTTTTTCTGATCACCTATAGATAATCTCGTTATACATGGACTCATTAAAAAAATCTACTTCAGCTTTATGCAGGACATACTATCAGAGAGTATATCGATCCGTGAATGTACCTAAAAATGCTATCTCAGCATCACAAGTTGATGGAATGACAGCAATTCTTATAACTATGTGTGAACATGTTAAGAAATGCTACTTTAGTGTGCAACGTCACAGTCCAATCTGATAGAGTTACACATAGAGTGAGCTTCCAATAGAAATGCATGAAAACATTTTAAAATTTTATTTCAAATTACAAGTGTGACGAGCAGAACTACTTATAACGGTTCATATATATATATATATATATCTGAAAATGCTACTTCAGATTTCAGTGTGACAGATTGACACATGGACAGAGATTGTTATAGTGATTTATGCATGCAACTAAAATATGAAATGTATAGCATTAGCATAACAGTCCATCAGACACACAGAACTGCTAAAATTATTTGTGAACACATTTAAAAATGATACTTCAGGCTTCAGCATGATGAAGCAATCAATGGTAAGATATTAAAATCTTGTGACACACAGGAATGACTTTCAAGACTTCGACTATGGAGTTAATGAAGCATGTAAATAATCTTACTTCAGATTTATGTGTGACAAACTGACAGACCGACAGAGCTTTTACCAATTTCTGGACCAAGAAAATTTAAATACTCTTGAGGAAAATCTAATTTAAATTAGTTTATATTTGACCGTGATCAAATATGTTGTTGGAATTTGTTTTATTTTTTAATTCTTTTATGATATTTTATTTAATGTTATGCATATTTAATCGACTTGTGTTGTGCATTTTTTAGGTATTAATGCTAATCAACATCGTCGATTACTGTTGAATGCAATACATGGCAAGCAACAGTAAAACTTTGAATTTAATATAATTTTTTTGCCATTTGATAATTTAATTACAACTGAACGTTGGAGAACATTCGTAGACTGTTTTAAAGGCAATAAATAAACGAGTAAACATCCTATTAATGTAGCTGTAATTTATGCAAAGAATTACTTTATTTCGAAACAGAATAAATAAACAAAACATAAGCAAAAAGCTGACTACTATTTTGCATAGCCAATTAATAAAAGTAAAATGCATGTCATTCGAGACATACTAATACTAGAGATGTATACGATGAAAAGGGAGTTCTTTCTATATTAATAAAATCCTACCTAAAACGAAGGGTGATAGACAGACAGACAAAGCTTCTTATAAAGATGCACTAAATAAAGATGCATATATACACTAAATAAAGATGCATATAATCAATGATACTTTAGTCTTCAGTGTTACAGACTGATGGGCAGAACTCAAGGATGGGTTCTAAAGATATACATGCACACATCGAAAAATGTTACTTCAGCTTTCATTGTGACAGATTGACAGATAGAATGTTTTGTAAACATTTCCGGCTCATCTATTTTTTTTTACTTCAGATGTCATGACAACTCAGTGGACGGACAGTGCTTCTTATTAAAATTCCTGGACGCGTCTAGAATACCAATTTAGACTTCAGGGTCACAGACCGACAACAAGAAATTACTACTCATAGAAATACATGACATATCTAAAAAGGATTCTTCAGATTTCAGTGTGGCAGATGTATAGATGAATAAGTACATCTGAAAAACGATACTTCATTCTTTATACTTACATGAGAACAGAGTTCATATAAAAAGACAGTGATTTATACAGTAGATTCTTTACGAGATAATGGAAGCATCTACAGATGTTATTTCAAATTTAAACGTGAAAAACTTATAGAATGACAGACCCGTGGAAGCATCCTTGAAACTTAAGTTTGACAAACCAACATGAAACTTCTTTTTCGTATAGGTATGTGAAATAGTATTTTATACTTCAGTCTGTATAGGCTTCTTAAATAAATCCATGGACACGCATAAACATCCTAATTCAAATTTCAGAGGAACGGTCAGGGCTTTTATAGAGATATATGTGTGCATATTAATGGTGCTTCTTCAGACTAGCATTCTCAGAGATACCGAAACAAAGTCTTATTGAGATGCATGAAACATCTAACAATGCTCTTTAGAACTCAAGTGTGACAAACCAACCGAATTAAAACTGGAAGCATCTAAAAATGATATGTGAAACTTAATTTTGAAAAATAAACGTGATAATTCATAAAAATACTATTTCACACTTGAGCATGTAAGAATCACTCCTATCAATCTTTAGACGTATCTAAAATGGCTCAATAAAATTTCAGTGTGACAGATTGACGGACGATCAGGTCTTATAGAAATACTAGGATGCAGCTGGTTCTGAAGGAAATGATGTGTCCATACTACCAAAGACATATTATTGAAGGGAATGATGCTTCTATACTAACAGAGACATTATAGCAGGGTAAAGTCTTTGGTCGAAAATGAATGGTAAATTAAATATAAGTAACTAAAGTGTAAATTATGTTCTAGTTTATCTTTATATTATTCATTCGTTTTTATGTTTAGCTATGTAAGAAGTGATCAATAATACTTGATTGTAGACACCAAATTTTAATTTCAATTCAAAGGCTTAAGCAACACTTCCAAATTTCCCCACAGATATAAGGAAATAAGCTTTACTAATTCTTTTTGAATGAAAAACCATCTGTGTGCAACATGAGTATTTAGCATTTAAGTTCGAAATTCGAAAATTATTTTGATGCCTTTTTAATGTCGAATGTTATTTCAGTTTTATTAAAGACTATTTACTGGAGGCGCCCTAATTAAAAACAAAAACAAAATAAAATACTAATGTATTTAAACATAAAACGAGGGCAAATAATGAAAAATCTTTGTATTTCTGTTGATAACATCTTTTTTTTATTTACAGATTTAAACTCCTTCAGAAAATGATGATTTTCAAATTCGTCGAAGGATGAGGAAAGGTTTTGTATCTGTTTGATATTAGTACTGCCATATTTTTGCGAAACAATTTTTAAGTTATGGTTTCATAAAAATGTACAGGCCTTTTTAAGAGTAAATCTATATGGTGTTAAAAACTTTGTTTGAAAATAAATGAGAAATACACATGATAAAGAACTGATATATTTATAAAGTTAGTTGATTTGCATTTAAGCAAATTTGCATGCAAGTGCAGAGAAAAGAAAGTACATTCTTGTAAATATTAATATCTGCAAGTCCGAACGAAAAAAAGCACATTGTTGTATATGTTAAAAATTGTTTCCTAACATTAAAATGAAAACAAACAACGAAGAGAAACCATATTCGTGTCAAGTTTGTGGATCTGTATTTTCAATGAATTCTTATCTTAAAAGGCATATGCGAAAACACACAGGAGAGAAACCATATCCTTGTAAGATTTGTGACTCTGCATTTTCACAGACCTCTCATCTAAATAGTCACATGCGAACACATACAGGAGAGAAACCACACTTTTGTAAAATCTGTGGATATTCAACCTCCCGGAACTTTGAGCTGAAAAGACATATACGAATACATACAGGAGAGAAACCATATTCTTGTGAAGTTTGTGGATCTGCATTTTCAGATAATTCTTGTCGTATAAGGCATATGCGAATACACACAGGAGAAAAACCATATTCTTGCGAAGTTTGTGGATCTGCATTTTCAATGAATTCTTATCTGAAAAGGCATATGCGAAAACACACAGGAGAGAAACCATATTCTTGTCAAATTTGTGACTCTGTTTTTTCAGAGAATTCTACTCTAAAAAGTCACATGCGAACACATACAAAAGAGAAACCATATTCTTGTCAAGTTTGTGATTCTGCATTTTCAACAAATTCTCATCTAACAATTCACATGCGAACACATACAGGAGAGAAACCATACTCTTGTAACGTTTGTGGCTATTCATGCTCAAGGAACTATAAACTGAAAAGACATATGCAAACACACACATGAGAGAAACTATATTATTATTAAGCATATGGGTATGCATTTTTACTGAAGTCTAATTTCACAAGACACATGCGCTTAGAGAAAATATGTCTCTAATACACTACTTTGTGTGTCTTTGGTCTCTGTACAATGGTTTTCTAAACCATCCTGACATGAGTATACTTCACATATAAAGAAAACCCTTACTAACTATTCAAAATAATGGTGTGCTGTCTTATGTTATGTATACGTCTCTTAAGTTAAATACATCGAATTGAAAAACGTCATCTTCGAAATAAATTTAGACTCGTCCAATTGTAGAATCGATTAGGCTTGTTGAAATTTTACACTTGTAGGAGTTTCAGTTTTTCTTTTTTAATATAAAACTTTCAACATCATGCTAAGTGATGGTAATAATAAGAACGTAAAACAAATTTATTTATATGTCAAAAGAGTTATGGCATTATTAAAAGCGATCAAACCATTTACATAAATAAATTGTATAATTCTTGACTGAGCAACACAGTTTATTTGATAAGAACACCTCCAGTTATATTTTGCAATAGAAAATGACTATATTCTCCAATGGATGAAAGGCTTTGTTCAGATAGTAACCATTTTGAAGACTCGTTTCTCACCAATAAAAAAAAATGATTTGAAAATACCACATGACCTGCCATATGTGACCTTACAGATGTATATATCATGGATCTTTAATAAATATTCTGGTTCTTGCAGATATTTAAACATGAAGAAAAAATTACAACACTGCTAATAGAAAGTACTTATGTGTGTCGCTAATATTGCAGCCAGAAGGACAGAAGAACAAAGATGTAGACTTTGTTAACTTACAGTGTTAAACTGAATAACGTTACCTTTATTGAAACAAGTATTCCCTATCTCTGACTTCAATTAATTTTCTAGGCGATAATATATCACATATGGCGATCAAAATAAAAGTCATTGCTTCAATCACTTTGTTCAATCACTTTGTTCAATTACTTTTATGTGTAGTCCTTCTAAATTATATTCAAATTTTAGATTTCTATTTCTGTGACAATAATATTAACAGTTTCTCTATCTTACAGTTATTGCCCAAAAATGCATTTATAATTAAGCAAATAACGTACATGTTTATGAAACTACTTTTTACATTAAAGCAATATTACTTTCAGAAGGTACAAGTTTTCTATGTTACTTACTTGATAACGACTAGACAATGAAATATGACATCTTCAATACATCAAACCACTTCTCGCCTTCTGTGCACAACTGTTTATTAAAATATAAGTAATTTAATTTATATACTGACATTTGTAGTAAAGATTATAACATTTATTTTTAACAATTGAATATTGTACATACTAAATTGAAGTTATATATCTGTTCAATTCTTTTATACTTTGTAAATATGCGTTCATTTAAATAATTTGCATTGTGTTCGAGTTTCAATTAAAATTCTAAATTTCGGTTATTAGCTACAAATCAGCAGGCTTAATTAAAATCACATATTAGACCAAACGAATTTTAATATTATTAGACCCCAATAATTTAATATGAATTAAAACTATTTACATATTTTATTAATAGTATGCATATATAACAATACATTATTTTATTTATATGCAATATGGTAAAAACATGATTCTCAAAATAATTGTCTGCAATTATTCCCTCTGATGATTTGTATTCCTTTTTGCTTAATAAATACATTTTTCTCTGACTTTCACAAATTTATACTGTTAATGTCTGCTGTACATATTAAATTGAAGTTATATATATATATATATATATATATATATATATATATATATATATATATATATATATGTTCAATTCTTTTATAGTTCATTTAAATAATTTGCATTGTTTTCGAGTTTCAATTCGAAATTTCAGTTGTAAGCTACAAATCAACAAGCTTTATTAGAATTCCATATTAGACCAAAATAATTTAATATAAATTAGACCTAATTAATTTACATATTTTATTAATAGTATACATATATGACAATATATTTTTTATATTCACTTTCAGTATTTAAACAAAATGATTATCAAAATTATTTTCATCAATTAATTATTTCGATCCGTTTAATTCCTTTTTGCTTAATTAATATTCAATTCGTAATTTCGTCAACTTTCACAAATTTATACTGTTAATATTTATTGCGAAAGAATTTAATATTCAAATACTTAAGCAAAAATAATTATTAATATTGGTAAAGGTTCTTAGCTTCTGTTACATTAACATAATATGCATTTTCTTAGGTAGTATTTCCATGAATATATCCTTTTTTCTATTTACTTCTGACATAGCAAAAAAATCTGATTGCAAAAACAAAAAATGTTAAAATTGAATTGAAACAAGTATTCCTATCTCTGACTTAACCATTACATATGAAGATAAAAATAAGTCTTTGTTACAATCATTTTGTTCAGTTACTTTTATTTTTAGTCCTTGTTAGTTAAATCATATTCAAATTTTAAATTCTTTCCTCTGTAACAAATTAATAATACTAACGTTTCTGTATCTTACAATTATTGACCAAAAATATATTTTGTGTCAATCAATACTTAAGCAAATAACTATTAATATTGGTAAAGTTTCGTAGCTACTGTTACATTGAAATAATATGCATTTTCTTAGGTAGTTTTAGGATCGAGGGTCGTGTTCCCCCGATTATAAACATGTTCGTATAATCAAGCAATGTTGCATGCAAAGACAGTAATAATTAATAAACAAGATGAGGAAGTTCAAATAACGTTTATTGAACGTGTGTGTACGTGGAATGATGAAGTGTGTGATGGAAAAACAGTTCTTGAAAATGGTATAAGAATGAATCCGGCGAGGGGAAAGTCTTTGAAAGCCGTACACAAAGAAAATGAGTTGAGAACTCTTACCGTTGTTTGACCACGTGTTGACAGAAGAAACGTGTGTTGGTAGTTGTTATGCCGAGACTGGTTGAGTAAAGAAGCGAGTGATAAGGAGCGCTAGTGTCAGCGTCGTTCTGTCGAGGCTGTTGACCAGAGAAGAAGAGTGAAACGGAACACTAGTGTCAGCGTCGTTCTGTCGAGGCTGGTTGGTGAAGAAGAGAGAGAATTTCCGTTTGCACCTGGTTTTATAGTCCGAAGGGCAGATAACTCTGGTGTCGCTTTACAGCGCCACCTGTCGGTGAAAAAGCAACACCTACCGGCAAACCGGTGTAGTTATGTTTTGAAAGGAGGAGGTAACTGCTACAGTAGTGTTCATAAAAAATATCCTTTTATCATATACACTTTGAAAACAGCTAATAAAATCTTATTACTCAAATAGAAATGTTAAAATCACTTTCTTAAATGAGTTTTATCAAATTTGTATATATTGTTGTAAATACGAGTCCTTTTCATGTTAATCATTCAGGTAGAAAAGCGTCTTTCCTTTCTGATAAACATTAAAATATATTTTGAAAAGATAATACAAAAATAAATAAAATCAACTGAACATAACTTGACTTCTATCTAGTAGAGTAGAAATTTTTAGAGTAAACACATTCGAGAGTTGGAGCTTTGTAGTCCCCAAAATGATGCATGGCAGAATCCTTTTTACAAACAATTCCTCACCCAAGCACTTCGGCAGAATGAAAACCAAAGACGGCCACATGTAATGAAGGATATTTATAGAAATAACACTGTTGTTTCCCGAATATATGTAAAATGGTAATAGGTGAGAGGAGAATCAATCAGTGTACTGCTCTGAAGATGTGCCTTCATGATAAATAGAAATTATTTGGCAGGCTTAAAAGTTTTATCTCACAAGATGCCGATGAAACCCAATATCTTGCAAGCAACAAAGAACGTACGACGAAAGAAGAATAAGATATCTGTTGTACACGTAAAACCTTTCACACAAGTTGATGGAAAGGCTGAAGATAGTATCAAAACAAGGTTGTTAGACCGTCTTACATACTTTTATGTTTAAATTGAAGAGATTAATCAAAAATGTCCCCGGTTATGATATATGTACTGTGACTATAGAAAGCAGCATCCCATGGTCAGCCGAACATTTTTTTAAAAATAATTTACAGAGAATTATTACCTCGCTTAATAAAGAAATTCTTTGAAGCTTTTGAGGAAGTTTTAGAAATCAGGATTCAGCGTCGATGCGAGGAATATGTGTACGCATTTGTGAAATATAATCTGTCTAAATCCGTAACAAAAAAAGAAATTAATTTTTGAAGTGGGAGCCGAGCCTTAATACTAAATGATTTCGCTATCCAAAACAACTAAACAGCCTTTTCCATAATATAGGACAGAGTGTTAGTCATTGTCTAAAACAAGTTGCCTCTTCCAAACCATATCTGATCGCCTCCCGCAAAAAAGATAAATCTCAACTTTCTGACAATATATCGTTATTTACTACAGTCTGTTCTTCCCGAGTAGATAAATACATAATATAAAATTACGTGTCGATAATCATATCCAGGATTCTCCAGTAAAATGTATATAAGAACACCACAATAAATAAAAAGATTGAATAATTTTTTTTTGAATGAATATCAATAATATTAATAATAATCATGTACAGAACTGTTCAGAAAATGAATATACGAAGCAATCATGCCAATACTTTTTCAGTACTTGCTTCCATCTCAGTTGAACTCTTTCAAGCAACTTCTTCATCTTTAGAGGCTCCATTAGTAAAGTGCTCCAATCATCTTAAGGAGGCTTAACAGTTAATACCCAGTCGTTGCGAATAATATATGTTGTGTTTGTATATTTGTATTTTATAACACATATTTATGGCGCCAATAATGCCAAATCAATAGCACTTTTATAAAGTACTGAGCTTCAACTGAGCACAAGATATTTACTTGACTCACTGCTGATCAAAAATATAAATTATAGATGCGTCTACATCATTTGAACCGAATCCGAAAAATAACGAAAGGTTTAGAATTGAGATAACATTGTAGTGTGAACATGAACACACTTTGTTCAAAAAAAATTATTTGTTGTTTTAATAAAATTAATTATTTCATTAAGATTATTTAAAAGTAAACAGAAACTGATACGACAATTATTTACTGCCTCGGTCTAGAAAGATTTCTCCTTGACTGACCACGGATAGAAAGTAAAATAAACATGTATTCTTATAAATAATATGAGACACCTACCTTCACTTAAGAAGTCAACAAAGAGCCGGTTTTATTTTCATAAGACAAAGTAAGGAAAGTATATGAAGTACAATTTTTTGAATTATAAAACAAAATAAAGCAAACTCTTAAAAAATATATACTTAAACGATGGAAGTAAGACTGTTTTGCTTCAATACAAGGAAATGTTGGTGTTTTTTTAAAAGATTTTGAATCAAATCTAATCTATGTGTTTCAGGCTAAGCCTTACCCTTAGAATGGAGTTAGGTTAAGGTGTTGTTTGTTTACATTTCTAATAAAATGATTGGGTGGATTATATTCCATCAGAAATCGTGTGTGTCTCTCGTTGTTTGTAAAGAGACTTCACCCCATCACCCGGGGACTAAACCTGAGTGTTATCTATGCACTATGTTGTTTGTGAAAACAGGTAAAAGTGAAAAAAATTATGTTTTACTTTTTATGGTATGCACACAACTTTGTGACTGAATATTTCTTGTGCTGTAACACACCACATGATAAGTACTGGGAAGGACATATAGCTGGCCCCACTAATAAAAAAATCCATGAATTTTATTAAGTACTAACCTAATGTCAAATTTCGAAATGTGGCAAGTTTTCAAAAGAATGAAAAAAATCTGAATCTTTTGTGTTGATAAAGCATTGCTTTTTCATCATCATCATCATCATCATCATTATTATCATCATATTGAAAATAGTTTAATGCAACAGAAAGCATTTGGCATCAATATGTGACATTGGATCAAACATGCATCTCCCACTCAGCAGGCAAAAACAGACCAAAGACACATACATCAACAGACAAGGTTTTGGCCTCTGTATTTAGTGATGAGCCATATATTTTGTTCATTAATTAGCTTAAATAAAAGAAGAACCATAATTAGCGAATATTATATAACATTATTGGTATGTTTGAATGTAGAAACTACCAAAAAATGGACACAAATGAAGGGAAGGTGGCCTTTGACCATGACAATGCACCGTGTCACAATCAGAAAACATCATGAAGTGAATTTTGAATTGCTTCCATATTCACCCTATTTTCTAGATATGCACCCAGCGACTATTGTCTGTTTACAGACCTAAAAAAAGCTCCGGGGAAAGAGATGTGACAAAAATGTTAACAAATGATAACGAAAACTGTGAGGTTTAGATGTCGAAGACAAATATTTCTACAAAAAAGGAATCAAATTATTTAAGAAACATTGGAACCAGTGAATCATCTACGAACATTATAAATGAAGCCGAATTTAAAAAAATATTGTTTCATAAGTTAAACCTTTGAATTATTGAGTGATTATTGGTTGAAAGAAACTACTGATTTTAGCTTTGTCCAATCAAGAGTCGATACCTCAAACAACATTCAGTGCTGGTACTATTTCGAAAAACATAACCAATACAGGATAACATATATTAGCATATTTCAATGCTTTGATGCCATCGACACTATTTCCAATATAAATAAAACATTAATTTAATGTGGAATGTTATTTTTTTTAAATGAACTGGAAAAATAAATGAGTATTATTTGTTGTAATTGGTTCTTTTAATAACAACAAAGTTTGTAATTAAAAGAAAAATAATTGAAAGGCATTATGTGTAAATAACAACGTCTTACTAAATTAGAAGGTATTTATTTATAAAGCATGGGAAAAGTTTTGGCTAAAACGGCATGAGGGCCGCGACTTCCCAAATCAACATGTGTACTTGTAGTTTGAGTAAATATAGATGTAAAAAATGACAGTATTGTTTTTCATAATGTTGATTATTCGGACTAATGTCCTCATCTTGAGTGTTATTATCTAAACGTTTCAGCCACTGTAACCTCCGGTCTTTTTCAGGTGTATTTTTTTCGAAATCGGAAATCTGGACAGAATTTCGAACAGAACATTTTTATTAAATTCACAGGGAGGACATTCTCTCGTTCTGTCAACCATGACTGTAAGAAGTCTTCAGTAATTAACAAATATGGATTAAATAAAGAGTTCCGTTCGAAATTCCGTCCAGATTCCGTAGTTTGACAGAAATATTCCCGAGTTCGAAAATATACACATGAAGAAAGTCGGAGGGTACAACGGCCGAAACGTTGTGATAATAGCACTCAAGATGAGAACAGTAGTCCGAATAATCCAAATTATGAAAATTACCGATACTCATCTACAAAATGCAGAAATATAAAAAAACAATAATATACTTAAAATATAAGGTGAAATTCTCTCACGATTTATGTCTGTCCGTCGCTGAGAATATTCTTAAACGTAAGAAATATATTAGGGAACATCTTAACCACTCATTTTAAATTAAATGATATAATAAATATACAACACTTTCTCTTTCTGTTTGGATTCCTGTCTATCCGTCATGGTAATCTCACTGATATATTATTCTGTGAGGTCGTATATATAGTCTACGAAAACTGGCCCAAACAACATGCGTTTTTTCCTGAATTTACATAATAAATTTGTTTTAAAGTTCTAATAAATTAATAATCGGAAATATACAGTTATAACTGGTATTGTAAAATTTCCATATGTATTTATACCATTTTTCTCGATAGTAATATTAATAAAAAATATTAATACAATTAATTAAAGATATTTTATTAAAAAACGATCGCTTTTTTAAAGTAGATTTAGACTTTTTCCGGGAATATAATTACATGGAAACTTCCATGTATTGATTTGTAAAACTGCAGATTCATTCTTCCGGAAATGACGTAATTTGAGAGGGACAGCATCGCCATTGTTTACTTTTATTTCGGCTTACGCTTATTTCATTGTGTAGGTAAACTTTCGATTTTGTACACTAGATAAACTTACGTTGTCATGATATCATGCTTCCAGGCATTAACTCCTGAATTTTCATTAAAAAATAACTCGATTTAATTCTGTGCAGTATATTTTCATTCGTAATGATAATTCCTCATAGGCGTTTCCTCCCCTTTTAGAAGGAGGGGAGGATTATAATATACGTTCGTTTCTCATTATACCATTCTCCCAGGATTACCTTCTTTTTATAGAGGGGCAGTGTACTAAATATTCTGTTTTAATGCTATCATGCCTCCAGGCATTATTCCTTCTTTATTTAGGGTGTGTGTGTGTGGGGGGGGGGGGGGGTGTTCGTTCGCTTATTTCGTTTGATTTTCGCGCACATTTTGGATGAAATTTATTAATTAGTCTTAAATTGTATTTTTTTATCCCGAAATAAAATTCTAATTTATTTTTTTAAATCTTGAAATTTATTTGGAAAACTGCAGACTCATTCTTCCGGAAATTACGTCATTGTGAGAGGGAGCTGGGGCACCGTCATTGTTTATTTTTATTTCGTTTTACGCTTGTTTAATTGTGTAGGTAAACTTTCGATCTTTTGTACACAACAGGCGCGTCCGTAAACTTTCGATTCTTTTTTTTACACCAGATGCGCGTCGAAGTGGTTCTTTTTGTTTTCTACATCTGTAGTATTCTGCAAAACTACTTTTCTGCTCACCATCTAGGAATTTTCACCTTGACTTTGTATCTACATATCTCCCACCGCACGATAATGTGGCACAAGTAAAGCAAAACAAGTGGATTTAGGGATACAGTAGTCACTACGGCAGCAAGAGTTTCATCATTAGCGATGTTTGACATATTTTCTGCTTGACATGTAAGCTTGGTGCTGTTTGGAGGAAACATTTGACTTTGGTTCTGATTTAAACAACCACAAACAATCTTAAGCAAGCAAAACACTGGTTCCCGAAGGTTATTTAAGGGAGTGCATCGACATTGTGTGCTTTATTTAGCTGCGAGAAAGAACAGCTTCCTAACTCACCCACGTCGCTTAATTCGACCGTCAAACTCCTCTCTTGACACACAAACCAAACATGTCGTTAGATACGGGATATCAACGTCGAAATAGAAAACTTAACTATCCAAGATAGGGACCTGCCACATGTTGACCCACTCTCAATACCATTAGACTCACCGTCTTAATTCCACACATGAACTCTGCAAGACTCACAAACTACCTCTCTATTAATAACTACGTGCATTCGAACTTTAAAACTATTCTTTTATTATAAACTCTCAAACATTTTCCTCGTACAGACTCATAGACTTATCCTGTATTACAAACATTAGAGTCATCTTCCAAAATGGCACTCGATTTCTTAGGTAAAACTTCTCTACTTTTACTCTTACAAGATAATAAAAAGGTTACCCTATATCGACTGGTAACTATCCCCGGACATAGGCTTACGGTTACACTAACGCGTCTTTTTGTTTGATTTTACAATCTTTTAAGCCTGAAATTTGCAACCACCTACCCAATGTTGGAAGATGAATGACCGATTGATTAAAAGTGACAATAACAAATTCATAAATAAAAAACCTTATAATCACTACTGACACTTAAACCTTATACATGTAGGTATAAAAGTCGATTTTCTTGCGTTTGGTTAAAGTTTGGTGTTGTATATTCTCGTTCTCTTTTTGCGTTGTTAACTATTGTAGACATTTTATTTTCCAGAACTCGATGTGAAATAGAGAAGTGATAAAATTCTGTAACTAATTTTGAATATTGTAATTCCGTCTGAGTCTTCGCAATTTGATTGGACGAGGCTTCATTAGAAAAGCTATGACAATTAATATGATTTCACCCCCTCGAGTTGACTGGAGTGGAGACAGTCGGTTCACACTTGATTTACCTTTTTGTTGCAGTTTTTAATCAAAAACTATAAATGTTGTTACTTTTACAACGACGATTTGTTTGTTTGTAAGCAACGTGGCTATTCGTTGTAACCCAACGATATTCAAGAAGCGGCCAAAGCAGGTAAGTATTTATCTTTTTTTTTTAATTTCACGCAATGTTCGTGTTTTAATACTTCAAGTTGCCCAAACTGTCCCACGTCCCTGCCCTCATTAAGCCGCAACTAATTGTGTGAATGAACTTTGCAATTAAGTCGGTTTTCAATATTAACATAGAGTTTAGAATTTTACTGATTTTTCTTCTCGCTGTAAAGCAACTTATTGATCTTTACAAAAAAACGGTACTCTTATCGATCTCGACCCAGTTTCCGTGAGCCTCGCGTCGGAAGCGTTCGGCCATGCTACGTAAACGCCAGGGAGATGACGATCGTATGGTGGAGAGATATGTAGCGATTAACCAATCAGCGTTCAGCAACCAAACAACTACTTTTCAAGGCAGTATTCAAATTGATTAAAAACGCCGACTGCAAACACAAGTAGTGTATCAGCGACCCCCCCCCCAAAAAGCCATTCTTAATATGGGGAGGGAGGCGGTAACATCTGGTAGCATCTCTCCCATCGCCACTCGTCTCGTCATCGCTCGGGCGTTTACGTAGCATGGCCGAACGCTTCCGACGCGAGGCTAACGGAAACTGGGTCGAGATCGATAAAAGTACATAAAAAACCCAATGAACGACTCTCTAAGAAAGAGGGAGAAAACTGGTCTTTCACTGAGAGACGATAAAATCAACCTTAGGTTTGAAAGAGAGAAACTTGTAATGAGTATTCTTCATTTTAAATAATCGCTGGATGAACTAGAGGCTGTGATGTTGAGGAGGGTGGACAATTGGCGACCTAATAAGAATCTGAGTCGTTCGCTGAACTATTTCGAGCATTTTTCAGATTTAAGAGAGATGTGAAACGACGAATAGTGGTTCTGTGGAGCAACAGCGAGGGGGAATTCTAATGGAGCCTTCGAACAAACACGGATCCATTAATGTTGACTAGAGGTTGATGTCACAGTATGACGTAGTTACCTCCCCTTAGATTCCCCTCAGAGGTAACTCCCGGCAAATAAAGATAGGGAAACGACTTCTCAAGATGACGACCCAATAGAACCATACACGCGTGTTTGTTTTCTGTTACACATTCTAACCAAGCATGTTGTATTAACAATAAATGCATCAAATATTTACAGTTGAATCCTCAGAGTCAGAATCAACTACCTCCTATTAGTTTACCCCGAACGCCTATTTGAGATGTAAGCGAGATGTGAGACGACGAATAGTGGTTCTGTGGAGCAACAGCGAGGTGAAAAGTCTAATGGAGCCTTCGGACAAATACGGGTCTATTAATGTTGATTAGAGGTTGAATCTTCAGAGTCAGAATAAACTACATTCTATTATTTCACCCCTAACGGCTATTCACTCTTTTCGGTGGAACCCTTTAAGATACAGCTGAAAGTGGAACAGAATTTGGAGCAAGAGCTAGATGCTAATTGTGCTGCATTAATACCCTATGCAACAGGCAAACTAGTTTTAGGTGTTAACTCGAGAGTAGAGCCTTTTAACTTATTGACCACATTTCTGTCTCCAAAGACAGCTACTAAGTGCCCCGAAAATTATTGAGAGACAAATAACTTAACGAGGAAGAAATAAAGGGAGAAATAATGCAGGAGGCGTTAGGTTTCGCCTGGAGACTCAAAGTGGGGTTGAAGGACTTCATAATGAAAGCCCAGACAGTTGTGTTATAACAGCGATCTCATACAACTATTAACTATATGATGACACATAAGCGGGAGTTATTATTATTATAACCCAGCCATGGCTTTCTCAAAGGTTTTGGGAAGAAAATGAATCACATTACTCCCGGAAAACTTATTTCGTAGAAGGTGGAATCAAAACCACAGAAATGTGAATTTTGTAACAAGGATACACATTCTTCTGAAGGCTGTCACCACTTTAATTCTCATCAAGTTCGGATAAATAGGTGTACAGAACTCTGGATGTGTTTTAGATGACTGGTAAACTCTTCTATTGGAAATATGTGTCTTCTGAGAACATCAAGAAATAGTAGATGCAATGTTAAGGAAAATATAACAGCAATGCACCCAGTCGTCGGAAGTGGGGTGCGAGTGGACACTTGTTTATACACTAATGATTCTCAATAGAGCTGTGTGTCTCCAGTAATCAACGTCGTGGTTGAAAAAATAGAAGATGGTCGAAATAAACTACCTATTGGATACAGAAAGCTGAATAACCTACTTTAATACCTCTGTCATGGAAAAACTAAATTGCTTTTCAACAACTAAATAAAAGGTAATGGAGGTGTTAGGGGCGCAGGTCTTAGCTTAGTAAGATGTGTCTTAGAGAAAATGCTTAGATCTACGCTTACATTAGAATAGTTAAAGAGTAAAAGCATGGAAAACATGTACGAAAGTTGCTTAAAGATAAAGCATGCATAAGTGTAAGGAAGAATAAAAAATAGTTTAAAAGTAACACAAAATATTTATATATGTAAAAATCTGATATGGTGGTAAAATGTTAGTTTGAAATGTTCGTTGAAAGTCAGTTCCGAGAATAATAGTAAGCACGTGTGTGCGACCATGTTTGTATGTGTGTGTAGCCATGTGAGGCTTGGCGTTAGTATGTCGGAGTGCGGGTCGCCGTTTGTTCATGGTTGTACGAACGAATATGTATGCGTGAGAGTTGATAATTGGTGTAGGCATTTGTATGTGTGTGTTTGTCAGCAGTGTGTGGTTGTACGCATTGAAAAATGATAGGAGTGTAAGCCTTTGTGTATGTGTGTGTTTGTTTAGTAGTCAGCCGACGTGCATGGCACCACGTCTAGCCTCTCGCCCAAAAGGCGAGGGGCTAGAGAAAAGAGGGGGAAAGAGGAATTTTGCGTTGCGCAGTCTGCTTTTATATTTTTTTACAGTGGTTTGGCAGACGTAGCACAGAGCACGTCACGTGATCAACATTTTCGGATGTTTGCGCCTTTTTGTTTGACTGTCTCTGGGCGCTGATTTGTATGGCCTCAGGTTTAGCTTTTATTGGTGAAGTGAATTCGGGTTTATTTCTGTGTTTGTGTTTACGTCGTTTGTTGATAAAATAGAGGGTGCTAATCCGATAACCCTAATCTTATTTGTAAAATACACAAATAATCCTAACCTTACCATGCTAATAACCCTAACCATAATGATAAAGCTAATCTTTTAAAAAAATATGTTATCTTATTTAAAAAAATAAAATTTCAATTATCGAATAAAAATATTTGAATAATCATCCTTGAAATTTATGAGAAGAGCGGAAAATGGCAGCGATTACTGCGCACAAATAAAAGTTGAATTTTTTAAATAATTGAAATACTGGTTTATTCTCCTAACCCCAACCCTAACCCAACTTCTTTGCATCGAACGTACTTCTGATTCCAGTTTTTAGCTACTAATCAAACGTGTCATAATCAAGGAAATAAGCGTATAACACAACTACATTTACTTATTTAAAAAGTGTGGGGTTTTTCTTTCAGATTTCATGCGTAATACTAAATTGATTTTTAACTCCAATACGTTTAGCATGTCTTAATCTAAAAAAAAGTAAGTTTCATCGCCTATACACAATTTTATATCATCTTTTCGGGAAAACTTAACCATTACGTAATCTTCACATTTCGCAGGTTTCTTCTATACAGCAAATGAAAAAAAAGTAAATAATGCCGCTAGATTCGTCTTTTAACAGGATACATGGACATTGATTGTTTAATCCTTCACGAATCACAATGTCGAAATTTCAAAACCAAATAGTCCCTTTCTAAATTTGTGAAACCATCCAAAGCATGAGGTAAAAAAAGTCGAAAAAGATCGTTTTAGATAGAATACAAACGTAATGATAATACATGAATAGTAATGATAATATAAACACAATATAATATAAACAGACATGAATAGGATAGATAATTTGTTATTCCATGTTCTACGTAGTTTGAAAATTCAAATAAAGTAGAAGCTCTACACACGGGTGGTGATTCGGTCAGTGAACTGGTCAGTACTCTTAGGCGAAAGGATATGGCGGAAAGGACAGATGCGACTCTGGTTTCTTAAATCAGACCCTTGAGGTCACCTCGTCGATCGTTCTGTTAACTCTAGTTAATCACCTAACGGTAGTAGCATTTTTCTTTAGCCCCTAAAATGCCAACAAGGTAAGAAGCTAAAACTTCTATACGTATTTAAATTGAATGCGAGATTTAAACATAAACTAATATATTCGATATTTCTCGACATTTTATTTATATAATTTAGCAGTCACATTCCTCATTCAACTTGGTCTTGAGAACACATTTTGGCTCTTGTATATATCGGGTACACAGGCGAAATTTATTTTAGCAGAGTTCCAATGGTGTAAGGGGCAGCTAACTCCCTTTTTTTAGTACGCAATTTCTCGGAAAATGGAAAATATCCATTTTTTAAATAAGAAGTCATGCAAATTCCATTAATAAAACATTTATTGAAGAAATAACAATATGTGAAAATCAACAGTATATTTATAGAACATTGATTGAAGAAAATAGAATTTGGGAAAATCAACAGTATATTTTTTCAATTTTTCTGGTTTTTTTTTCTTCTCTTGATTTTGTTTTTTTACACAGGATATAATTCATAAATTTGTTCAAAAAGACTCTGTGGGGGGGGGCGGAAAATTTCTGCCGCCACATAAATTCTGATAAATAGGATTACACCATTTGCGTGTGGGTTCCACATTCAAATTTGTTCCACCACTTTATTTTGAGTACTTGTTAAATATAATATAAATTTACGTCCATTTTCGGAGAAGCTAGAAATAAGGTACTTAACAAAAGAGAGTTGTCTGCCCCTTCTTCCACCATTGGAACTCTTCTAAAATAAATTTCGCCCGTGTACCCGATCTATACAAGAGCCTACACTTTTGTCACGAATGTAACCTGTGCGAAAATAATGGCTATTGTGTTGCTTTTCTTATGTGTTACCTTGAGAGAGACTGAACATACGTTTTTTTACAATACGAACTACTTTACTAGACTTCTGACTATACAAAAGTGTTTTCTCGGGCAGGAGATTTTCTTTATTGTCTATGTATCAAGCGATATAATGGGCGATCTTAGTTGGTCTTGTCTATGGTGATGCTTAACATGAACAATGTTATTTATTGATAAAATATTCTTTTATTTATGTGAATCTTTTTCTGGGTTGCAGTTTTCACAGCTGAATATGAAATGTATTGGAAATGAACATAATTCACGCAGTTTTATAACGGTTATAGGCATCCACCTTGTTGAACTAAGTTTTCGTTGCTTATTATAAATGTATGGGGATAAATCTTAGTAAAGGTGGATAAAACTAAATACGTTTTAAATAATGTTTCTACAGCAAGAATTATTTTTGGAAGGTATTCAATTACAGTTTCTTTACAAATTAAATTTTCTTCAAACAAAAGGTTTTTCTTAAAAACAACAGTAAATGTAGCAGTTTTTTTCAGTCTGGGTCATTTACCTATTGTCGTTTTGTTGTCAACTTCTTTACATAAATATAAATTTAATCCAAGTTTAAGACAGATGCAAATTACGGCAATGCCAAAGAAGAGAGCGAAGGAACAAAAGATGTGTATTTACCATAAAGGTAATAACAGGCGCGATTACGAAATACTTATCATTACGACCAGTCTGTATGTAAGGTTGAGAAGGCAGATGAAGGTTTGCAACCAGTTACTGGGTTGGTCGTCTAGATTATCGTGCCACTGAACATAAACCTTCCTTGCCAAGATGATGGGTCTGTTGTTTTTGCATCAACCTATCCATGCTAAACAAATCCGCGCACATGCGTCTCCAGATACACCAGTAGTGAGACAAAAGACTGAAGAGAAGAATGGAAGGAAGTCTGGCGGCGATCTGAAGAACGCAGTAGAGACAGGATTGTGATATCTGGAAGTCTTTAGTGTTCAACCGGCACGTTCAGCAGCAAATGTTTAGTTAAGTCGCTTTGCTCTTGGATCCGGAGCAAGAGAGTGATTCAGCAGTGGCATCCATAACTGAGCAGCCCTTTCTAGGATCAACTCTGCTCACACCAAATAGGGAGGGGGGCTAGAAAATATGCCCTAAAATAGTTTGTTTTAGCTTAACCTGCCTGTCGCACAGGAACTTCAGAGACCCGACATCGATATTACATCACTTTCACAGACGAAGGACATCTGTGTGAAGAAAGTGGTGGCTACACAATTTTCTTGAAGGGCTACATGGGATAGGCTTCTTTATAAAGAAGACACTGATGTTGAGACTCAGTGAATTACCAGTCGGCATAAACGAACGGCTTATGACCCTTAGAGTTAAAACTAAGGAAAATTCTTGTGCCCAAGTAATCAGCGCATATGCCCTCCACACTGGATGCCGATGAACAAAGCAAGGAGGCCTTCTACGATAACCTTGTGATACTGCTTTCCACCGTTCCAATTGAAGATGAAATCATTCTTCTTGGTGAATTTAATGCGAGGGTTGGTAGGGATTCTCAAATTTGGAAAAGAACAATTGGCAGTGTTTGTAAAATAAACTCTTTTACGCTTTTACTTTCAAAATGTGCCGAATACAATTCCATCTAACACGATTTTCAGACTGAGACAGATGCAATACCACTTGGCAACACTCGCGATCAAAGCATTGCCATCTTATAGACTATATTATTGTTGCGCACGCGATAGGAGAGATGTTCTAATTACAAAGGCTGCTCCACTTTCCGATGACTGCTGGACAGACTACCATTTACTCAATATCAATTTATCTCAATAGAATCAAGATGCAGCATTGGTAGAGAAAACGGAATAAATCCAAGGGGCTCAAATTCAACGTCTACTGCTGCGGGATCCGAATTATCAGCTTCAGCTACAACAATCGCTTCTTCGGCACCTATCTAGCCAACATCCTGCCAGTGCTGAAGACTATTGGCAAAAGGCTGAAGTCTATAATTTTAGACGCCGACTTGTTTAATCGAGAAAACAAGAAAAGCGCTCACATCCCATCTCAATGACCCGAACTCAGAAGCCAAGAAAAAAATAAAACCCAAAGTAAAAACATCTACAAGAGACATTAAAAACAGCTGGTTGACGAACAAATCTAAAGAAATAAGTTGATGAAAAAAACATGAAGTATTTCTTTAGTTCAACTAGAATTATCTATTGTCCCAGCACAAAAAGACCTTGCCCCTTTGCAAAGTAGGGATGGCTCTCGAATTCTCAAAAGTAATGGAGAAATCTTAGCCCCGTGGAAAGAACACTTTGAAAATCTGTTAGACCGACATCCAGTCGTCGATGACAATGCAATACATCAAATCTAGCAACGACCTGTGGACGATTCACTGAGCAGAATTCTCTCTCATGGAGAGGTGAAGACTGCCGTCGATGCTTTGAACAATAATAAGGCTGCCGGTATGGACAACATTCCTGCCGAAATCTATCAGCCGGGTGGACCACTACTCTGTTTACAACTGCATCTTATCGTCAAAATGTGGGTATAGGAGGAAATACCAACTGATTTAAGGGATGGTCTAAATTACAACTATGTTCAAGAAAAACGGAGAAAGAACTGACTGTTGAAATTATAGAGGTATTGCACTACTATAAAAAAATTGGCTCATATCTTAACGAAGAGACTAACACCTCTCGCTCAGTCTGTTTTACCCGAGTCACAATGTGGATTTCGACTGGATCGTGGCACCAACGATATGATACAAGGTCTAAGGCAGCTTCAGGAAAAATGCCGACAGCGACCTCTACATATATAGCTTTCATCGATCTAACAAAAGCCTTTAATAGTGTAAGCCGTGAATTTTTCTGGAAAATCTCATCAAAAGCTGATTGTCAAGAGAAGTCCGTCAAAATAATGAAGCTTCTTCACAACGATATGACTGCAACGGTACATGGCATCTCTATAGATACATTCAAAGTAAAATATGTGGTCAAACAGAGATGTATAGTTGCACCAACCTTGTTTTCAATCTATATTGCAGCTATACTGGTCACTTCCATGTAGTATATCCAGAAACTACAGAATGGGTGGTGGAGTTTACAATGTTAGATGACTGAAGGCCAGAACCAGAAAACATTTTGATTGTCTTTTTATATTTCAATATGCAATAAATGCGTTTTGTGCACTGAATGAAGATGACATACAAGCCTCGATAGATGCCTTTGCAGATGGATACTCCAAACTAGGACTAAAAATAAACGTTCGAAAAAACTGGTGTTGTTCCAGCCCTCAACTCAAGATAACAACAGAAACCCTCCTAATATTCAACAAGGCAGCGAATTGCTGAAAAAACGTGGATCACTTTGCAGACCTGAGTAGCTACCTCGCCTTCAATGCAAACATTGACGACGAAATCCAATATTGTATTAGGTGCACAAGTGCTGCTTTCGGTAAACTTCGTTCCAGAGTCTTTGATAATAAAGATTTAAAGCTTGATACCAAAATATTAGTGTATCGAGTCATTGCCCTTCCAAGATTTGTATGCACCGAAGACCTGGACGACATACTGTCGACGACTTATAGCACTCGAAAAACTACATCAAAGACTTACAATTTTTTTTAAAAATCAACTTCAGTGTCCTTGAAAATTCTACTTGCTCTATTATATTTTAAGATGAAATTGAACATGCAAATCAATTTAAATTAAAAACAGTCACTCAATTGCTTTGACATATTAATTATTTATCCTTAATAAAGCAATAATGAGGTTTAGTGATGACCAAATAACCATTGAAGCAAGTTACAACATTAAAATCATATTGTTACAATATAGTTACATTTATTTTATATTCACAGGATATTAAAAAATAGAAAATAAAGATTTAATAGCCTGAAAAAAAATTCTCTTGTATTTAGTTCACCGGGTATGTTAACCAGGGAGCTTTAAAACTATTTTCATGCATGATTTTCAAAGTAGAATTAAGTGCAAATGCAGATGTAAAAACTTTTTTTAAAACTTAGTTCACCCCAAACAAAGCAAGTTGCCACTGTAGACGTAACAGAGTACTGCGAATTGTGGTGAGTTTAGGGTGTCATTCTAAATTGAGAGCTGTGCAGCGAGATGCTTGTTCACATTAGTTTTCAATTTCTGCAAGTCGGTACAATCTGGAAAACAAGGAGCAGGGACGGAGTTCCAAAGGCCAGCAGCTCAGGAAAATAATATATTAGATTAGAATGCTCTTCGGCATCTGGAGACTTCCAGTGAATGGATGGGATTTCACTGATTGTCGGGTTGGTCAAGTGTGTTTACATCAAGGAGGCATTGGAGCAGCAAGTTCACTGGAGCACATTCCGTTGAAGTACTTGTAAAACAAGCACAAGGATGCAGCATCGCAACGATGGGAGAGGGGTTGGAGCTTGGTGGATAATGAGAGACCTATTAGATTAGATACTCTTTTTTGGACCTTGTCTAAGAGGGAGAGACAAGTAGATGATGCAGCAGCCCCAATGCATGGGTGGATGGTGGCTTTGTAGAGATATAGAATATTGTCAGGTGTAAGAAGTTTTTTAGTGCTGTAGAGCGATATATCTTTCTGTGCAGCAGCCTAGGCAATGTCTTCTATGTATTCATGCTACCTGTAAACGTTAGGCCAAAGAGTTTGAACATTAGACTCTCAGGTAGGGTGTTATTTGCCATAGCAATCGGTGGTTGAAGAGTCTTCTTGTAGTTATTAAAAAAGGAGCCTTATCTTAGCAGTCGTAAATGTTACCATCCATTTATGACCCTATTACACAACAGAGTGAAGGTCACTTTCTAAGGATCCAAGGAATGGAGAATCCAAATAAATTACAGACATACACCTGCTATTTCAGAAACTCCAATTGCGAGATATTTTTAGCATTCCTTCAAGTTAAATTGTTTGATCTCTCTTGCACTTGGTTCACCAGGTAGTTTTCGTGTTTTTTATTAGACCAGTCTCCTATAATTATAGTTATTACTGAAATCTTCCTAAAGTTCAAATTTCTTTTTATGTACAGGGCATTGATATTTAGTTCTTTTCTCCCTTTTAGCTCTGTTTAGGCTGATCTCATTGGGAGCTTTAATTAAGGTTGCTACTATCTCTTTCTTGTCCCATATCACTATGTCAGGTTTAACACCAACATTTTCTAAATACCTGTAAAGATTTCATAATCATAATGGATGGTGTATAACTTATTTATAACTGTCCTTTCTTTTATGTGTTCCAAGAATTTTATACTACATTGGATGTTCAATCATGTGTGACTTTTTATTGTCAAGGTAGAACTAAGTGTAAATGCAGTCATCAATTAAAAAAAATTGTTTCTCTATTTTAAAAATTTTCCTTGAGTTTTTTTTCGTTGTCATTAGAAATGGGACATCTTTCTAACTGCTAGAAACTTAGAGGCTCCAACCGAGTGTTCTGGTAAGGATTTAGCTATTTTCTTAAATGCAATTATTTGTATTTTTCGCTTTTTTTCTGGAGAAAATTTACCATATCCTTTTTAAAATGCTTTTATATAAAGGTATTTATTACAACTTAGATAATGTTGATATTTTTAGGTTGAAGTTTCTCTTCATATCATAAATTAGGTCTTTGTTATTTTATCACTTTCTCTCTTTCTGCTCTCTTACACCTACAGTCATTTGGAACACTCAGCCATTTTTTAGTCTTATTAAAAATGACACTGTCTGGCTTTACTTGTGTATCATTCAGATAAGTGGGTTTGTGTGCATGTATTAAGAGCCGTGGTCTGTACTTCACATGAGAGTATGATCACAATAATGTATGTCTTCTCATGTGTGTTTTTAAAGTAGAATTAAGTGAAAATGCTGAGCCACAAACATTGCAAGAATATGGTTTCTCTCCTGTGTGCATTCGCATGTGTTTTTTCAATGCATATTTCATGGAAAATGCATACCGGCAAATTTTACAAGAATACGGTTTCTCACCAGAATGTATTCGCATGTGCCTTGTGAGTAAAGAATTTTGGGTAAATGCAGATGTGCAAACGTTGCAAGAATATGGTTTTTCGCCTGTGTGTATGTTCATGTGGTCTTTCAAAGTGGAATTTAGTGCAAACGAAGATCCACAAACATCACAAGAGTATGGTTTCTCGCCTGTATGTGTTCGCATGTGTCTTTTCATGAAAGCTTTCTGTGAAAATGAAGATCCACAAATTTTACAAAAAAATGGTTTTTCTCCTGTATGAATGCGTAGGTGGGTTTTTAAACCAGAACTCTGTGCAAATGCAGACCCACAAACTTTACAAGGATATGGTTTCTCTCCTGTGTGTGTGCGCACATGGAGTTTCAATGAGGAAGGTAGTGAGAATGAAGATTCGCAAACTTCACAAGAGTATGGTTTTTCACCTGTGTGTGTTCGCATGTGTCCTTTCAGCAAAGAATTCTCTGAAAATGCAGATCCACAAATTTGACACGAATATGGTTTTTCCCCTGTGTGTACGCGCATGTGAATTTTTAAACTTGAATTCTCTGAAAATGCAGATCCACAAATTTGACAAGGATACGGTTTCTCTCCTGTGTGTGTGCGCATATGCTTTTTTAAGCTAAACTTTCTTGAAAATGAAGATCCACAAGTATTACAAGAATATGGTTTCTCTCCAGTGTGTGTTTGCATATGCTTTTTTAAGCTAGAATTCTGTGAAAATGCAGATCCACAAATTTGACAAGGATATGGTCTCTCTCCTGTGTGTATGCGCATATGGATTTTCAAATTGCCATTCTCCGAAAATGGAGCTCCACAGATTTGGCAAGAATATAGTTTCTCTCCTGTGTGTATTTGCATATGCTTTTTTAAGCTAGAATTTTGTGAAAATGCAAATCCACAAACTTGACACGAATGTGGTTTATCTCCTGTGTGCATTTGCATGTGGCTTTCAAGCTGCTTATTCTCTAAAAATGCAGATTCACAAACTTTACAAGTGTACATCTCATTTGTGTGCATTTGCATGTTAGTTTTTTGCTGCAATGTTTCTTCAAGAAACGTTATTAGAATATAGGATTTGTATGAGTGTTCTAACACGGTAATTTATGATTAATTTCTACTCTATATTGTAAGGTAATGCTTCTGCAACACTCTTCTGAAAAAGATTATTTCCAAAGTACTTCTTTTGGCTGCAAAAGAATGTAGGATTTGTATAGGTTTTCTTACATGTTTTTTTTTCATGATTACAAATAAATTTCCACACAGTAAAATGCAGATCTTCTGAAAAATATTTTCTCCAAATGTACTTTTATTTCGTGGCTTTAATTAGTGTACTGATCACGTTGCATAAATTAAAGACATTTCTTCATACTTAGATGAATTAGAAAATTACCTTTTCTGTACTTCTTTAGATCTGTAAATAAAATAGACATGCTATCAACACACATATATGAACTTATTGCATCATTCATGTTAATTACAACAGATTTTGATATAATTATTCAGTTATGAATTAGATAATTATCTTTTATTTCATTGTTTACATATGTAAATTCACACAAATACATTACTTTATATTATTTAGTCTAAGTTTGTCATCCACTAAACTTATAGCATTCGTCATGTTTAATAATAATAAAATTAATGTTTACATTAACCACTCTTTAATCAATAAACTATAGTTTTGATTTTGCACAAAAGAAAAATTAAGTGTAGCCCTTAGAACAATATTGTGCCGTATATAATGTATTTTTTCATGAACGATAACTTTTTGATACCTTGAAATAAATAGATGAAATATCCTGAATTAACATACTAATTATGATGTACTCCTGTGATCGAAACGGTCCGTAAAAATGTACCAGAATTTTATTTTTGAAAAGATGATCAGTAACATCTTGCTCTCTGGAATGTAGCCTAATATTAGTTTATATATATATATATATATATATATATATAAAGATGAAATTTCACTACTTTTGTGTGACATTCGTACAATATAACATGGGAAAGCATCCCCCTGTTCAAATAAATTGTAAATAAAAATCCCTCCATCAACTCCAATGTCCAGATCAAGAAATCTTACCAGGCTTCTATTTTTCTCACACATCAACTATAGTTCTTTAAGGTAAATAAAATTTAAAGAATTTTACAATTCCCAGCCAACACATTATTTATATATTGCTTACACACATGAAATAGATGCAGATCTCTAGAATTACTATGACATACACACACATTTATATATATCTTTATATATATATATATATATATATATATATATATATATATATTTTGATATCTATCTAAGTACAATTTTGCCCCAAAGGAGTCAGATCCATACCCAAATAATTCCAAATGATCACAAAAGTAATTTATTTCCGACTTGAAAATAACATTTCTAATTACTTCTATCAAACTTAATTTACTCTTTTTATTTACACCAAAAAACTATTTTCTCCTTAGAACTTTTTATTTTATTTTTCCACCTTCGTAAACTTAATTATTAAAAAAAAATCTTTAATCAAGTTCAGATGTGGCATATTTGTTTACTGAAGTTATAAGTCGAAATACATCTGGCTCTTTTGAAGGCATTAATAATGGTTTCGTCACATACAGTAATTTTTTATTACCTCAAAAGTTTAAAATTGCTGTAAAACTTAGTAGAAAATCAAAGAATAATAAATCATTTGAAAAATTCTTGAAACGATTCCACTATAACATAAATTCAATGCATATAAATATTCTTAGTGTATTTTAGAAATTCAATGCATAGACATTTTGATTTTATCATCCATTTTTAATCATTATTTCTCACATAACTTAATGTAATTGACATATTTCAGTAGAATCGCAAGTATATATTTTATATGTGGTAGATAATCTACTAGCTAGCCATATCCATCTCATATATCGTTATGATTGAAAGCATAAAGCTATACAATGCTTTTTCAACTTCCTTCGCAGACATCACATAATAATAACAGCTAGGCCGCTTTTTAGGTTTTTAATTCACTTTTTGATATGATAATAAAAATATCTGTTGATATATAACCAAGTTCCTAATCATAGAATTGTGAGTTTAGATAATACAATTCTGGCATATTATTAATCCGTGCATCGAGTATTGTTGCCACATCTGGTCTGGCACACCATCACCTTTTTTTGCTCTTAGACAGGGTGCAAAAAAGAATTTCTAACCAAATATGTCCCACACTGTCTTTCCCTGTCGCATCACCAGTGTTGCATGCTTTTGTTTGTTCTGCAAGGAATACTACAGTATGTACTATGATGCATTTGTAGTCCATCAACATAAATTTACCCAACCCACCCGACTAGCAACAAAAGATGATTACCGCTGCAAAATGTACCACCACAACGAACAGTTACACTTGAAACAAAAAAGCAAGAAAAAGAAAATAGGAAAAGAATAAGGTAACTTGTAAAACTGAACAGAGAAAAGAGCACGAAAACACTGAGACATGACAACGAACAGAGAAACGGAACAATTACTAACAAAATATTGTGATTAGAATTAACTATATTTGTGACAAAGTAGATGGGACCAATAGATTTACGAGAGATCGTTACACTAGTACATAGGTATCTTGTGGGGTACATAAAAAATGATGGTGAAAATGTTGAATGCACCATGATTTTTTTGTAATCTAAAACAAAAATTTTGAGAATACTAAAAGATAAAATCCCACCCCTTCACTGTAGAGGTCCGTATATGCCGTACGATTTTCTAATCTAATAGATTCTTTCATCGGGCCACATGCTTTAGAATGTCCTGTCTGCCCTGTTTTCCCGACAGTAAAAACTTTAAGAAATTTAAATACAATGTGAACAAACATCTTGTTGTCGAACCGTCCACCGATGTTGCTCCACTATTAATCTGTGCTCTATCACAGTAGCCCCTTACAAGTCATTGACAATATGTCTTGTCTGGAGTGAACCAAAATAAAGTGATATGAAGGAAAGCGCCTGTAAATGTGTTACTTAGAAATGTAGCATAGTCGATGATAGTCATCTTCATGCTTTCATTTGACTATTTTCCTATTCATCCATTTCACTAAAATAGATTGTACAGTTTTTTTTATAAGAAATTACAATACAGACCTTAGTTTCTTTTATATTCTTTGAACGCTCTTTGTCAAGTGTTGCCAAACTGAAAATTTTCAATGCATTTTTTTGGATTCAAACAGTAACAAGTAACAGCAAAACAAAAAAGTTAATAGAAACTTTAAAATAATTATTATGAAAAACAAAAGATGCTATAACTCTTGTACTATAAAATGGAAAATTAACACACACACTTTTAATGTGAAGAAAATAAAAAAGAGAATATTCAATCTACTTTCACACCTGTTTCGTCAAAGTTACGGCAGTAAGAAGACCAGATCAAAGTACAACTACAACATGCAACTACAGAAAGTGGTTGGACATTTTATGTTACATTTATCTGCGAAACTGATCCCTCACTGTAAATTCTAAAAACATGTTTGGCAAGTATTTCAGTGTGTTCATTCTTGTTTAAACAGTAGAATCTCATTCAGAGAGGAAATTTAGCTGAGTATCCTCATTTACAATAATAGCAAAAACATTTATTAAAAAAAAGTGTATCAAAAGTAAAAAATGAAAATAAGACCACTTTTCTCTTATTTTTCCCATTTCTTCAGCTGTGCCATTTGACATTCATTCTAATCAGATTTAAATAACAAAAAATACAATCAATAAAGCTTATACATATATTTTGATTTAAAAATAAAAGTACTCTGGCTAAAAATTGTTGAAAAAAATCTGCAAAGTTAATAAAATTCTCGATCACATCTCCTATCAGAGTCGGTACTCTTCTTGTTTATTGACCTTTTGAGTTTTAAAATCTTTATGGATTGATAGACTTGTAACTCTACTGGTTTCTCTGTTTGCCGATTCTATGTTGACATTTTGCCTCAGAGTTGAGGTTCTTAAGAAAGAAAATTGTTTTCATAGTAAAGGAACTGATAATTTTCTTTACTTTGCAGTTTTTTAAACAATTGTAAACCAGATGACTCGATTAAGTAATTATAAAATGATATAAATTTTGATATATGTATATATATATATATATATATATATATATATATATATATATATATGATGGACTCTCCCGTCGATTTCGACGTATGAGTGCCCTGGGGCTGCCCGCACGTGAATTTTGTAATTGCAAGGGTTGCACAATCCCCAACAACAGCTCTTCTGAGTCGGCATTGCTTGATTCCAATGGCAAGTAGTAGTACAAGACGACTGGAAACAATGCCGAGATAAGCAGAGAGCACATACAGCACCTGGTATTCCTAAATGGTCACTCATTTAGTACTGGCCAGGCTCGACACCGCTTAACTCGGTGATCTAACGGGAACCGGTGTGTCAACGTGATTGTGCCGTATATATATATATATATATATATATATATATATATATATATATATATATATATATATATATAAGTATTAATGATATCATGTATTAGCATATCAGTTCCTTTTACTTTGTAGTCTCCTTAAAAGATTCAGCTCATTCATTGTCAATTATTGATAACAGAGCAAATATAAGAACTTTTTTACGCTTTGTGAATTGTTTCTGATGATTTTGTAGTGTTGCAGAGACGATATTGACATAAAAATGTAGTTTGGCACAAGACAAATGAAACGGACCATAAAAAATATATATCTCACAGGAATGTTATGTTTTTTGGAAATGTGAAAAAATAAAAATAATAAAATAAAACCATGGTTATTGGAATATATGAACTGACTTATATATATATATAATTAATTGTCGTTTTCTAGCTAAAATAGGAGAAAATGAATCGTCTCCTTTTTCGGTCCTCAGAAATTAGTAAGTAAACCCAAATAAATTGTTTTGGACTAATTTCAAATTGACTTTAAATTATTTTTAAAGAAAATACAGTTGTGAAATTAGTTCAAAACAATTTATTTGGGTTCACTTACTCATTTGTGAGGTCGGAAAAAATCAGAAAATTTAGATGATTCATTGTCTGCTATTTTGTGCTAGGAAACAACGACTTGACCATTATATATATATATAAATATATATATATATATATATATATGATAATTTTATTTACACAGACATGTACAAATCTGCGACACTGGCATGTCGATGTTATCGATCAACAGTTACTATAAATTGAGATCTCATCAGGCAGAGTTAGAATCCGATCTTAACCTCAGATCATATTTGGAGAGAATGAAGTGGAGGGAGAGAAGAAGAAGGAAAGAGATTTAACATTTCAAAAATTAAGGCCGTTAAAAAATTAAAAATTAAAAATTAAAAAATTAAGAAATTAAAAATTAAAAAATCTAAAGAACAAAAACAAAAAAATCTAAAATCTAGAATCTGAAACAGACAGGGCAAATAAATAAATAAATAAATAAATAAATAAATACAAGGTGGAAAGAAGAACAAATAATGATGAGGGGAGAGGTGGTGGGAAGGTAGACACACAGAGGAAAAAGAGGGAGAAAGGGAGGGCGTCTGTTGATTCAGATCGAAAGGGAAGGAGGGGGGCGGGTAGACATGCACGAATCAAGTGTCAAAAAACAGTCGAGTTAATAAATGTATTTTTTCAAGTGAACTGTAATATTGTGTATATGCGCGTATGCGTGCGGGCGAACCGGTTAGATGTATCTGATTGTTGTGGTGGTGGGGCAGTGATAAGATGTGTCGCGATTCTGGGTTTAAATTGTCTTTATAATTTGTCTGGAGTTAATTTGAATAAATAAATATTCGTTAAACATAACAGGAATAGTAATAATAATAATAATAATAATAATAGATACCCCTAATAATTGAGGTGAAATAATGAAATAATGAAAATAAAAATAATAATAAATGAAGTATAATAAAAATACTAAAAAATACAAAAAAATACTAAAAATACTAAAAAATATATAACTAAAGAATAACTAGAAAAATGCCGGCGTAATGGTGGTCAATAATATTTTAGAATTTTTAAAGAATAATAGTTTAGGAAAGAAATAGAATAATTAAAAAATATTAGAAATCGTAGGAGGTACTGATTATCATAATAATATAAAATAATGATAAGATAAAGTTTTCCGATATTAGTTAATGGTTGCAATAATGCTGATCATATAAAAATAGTGGTTTAATAGACAACAGTAATCAGAGTGGTAATCTCAGTAATCTTAACAATAGTAATAATGATAGTGAAAAAATGATAGTGAAAAATTAATAAATAATAATAGAAGTAGTCATAATGGTGGCAATAATAGTAAAATGAAGACCGTAATAAAAATAAAGATAATAATAATAATAATAATAATAATAATAATAATAATAATAATAATAATAATGGCAGTGGAAGCAAAAGTAAGGTAACGGTAAAACATGGCAATATCAATATTATTAATAATAGTGATACTGTTAATTTCATTGCCGCAAATAACAATAACTATGATAGTAACATCAGACATGGTGTTACCACTGATGACAATAATTATCTTGATAAAAGTACAGAAATGAAAAAATGAAAAGTAATAATAAAAAATAATAAAAAATAATAAATAAAAAAAAAATAATTCAATATCAAATAATTAAGTTTAAGATATTAATAATAGTAGTAATTGGTAATGATAATATAATCTACAAAATATAAAAATATAATAATCAATAAATGGATAATCATAAAAGGGGGTATTTAAGAGTAAAAAATACAGAAAATGACAGTTAGTGTTAATCGTTGTGGGTATGATAATAATAATAATAATAATAATAATAATAATACCAATCAATACCACCGCTTACAGTACTACTACAAATAATACTACAAACAAAAATGCTACTACTAATAAAAATTATAATGATTAATAAAAGGTATAAGATGATAGTTGTGTTGACAAAATTTTCAGTTGATGGGTAGGTGAAGTTTTTTAAAAAAATTTTTTATATATATATATGTATATAGTAACAGCCTAAGGGGTTATGAGTGGATTGCTAAGAAGGTGTAATCTATTATTAAATTTAATTATTTCAAGTTTTTCTGTTAGGCAAAGGTAGCAAGGTGAGTTTAGGGAACCACAGGTGCTAGTTTTTCTAATTGTGTTCCAGGTTACTGTTGGTGATAGGTTATTGTTGCATAGTTCCCAGTAATATATGGAAAGTGAGGTTCTTTTGTGATATGTAGGGTTATTAAAAGAACACTTATGTCCAGTATATCTTTCTTTGAAGGTATTCCGAGCCATACTTATGTAGAATTTTTTCAGGGTTGGGTTTTCTTTAGTAGAGATGGTTGCTTGATATACTGATTGGGTTATTTGGCAATTATGTTGTAATGGGCATTCATTTTTGTTTGTGCAGTTACAAGCTTTGGTATTTTCTGTTTTCGTTGCGTTAGTTTTTTCATTTAGAATTTTGTTGTTATGTTTTTTTAATTATTTTTTCTAAATTTTCACCACAGCTATAGCTTAATTTAAGGGTGTTTTTATTAAAAAATTTATGCAGTATATTGTTGGGAGGGAAGTGTAGATTAATTAAATCTAAGAATCTTTTACCGAGTTTGGTTTTAACAAAGTTGTTATATGGGGGCGTGAACCAAATAATTTACCACTCTGATTACTGTTGTCTATTAAACCACTATTTTTATATGATCAGCATTATTGCAACCATTAACTAATATCGGAAAACTTTATCTTATCATTATTTAATATTATTATGATAATCAGTACCTCCTACGATTCCTAATATTTTTTAATTATTCTATTTCTTTCCTAAACTATTATTCTTTAAAAATTCTAAAATATTATTGACCACCATTACGCCGGCATTTTCTAGTTATTCTTTAGTTATATATTTTTTAGTATTTTTTAGTATTTTTTAGTATTTTTATTATACTTCATTTATTATTATTTTTATTTTCATTATTTCACCTCAATTATTAGGGGTATCTATTATTATTATTATTATTATTATTATTATTATTATTATTATTACTATTCCTGTTATGTTTAACGAATATTTATTTATTCAAATTAACTCCAGACAAATTATAAAGACAATTTAAACCCAGAATCGCGACACATCTTATCACCGCCCCACCACCACAACAATCAGATACATCTAACCGGTTCGCCCGCATGCATACGCGCATATACACAATATTACAGTTCACTTGAAAAAATACATTTATAAACTCGACTGTTTTTTGACACTTGATTCGTGCATGTCTACCCGCCCCCCTCCTTCCCTGTCGATCTGAATCAACAGACGCCCTCCCTTTCTCCCTCTTTTTCTCCTGTGTGTCTACCTTCCCACCACCTCTCCCCTCATCATTATTTGTTCTTCTTTCCACCTTGTATTTATTTATTTATTTATTTATTTGCCCTGTCTGTTTCAGATTCTAGATTTTAGATTTTTTGTTTTTGTTCTTTAGATTTTTTAATTTTTAATTTCTTAATTTTTTAATTTTTAATTTTTTAACGGCCTTAATTTTTGAAATGTTAAATCTCTTTCCTTCTTCTTCTCTCCCTCCACTTCATTCTCTCCAAATATGATCTGAGGTTAAGATCGGATTCTAACTCTGCCTGATGAGATCTCAGTTTATAGTAACTTTTGATCGATAACATCGACATGCCAGTGTCGCAGATTTTGTACATGTCTATGTAAATAAAATTATCATATATAAAGCTCTATTTTGATATTGAGCACTTTTTATAAACCCGGTTAAAATTCTCTGGATTACCACCCTGTGGATATTTTTCACCTGGATTATTACCATTATTATATATATATATATATATATATATATATATATATATATATATATATATATATATATATATATTGTTTATATTATTTACTAATCATATTCTATGAAAAAATTCGCCCCCAAAAATTTTTACCTTTAGATTTTAAAGGGGGGTATCACTTTCCTATATAAATCTTACGTAAATTGACCACCCACTTCTTGGCAAAGTTCAGGGTACAAAGAGCATAGCACTGTCTAAAATTTATGTTTTTAAAAAAAAAAATTCACATTTGTTTTTATTCGGACTACTATTCTCATCTTGATTGTTATATTCACAACGTTTCGACATATGTAACCTTCTTCAGGTACATCTTTTATAACTTGGGGACCTGTACAAAATCCCTAACCGAACAGTGAACCCTTCATTTAATCAATGGGAGTGGATTGTTCTCATTCCGTCAGCATGACCCCATGGCATAACGGTTAAGAGCGTCGGTTAATCATCAGGTCTAAGTAACCATCTTTTGAGAGGGTTGAAGGTGCAATCCTTACTACAGGCCTTAAAACCAAGAATAACAAATTAGCACTAGCACTTCTACCCGATCATGGCTGGCGGAATGAGAACAATCTACCTCTATGGATTAAGTAAAGGGTTCAGTTGGAAATTCTGTTTGTGTTAGCAAGTTCGACTAGTAGGTTCCTAAGTTCCTGAAGAAAGGCGGGGGTTACATCGGCCGAAGCGTTGTCGAAAATGTTTTTTTTTATGCCTAAAAAATAAATTTAGGAAATAAACAAAAACAAATGAAACATTTAAAAAAAATAATATATGATTCATTATGGTTCCAAAAAGTCCTCACATGACTTTTTTTTTTTTAAATATAAATTTTAGATAGTTTAATGCTATTTTTTAACCCTAAACTTTGCCAAGAAGTGGGTGGTCAATTTACGTTAGATTTATATAGGAAAGTGATCCCCCCTCTAAAATAATAATTAATTTTTTTTATATAATTTTTTTATGGAATATGATTCACTATGGTTCCAAAAGTCCTCGGCTTTAATTTTTTTCCAAAAAATATTAAAGTTTGAAAGTGCTATGAGTTTTTAACCCTAAAGTAAAGGTTCGCCAATCTTTAAATAATATCTATTACAAAATGTTTCCTTAAAGAACCTGAATCTGAAACGTAAACTTGTTTTACATTTAATTGTTAGCGTATTTTAAGCAAATATCACATTTTCTTCTCTGAGTGTTCCGTTAGAGAATAAAGTGTGATATTCTTTTTAAGTTCATAATAAACTCTTTAGAAAATGGAAAATAATAAAAAAATCAAGGTACATTATACTTACGTTTATCTAATATTCTTTCGCATGGCTTGTTTTAAAGAAATAATAATACTAAGACGAGAAAGTGATTCGTTTAGTTGTGTTCTTCAAGTCAAAATTCAAGATGGCGACCAGAAAAGCAGCTTCGCAGAAAAAAAAAAGATTTGGGAAACAAACAGAACGACAGTGTCAATCATTTTCAGATTTAAAAATCAAATTATTTTAATTTTATTTATTTTAATATTTTTCGATTTAATAGGGAAAGGGACGATTGATATTAACGTAACTAGCGTTAAAATACCCCCCCCCCTAAAAAAATAAGCCATCTCAAATTGAATTGTCCGAGACTGAAAACATCAACGCTGGTAACTTGTACAGCCACTTGTCATTGGTGTCATTCTGTCAACATAGGAGCTGGCGGAAGTGCAACATCCCAGGCATTGCCTTTTCCTTTGGGGTGGATGTTTGTCTATTTGTGATCGTCGCCTTTACAGAGACATGCTTACGGGTCCGTTGTTGACAATTTTTTGTATCCGACCGGAGTGCCCCTTTGTTGAGCTGGTTTTCTCCACCTCTTGTCACTATGTCATATCTTACTCAAATGAAAAGCTAGTAATACACACTTCTATACTGATTTATAGAAATGGCTTTGTTCATTCCTCTGCTGTTGACTATTCGTGTTGTACGTTACAGTCTCACTTTCGTGAAGCAAATACATTATAGTACGAATTATTTGAAGATCATTATTTACATTGAAAAAATTAGGTATTACTGTATGTAAACAGACACGTAAAATATGGCAGTTATCAATAAAATAAGAGGAAACTTTATAAAATACTTACTATTAGTAAAAAAAAATATTAACGTATACCGAAATTTATGGAAAATAATTGAGTATTTAAAAAATTAAAATTGTGTAAAGATCTAAAACTTTCTTTAATCTTAGCCCAATCACTTTTTTTTCTTTTACATGATATAAAAAAAATAATGCGCAAGACGTGTTCATCTATACGCCTTTTTTTCCTTGTTAACAATAATGGGGGGAAAGACAGACAAAACTTACTTGTGTATCAAAGAATCAAAAATTTATTAACAATAAAATGGGAGAAAAAAGATTAAAATAAGAAAAAAGGTAGACATGCATATATGTTCAAATGTCATTCAAAAAGAAAATATTAACAACAAAATGTACTCACAGTTTACAATTAATAATATATATATATATATTTACAGACGTGGAAATTCTCTTGTGTATTCTTTTTTTTTTTAGTTCGTTTATCAGTGGGTGATAAAATTTCTCTTGAAAAGAGTGATGTCATTCTTCATGGAAAACCGCTTCAAGCAGACGACATTTGTATTGGACAAAAGCAAAATTCTGGAGACCGGCTTTTTTCATCTTCTTCGGTTTTCATTTTCAAATATTACTCGTGTTTCTGAAAATTAAAATAATTATCATTCTCTAACTTAATCAATTTTAGATTAATTTTATAAATAATTATAATTCTTTTTATTTTTAGATTTTAAATGCGAATATCTGGATTACAGACTTCTAATCAAAACAAACCCACGATGGCGTTATTCGTTTACCCTTCAGATAAACGAATATTAAATTCAATAAATCTTTTTAATCTTTTTGTCCTTCTGACTAAATAATAAATATTATCGATCTTGTGCGGATAGTTTTCAATTAATCCTTTAAAACAAGTAGTCTTTGTTTTAGACTAAACAGAACATCAACGATCCTTTTTTCCCCGAGATATTCTCAATACAAACTTGGGTTAAACTGACCTTCCCCACTTTAAATGTAAAAAAAATAATTTATCGTCATAAGTTTTCTTCATAAACAATGGTTTGTATTTGAGTTTTTCAAATACAATTTCATAATTCTAGGATCTCTTCCTAGAATTATGATCAAAATTGTCATCAAATCAAAAACACATTGTCTGTAATTCAAATTTAAGTCACATCGTAACTAAGAGATAAATATCTAATCTCTTTCGTTATTTTAAAACTATCTTTTAAATTATTATTTAAATTAATTTTCGACATGGTAATGTCGACTTTAGATGAAACGGAGTTATAATATTAACGAGGGCACAATTTTCATAAGGAAAGAAAATTCCGTCCTCGGAGACAAAATTCAAGATGTTAACAAGTCAACATCCAGAATCTATCTGAAGATAAATCGGCGCTTGTTTACTGCAGGGCCGAAAAAATCTTTAATTTTAGGAGAGTCAAATAAAAGGGTGAAAACTCTAGTTTCAAGTTTCAACCACGCTTTATATTAAAATGTATTTTAACACTCTCAACTTGCAATATATTTTATATTTAACCAGAGATTATGACAAATTAATAGACTTCTTGCAAGCACACAGATTAATTCCAGGTGCGTTTTTTTTTGTAACAGTGCCGACGAGAGATACAGCAAGGTTAATTCCTTTAATAACAAAAATATGTGATACCAGGTACGACGATTGTGTCTGATTGTTGGCGAGTGTACGATCGGCTAGGTGCTGAAGGATTCCATCATTTGCGTGTGAATCACAAATACAAATTTGTTCATCACCTAACAGGTGCAACAACTAACCACGTATAACGAATATGGAATGAGACGAAGAAACAAAGTTGATGTGGCATCCACACGGAAATGGTGGAATTGTACTTTGCTGAATTCATGTGTAAACAAAAATTCCGAAAGGACACTAAACTGGGAACTATTTTCAAACAAATTGCTGAATTTTACTCAGTGTAAAACTGTAATTTTTTACAAAAACTTTATTTCCCTTGTTTCATGTTTTTTCGTTCCATTTACGTATTTTTTCTATTTTTTCCTTCTTATTCTGTGATAATTAATTTATTTTAATAAATCATTTTATTTTTCATTGGTGCCAAATGTGTTGTGATTGTTTTATTCTTAAATTATTCTTTTACATATACATTTTTAAACCTTATTTTAGAAGAATTACAATAGTTAAATCCATTTTAATATAAAGCGTGGTTGAAACTTGAAACAAAAGTTATCTTCCCCCTTATTTGTCTCTTCTAAAATTAAAGATACATTTGTGTTCGGCCTTACAGTAAACAAGCACAGACAATTTTTTTAAAAATAGTGTTGAATCGTACGAATTTATGTAAAAAGTGCACCGGAAAAAATGGCACGGTAAAAGTGGATAAATACGAAAATGACACGAGTGAAAAATGTTCATAAATATCTCACGAGTTTATCAAACTCTTGGATACAATACATAAAGGGAAAGTTGTCAAATTAAAAACATATTATATCTATATTTAAAAGTTGCTACTCCCCCCCGCAAAAAAAAATGAGAATTTACTTTTTTAGGCAATTACGTGCGACCCCCCCACCACCCTCCAAAACAATTCTTTTAGAATTTAAAGTGGGGGATTAGTTTCGCATATAAATTTAACATAAAATGATCCTCCATTTCTAGGCCACTAACTTTTTAGTGCAGTAACTATCAGGACCGGCGGGACAGTTATAAGAGTGGGAGGGGGGGCTCTCCTAAAAAGTGGGGGGGGCGGTTAAACACATGCATATATAACTTCATTATTGATGACCGTAAAGTAAGGGGGCCAAGTCAAAAAGTGTGGGGAGGGGGGGGGGCTCAAGCCCCCCTACTAGTTCAGGCCGGGACATCTCGCTGATTGTTGGGAGACGGATAGAAGCTGATGCACCACAATTCCCTAGCCCGGTTCCCTCTTGGAGAGAAGGGAAATGTTTGCATGGAAGTGACAAGCATTACCTCTTTTAATGCTATAAAAAATGTGAGTCTGCCGTAATAGCAGCAAAAGAAAAGACACCGAGTCAGCAGAATCAAGCACAACTAAATAAGGTTAGGAAGAGACGGCGGTTCAAACTGCGACTCCCCAAACCAGTAGCAAACCAGTTCGCCATGATACTTCTCATAGTCGGCGCTCTCCAACACGTTCTCTTCCTTTCGCTACGCCGTTGAGGTTAGTTGAAGGAGGTCCCTACGACCAAGACTCCTCGAGAAATGTTTCACGTCGCTGACCTAAAGTGGCAGGCGGCCGGAAAAGGGGTTAGCGAGCGACCTCGTTAGACAGAATGGGAGCGGGCTGGGTAAACTCCGACACAGTTAGAACCTGAACACGGTGACATACATCAAGGCGAGACCATGTCAATTCTCCACTGACTCTTCTCTCGTGCATGCCCGAGATAGTGGGGCGCCACAGGAGCGACATGAGGTCTGCTACACACGAAACAGAACGGATCAAAGTATAACTGATCGCTTCCATCTGAAACAGTTATGTTTGCGGGCCCAACGACCGGTGGCTCTCACTTTGGTGCGGGGGTTTTCAGAAGCGCCTGCTGCCTCCCAAAAATCCAGGTGTCGACCTGCACGCCAGGAATAAGTTACGACGTGTGCCGGATGGGAAGTGTATTCGGGGTTGACCGTGCGGACATCGCGTCAAAGCGCTCACACTATAGATTGATGAGATGTAAAAAGGGGACAGGAGCAGTGAAGTCGCGCGCAGATTAAGCGGGGGAAGAATAAGTGGCGGCATTTAAGAACACCTTATTAAAGAACACATCGAGTTTGGGCTCAAGTCTAAACAGCATCGGATGGAGCCCACCCCCGTTTCCAGCGACCAGTACCACCCGTTTATCCCTGGGATGTTTCATGTTCGTTTAAACTCTATTTCTAAAGTTCTTTTCAACTTTCCGTCATAGTACTTGTCATCTATCGAACGTTTCCTTGTTTCTAGCCTTGAATGGAGCTTACCTCACGATTTGGGCTGTGTTCCCAAGAAACCCGTGTCCTGAATTGAAGGCCATCACACGCCGTTCGAATCGACTGTGTCTGGCACCCGCCGTGGGCGACAAAGTTTACATTTACGTGCCCAAAATGAAAATGCTGAAAATCGTTTCTGCGCAAGTGGCTTGACACATACACTTGCTTTAATTAATAAAAAAAACAAAACATGGGTGTCCTCAGTCGATGGAACTCAAAACAGTGACTTTTGAACGACAATATGTTATTTCCTTAATTGGAAAGACATGTCATGTTCCACCACTCGACCGAACGTGACCCCAAGACAAGGGATCTCGGAGCAACAATATGTGTCCGAAGCGTCGATTTTCACTGAGTTCTTCAATTTGACATCGATGGACAAGCCGAGTGATATTCAATCCAGGGTTTAGCACTTTGCTTACTTTTTAAGTTCATGGCTTTTGTTTGATTCGTTTAGTTATATGTGCGAGCAATGCGATGACTACGATGTCACGATGGCCTAGAGGTCAAAGCTACTGATTCTATGTCCAGACTGGTTGAAGCGACCGCGCGGTCACAACAATTATTGGTGGTTGTGTGAGTGAGGAAAGGGCTAACCCGCCATGGCAGGAAGCAGTGGTGGTGGCCTGCATTTCACTCTGCTTTAAATGTTTTACGTTGCAAACTGACAGCGACGGACCGCTTCGATGATGAACGTTTAATAATAATGATCTTTCTGGTTCACCTACGAACACCTTGTTACGGCTTTAACTTCGTCTAAACGGTAGGGTTCGCTCGTTAAATGCCAAGCTTGATACGCAGGAATGTTGTTCTAAACATCGCACAGTGCCAAATCCTAGGACATCACTGTAGGGATGGGTGGTGAGTACGAAGGGCAGAGACGTGATTGACAGTGGCTTTTGACGCGTCCCTATCAAGAATTCCTCATTAAGGTTTTGGTTACAGTGCCCGATCCATATCATGGAAAGTTGCTAAAAGCATTCCCATCCCTCTTGTGCCTCCAGTGTAGCACGTGTGCAACGCTGGACATCTAAGGCACTAACAAACTTTATAGTGCTCCGCCTAGTGTGGCTTGCTGTCATCTGTCCTTCTCAGAAGTGCGTGAAAAACCCGACCCGGGCCTGAGAGTGACGATGGACGCCGATGTTGTATAAATCACTCACATTAGTGCACTAGTTAGCAATCCGGATCTCATTAATTATTGGTATCAATCAAACGCATCTCATTAATTATTGGTATCAATCAAACGCATCTCATTAATTATTGGTATCAATCAAACGCATCTCATTAATTATTGGTATCAATCAAACGCATCTCATTAATTATTGGTATCAATCAAACGCATCTCATTAATTATTGGTATCAATCAAACGCATCTCATTAATTATTGGTATCAATCAAACGCATCTCATTAATTATTGGTATCAATCAAACGCATCGCTCCACCAAGTTAGAACAGCAATGAACCACCACCTATCAAATCGAGAGAAAGCTATGGATATGTCGATCCTACCGGTGTCAAGACCGAGTGAGCTTTCCAGTGTTGACTCAAATAATGCTGCAAGCTCCACTCCTGGTGGTGCCCTTCCGTTGTATAAGTTTCAGCTTTGCAACCATACTTCTCACAGAATGGAACACATGTTTCTCGCAGGATATCTCCTGAGTCATTTAAGCAAATGACAGCTGATCGCCGATCGACATCATTTTCAGTCAGTTTGTTTTTCAATAAGTCAACTTAGTGATAATTCATTTTGAGACAATAAATATTACATTTGGTTATCAGACTTTAAAAGAGTACTGGTCAATAGAAAATTAAATTTGAATGCTTTTGTTGAAAAATATTTGTTTTTTTTATTCCTCAGCTGTTAACTATACTGACAGATTACCGAACTCACTACCAGAGGATTTGCAGAAAAAAGAGAAACAGCCAGCTAAGAAAACAACACGTGTAAGAAAAGGCTAGTCTTAAAATTAACAATTTCAAAACTGGGACCATAAAAAAAGATGGCCGTTGATTTTTTTAACGTGGTTGCTTAACTTCACATAATTTCAGGCTGTAAAGATAGTGAAAAAATGACTTACCCTAAAACTAACTCGCTCGATCAGGGCTTGCAACTCGAACCTCGATTTAGTGGTAGGATAAGCCATTTTTATACTTTTTTTTTTAAGGAATGAATTATCAGATCAAAAAAGGCCTATTAATGTATGGGATCATAAACCACCAGTCAAAGAGGGTAGATATTTTAGCAATCATAGACATTAACATTTCTTTCCTATCATGGATAGCAGCCCCTGTAAGGTGGTTTGGTCACACGAGAACCAATCATACTCAAAGGAGTATTAATTAGACCAAACCTTAAAGGACTATTTCTTTGGGATTTACACAGCGGTCACAGAGAGCTTCCATGAACCAACAAAAAAGACGTCGTAGGGGAACACGGGTTAATGACACCGGTTGCTAAGGTGGGTTGTGTCCCCTTGAGTAGAGAGACCCTGGTTACAGAGAGGAGGAGAGTAAGATTGAAGTTCGCCGCGTTGGACAGATTACCACGCGGTTTAAACAATACGCACTACCAGTTCTGGTAGGCCCCAACACAAGTGGTCAGTAACAAAATATTATATGTACTTGTATTGTTGTGTTGTAAGCCTTTACGTTTTTCAATATGTAATAAATGTGTATATTGTACTTGGTTGTATTCTCCCTTATTCCGTGTTCCTCATAGCGTCGTTTAGTAGGTGTGTTTCCCTGTTGAATAGTAAAGGGAAATGAAAACAATTCTATCAACATTTGGTTAAATCCAAGATTTTCATGTTTTTGTGACTTTATGTTTAATCGTGCGCGTCATCGTGCTAACAAAGTGGTTTTATTTTTCATTTCTGGCCATCCGTACGTCAGATGACGCACACGATTAAACAGGAAGTCAAAAAAACATAAACATCTTGGATTTAACCGAACTCGGTCAACTTGACGCTGAGCAATGCTATCTCCACTAGAAATATATATATAGCTCAAGAAAATACTTTTGCCGGCCGACCTTTCTTACTTTATTATTACTTCATAACATGTGACATTGCTTTAACTGTTGGCAACCACACCTAACAGTGTATGTCACTTAAATAAGTATATTGTCGTTTACAGTAGTTTTCTTTCCATTTGATGATCCTTTGTTACAATATATAGGAGATGGTCCTACGGTTCATGCGAAGATAAGCTTCTATAAGCAGACAGGTGTTACAAAAGGGAAATCGATTAGGCCGGAAGTAAAAGATTGCTGCGTTATTGACTACATTATTTTTGACTCATATTTTTGATAATCTATTCAATATTTATAAGTACCATTCATCTTCCAATAATGTGTATTAAAAACGAAAAAAGAATGTGACACTAACATTAAACACAAAAAGTAAACAGCAGAAGAATAAACAAAGCAATTTCCAGAAATCATTATAGAAGTGCGTATGATTTTTTTCCTATTGGAGCAAGATATGGCACAGGGCCGAGAGGTCGGGAAAACGAGCTCTCTGGGAGAGTTCACGCTGGTAGGGAAAACCTATAGTCAACAACGGAGCCGTTCGAGAATCAAGTGTGATATTTGCTGAAAATAAATTATTTGTAGATATTAAACATCATTTATTGGCTAAATGTTAAGATCTACGGTATAAACAATTTCTTTAAAAATTCGAATACAATTAGAGTATGCGCGATAACATGTTTTTGAAAATTATTACATGATGAACGTTTTGGAGTTCAAATTAATTAATTAATTAATTAGTTCAAATTAATTAGTTATTACGTAGTTATAGGAAAAGAAATACGTTTTAGCTCTTTTTTTTTAGTCTTGAGCGATACAAAAAATAAATATGGTGCATGAACAATACAACATCACTTCCGGTTCCTATAAGACTCTATTATGTTAAAATCTCTAATATTCTAGCAAATGTACACATTTCAAACGTGGTTTTCTTCAGATCACATGTGTAATACTAAATTGGATTTTAACTCGCAATCGTTTCTCATTTAATAGTGTAGTATTACAAAAAAAAATACAACATAGAACTATATTTTTTTATCCCCTATACACAATATTTTATCGTATTCTGTTTAAGCTATCGATCTTAAAAGTTACCATTTATTGATAAAATCAAATATTGAACTGAGTAATAATAAAAAAGGAATATTATATAAGTTACCAATGCAGAAGTTTACCAGTCCCGGACAATTCTCGAGACGGTGTTTTGTTTGTTTTGTTTTTTTTTGTTTTTTTTTACCTTTGCATGACGTCATTTTTTGTTTACGTTTTGATCATGAATCCCTCACAAAAACATTAAAATTTAAAAAAATCCAAATAATTAAAACTTTTAATTATGAAATCGATCGACACTGTCTTTCTTGTTGTTTTCTCAATTTTTTTATTTTCTGCGACACTGGTTATCTGGTCGCCATCTTGATTTTGTAATCGTATAGTTGTTTTATTCTTATTTCTTTAAAGCAACCCATGTGAAAGAGTATTGGATGAACGTAAGTATAATGTCACTTAGAATTTCTTTTATTTTACAATTTTCGAAAGAATTTCTCATGCACTTTAAAAAAAATATCATTTTATATATCACACTTCATTCTCAATTCTTCATTCTTCGTCCGAGAATAAAGTTTGATATTTGCTTAAAGGAAGCTGAAAATTAAATGTAAAACAATTTTACGTTTCAGATTCAGGTTTTTTAAGGAAATAATTTATAATATAATTATTTAAAGATTATATAGAATCATTGGCATTTAGAAGATTTTATCTAAAATAATCAATAAAGCGAACAATAATAACAGCGAACAATAATAACAGCGAAGAGTGTGGTTTTTTTTATTATTTAATGATGTAAAATCTTATAAAATAATGGTACTTGTTCGTCTTTTACCATAAAATCTAAAATATTTGAAAAATATTCCCCAAAACCCGGAATTCTCTGGTGACATGATAGGTAATTGTAAGCAGAAGAAGAATTTAAAAAAATCTTTTTCGGTGTACAATTACCTATCATGTCAGAGAATTTCGGGGTTTTTGGAAAGAAATTTCAAAAAATTGAGATTTTAAGACGGGGGATCAGTTTTCAATGTAAATTCAACGTAAACTGATCACCCTCTTTTTGACCATCTCAAATTTTTAAAATTATTCTTCTGTTTACAATTACCTATCATGTCGCGAGAGAATTCCGGGGGTTTTGGAAATAATTTTTTTTAAATTGAGATTTTAATATGGGGGATCAGTCTTGTTCGTCTTTTACCATAGTCCGTTTTTCACAACTTTGTACGTCTTAAAATCTCAATTCAAAAAAAAAAAAAAACGGAATTCTCTATCGACATGATAGGTAATTGTACACTGAAAAAGATTTCTTTTAAAAATTGAGATGGTAAAAAAGAGGGGGATCAGTCTACGTTGAATTTACATTGGAGACTGATCCCTCCTTCTAAAATGTAAAATATTTGAATTTTTTTCCAAAAAACCCGGAAGTCTCTAGCAGCCTGATAGGTAAGTGTACACCGAAAAAAGAACAAAAAATGGTCAGTAAAAAATTGTAAAGAACGGACTATGGTAAAAGACGAACAAGTACCAAAATAATGATTTATTTTTGGTATAATTTAAAACTTTATAACAGTGTTTTTTAATAATGTAAAATTTTATAAAATGAATAATCAACAGTGATTATTTTATATATAATTTAAAACTTTCTAAAAACAGTCAACAGTGATTTGGTAAAACTGCATAACACAGACCCCCCTGGCTGCGCGCATGCGCCAATAAACGTAAGTGCAAAAATTAAAAGTCTAACGATAAAAATAAAAAAAACAAACACCTAAATTTAAACTGTTGATTTTATTTACTAATGCAATGAAAACATCTTTGTGTTCTTTTCTAAGCAAATATTCACAAATATACTTCGATTGATGAAGAATTCTATAAGCGCTTCCGTTTGTTGGCGCAGGTGCACAGCCATGGGGTCTGTGTTATGCAGTTTTATCAGTGATTTTTTTTGTTGTATAATTTAAAATTTTATGAAGCAAAAATGTATTATTTGTGCACCTTCAGTGATTTGGTATAATTTAAAAGTGTTGGGGTATAATTTAAAACTTTATAAAAACTGATTTCTTGAATCCAACAAACAGTCAAAACTTTGGGATGTCTGATTTTTTTTCTTTTATTGAACAGGATAAAGTTATGCAATTTGATTAACAATAGCTTGCGTGATGTTCAAAGCCTGTGTGCCTGCAAAAAGTCAATAGTTTTTTGGGGCTCGCTTATTAAATAATCAATATCTCGAAAATAAGCTCCATTTTTGGATAAAAAAATTTCAAAGTCTAATCCACTTCCGGTTGATTGGAATGAAACTCTTACATTTTGATTTCTGATTCACAGTGATTTACAGCTGAAATAAAGGAGTGACGAATCATTTGTTTATTAAGTAAAATATTGAAGATATTTTAGTCTAAAAAAATGTTGCATTTATTTATTTTGTTTTATTTTTCTCTTGGTATTTCTAACGGGCCCTTTTTTTACTTACTGATTCCTTTTTCTCTGTAAATATTTGATATTTTCCAAGCCGAAACTAAAATGTGAAACAAATTCTATTTTCAGGCAATGTTTTGTAATTATTTAAAGATGATTGATTATTATTTATTGATACAATGAAATATTGTTGAGATTTTATTAAAAAATAATTTAAAATTAATGACAAAAAAGAGAATAATATTTTTTCACTGAAGAAGAAGCTTGAAAACATCTTCAGTTTCTTATCAAGAGAATAATCTTTTTAAATAGAAAAAGTGAATAAATAAGAAAAATGACGCAAAATTTAATTGGTTACAACATAAGATTTAGGTTTAAATGTTTACTTTTAAAACTAGATAATAGTTGGTTTTAAATTGATAAGTTTTTTTACTGTAGATTAGGATCCTCAGCTAAATCACCCCCAAATGACAGTCAACATTTTTAGGTGATTACCTGTGAAAACCCTGAGAAACACAATCGTCTAGAATTTAGTGATGGACCAGTTTTGCATATAAATGTAATGTAAAATGACCACCCACTTTTCTACCATATAACATTAGACTATGTAACTGTTTTAGTTACATTTTAGATATAGTCATTCTCTTGTTTTCAGGGGGTGCCAGCTTGACTTAGGAGTAATAACTTCTTTTTAGGGGGCATAGGACTTAGTGTTAGCAGTAGGATTAAGGAAGTTTTTGGGTAGAGGACATGCCACCCAGCCTTATGGTTGGTGGAGTGGTTTACGAATTTTTTTTCCTTTTTAAGGGATAGGGCTGTTGCTGCTCGGACTTAGGGTAAGTTGTAGGGTTAAGAGAGCGTTTATTTGGGGGATGACTCTTGCCACCCGAACTTAGACTCAGTGGTAATGTTACTTTAAAAAATAGTATTACTAACTAACCAGCACAATAAAGATTTACCCACCAAAATGTATCTCCGTTTAGCAAAGAAAAAATAAATATGGTGGTATACACGTAAAACACTATCCAGTTGCACAGTGGTCCGGAAATTATATGTTAAATGTATATGTGAAACTAACACATCACTACAATTATTTTAAAGGTGTTTAATCAACTAAAACAGTACAATCTTAAGGATTTTATTCACCCCAAGCAATACACTTTGACACTAAGACGTAAGTGGCTACTGGGATGAAGAGGCAGATTAATAAGGGCATCTTAAGTGTGGAGTTGGGTAGCAAGATGTTTGTTCACATCCAATAAAAAATTCTGCAAGTTAATACATTTGGTGAAGACACAATTGAATCAATGGGGTCGTTTTTGAAGATAATAAATAATCAAGGTCCAAATATCGACACCTGAGGCACACCCTCATTAATACAATGTAGTATAGATGTATGGCAATCGAGGACGACCTGGTTCTTTCTTTTAGCTAAGAATGATCTTATATTAAATATTCGTCCAGTAATACTATACACATTTACGTTCTTACGATCTTCATGTAAAACGTTGTCAAAAGCCTTGGATATGTCAAGTACTTCCGTCCTAGCTTCACCTACCTTTTCCAATGATTGGTATTCATTCAGAGATGGCAGTTTGGATGATTTAAGTAGAACAGGGTTGCCTAAATCCATACTGTTTACCAAACATAAGCTTAGCATTGTTATGGTGAAGGAGATTGATATATGAGTCAAGGAGATATGTTGGGCGATAATTTCAGCTTCATTATTTTTTGTAAATGTTTTCCCTTCCTCTACTTTATCGATGATTAAAATAAATTGTGAGATTTTCATCTATATTTTAACTTGTGATATTTTCTATGTTAATTGGCATGTTGTATTTTATCGGTATGATTATTATGTAAATTCACAGAGGTGTATATATATATATATATATATATATATATATATATATATATATATATATATATTATTGCTCTATGCAATATATTGAGCTTTGTTTTTATCTTGATAGTCTACTAGTTGAAGATATTATTTATGTGTCTAAAGTATCATCTTACTCTCTCTCCCTCCCTATCTCTCTCTCTCTCTCTCTCTCTATAAATATATATATATATATAATATATATATATATATGATAGGTTAACGTTGTTTGTCAGAAACATTGTTTAGTGCGGTAAACGATAATGTATAGCAGTTAATACAAACTGAAGCAACTTAAGACATGACGTTTGAACGAGTTTTGAAGTTTCAACCTTTTATTAATATAATCTTATTTTTATTAAAATCTTAATTGCTGTTTGGTAGAGGTTCTGCATGACATAATATTTCAGGAAAAATTTCCGTTCCTCAGATGTGTGTACAACATTAATTCAAATGGGCATAGCAAAAACAGTTGTTGGTGGTGATAGCTCATCAGAAAATGAGATGTATTTAATTAAGAGTCTTTAAATTTAGTTCATACATTCTGGTTTATTTTTTAATTTTGCTATCAGTATGTATATATTTTTCCTATCATGCATATTGTATCATTTTGTCGTTTTTTTTTTAAATTGTTAATTGATTTTCCTGTTCCGATATATCATTTATTAAAATCTGTGATTTAAGGTGCAAGATTATTTTTTTTGGGGGGAGGGGATGCCTGATGATACCCTCAATATTTATTCATTTATTAATTTAGTTATTATTTTTTTTCTTTATTCAGCATTACATGTTGAAGTAAATGTTGTTCTTATATAACGAATGTTGTTTAACAAAACTAAACAATATCATTGGAAATAGTAAATTAAAAATCCTCTAGAAAAAGGCCAAATAATTGATATTAAATAGTATGATTATGTGACAACTGTGAAAGACATCTCGAACCATTGATGCCTATTATTTCTATGATAAACAAATATGAGATGTATGGAAGCACATTTTATTTATGGAAGGAAGAAATTAGTAAATGTCTAAATACAAACGACCAGTCTCGTTCTAGAAATCCTTTAGCATTTGAGAGCCTTAGCGAGCTGCAGAATAAATATTTGATTACTCAAATGGACAAAGCTGTAGCTTATATATGTAAAAAAAGATAATTGTCTGAAGTTCGTCTAGCTGGTACATTATCTACCACATATAAAATATATACGTGTTATCTTGATCAAATTATGGTAAATAACATTGAGTAATGCAGGAAATTAGGATTAATGCCCAGATGACACACAAGTGAAATTCTGTCTTACATATTCCATGGCACAATATTTCTTAGAATCGATTTCAAATTGTTTTCAATTAGAAGAAGGTCGGAATATTCGTTTACAGAACTTTTGTAGTAAAAACGCCAGAAGCTTTTTTATATGTCGTGAAATGACGCATGTGTCATTGACACATTAATACTGCATTCAATGAGTGTCTGTATATCTGGAAGCACCAAGAACGTTGACGGAGTGTGTGACAAGATTTCCTTTCATTCTAAATTAAAACTTCCATATCAGAATAATATTCCATAGATAAAGGCTGTTTACATTTTTGCATTAATAAGTTAAAAGATTGATTTAGGCTAAATTGTTTTATTTGTGTTATGTTATTTTTATTCTATTTACAGATTTAAACAATTGAAGTAAAGGATGATTTTCAAATTTATATATGAATAATTAAAACTGTTTAAATTTACATGAATGATGCACTAAATTCATGTATATTTGTGTTGATAGTATGTCTCTTTGAATCTCAAATGTAAACAATTAGAGAAAAAGATGGTTTTCCAATTCATACAAGCAAACTTTTTTATGCTGACTCATTTATCTAAAGTCGTTGTATTCATGTTGATGCTATCTCTCCTTTATTTACAGATGTAAACAATTGCAGAAAGGAATTATCAACTAATAACAGAAAATCCATTTTAGACATTTGCTAACTCATTCATGCAACTATATCAGTACTTTTTATAGAAGTCTCGATTGTGGAAGAGAATATGAAGAAAACATTAAGATCTGCAGAGATTTGCTGGGAAAGAATTATTTTACTCTAAAGAGTTGATAGCTAAATGAAATCATAAATCACTTTGTGAGAAAACTCATACAAATCCTCTTCTTAAAAAAACATACGAATGCACTATATTCTAGTAAAGATTTTTGAACAGAAATTTTCGGCTGAAAACCAACATGCAAATTCACACACTGTATACTTGTAAAGTTTGTGAATCTACATTTTTAGAAAATAAGCATCTTGTAAGCCACATGAAACGACACACAGGAGATAAACCACATTGTTGTCAAGTTTATGGATTTGCATTTTCACAAAATTCTAGCTTAAAAAAGCATATGCAAATACACAAAGGAGAGAAAGTATATTCTTGTCAAATCTGCGGATCTGCACTTTCAGACAATTCTAATTTAAAAATCCACATGCGTATACATACGGGAGAGAGACCATATTCTTGTCAAATTTGTGGATTTGCATTTTCACAGAATTCTAGCTTAAAAAAGCACATGCAAACACACACTGGAGAGAAACCATATTCTTGTAATCTTTGCAGATCCGCATTTTCACGGAAGTTTGGTTTGAAAAAACACATGCGCACACACACAGGAGAGAAACCATGCCCTTGTCAAATTTGTGGATCTGCATTTCCGGATAATTCAAGTTTGAAAATTCACATGCGCATACACACAGGAGAAAAACCATATTCCTGTCAAATTTGTGGATCAGCATTTTCACAGAATATTCTACTGAAAAGCCACATGCGAACACATACAGGTGAGAAACCATACTCTTGTGAATTTTGTCAATCTTCATTTTCACTACCCTTTTCTTTGAAACTTCATGTGCGCACACACACAGGAGAAAAACCATATCCTTGTAAAGTTTGTGGATCCACATTTGCACAGAGTTCTGGTTTAAAAACTCACCTTCGCATACACACAGGAGAAAAGCCATTTTCTTGTAAAATTTGTGGGTCTGCATTTTCACAGAAAGATTTCATGAAAAGGCACATGCGAACACATACAGGTGAAAAACCATACTCTTGTGATGTTTGCCAATCTTCGTTTGCACTAAATTCCACTTTGAAAGACCACATAAAAATACATACAGGCGAAAAACCCTATTCTTGCAACGTTTGCACATCTGCATTTACCCAAAATTCCCTACTCACAAGACACATGCGAACACATTCAGGTGAAAAACCATATTCTTGTAAAATTTGTGGATATTCATTTTCCATGAAAGATGCATTAAAAAAGCACATGCGAATCCACACAGGAGAGAAACCATACTCTTGCAATGTTTGTGGCTCTGCATTTTCACTTAATTCCACCTTGAAAACACACATGAGAAGACACACATGATTTTAATCTAAATTCTTATAGCAAAGTACAGCGAGCAGCTTTCAAAATCTACAGGCACATGCAAAGAAAAGAAACAATGAAATAGGATATATATAAAGATATTTTTTAAAGTTTGCGGCTCTTTATGTTTGCTCTTACCTGAAAAACGCATGAGAAGACACACATGATATAACATCTAGTGTAGAATTACATTCTGGTAACATATACTTAAAATATTAAAACATACACCATCCATTATTAATATGCAACTACATACTTAAATGAAATGCGGCTGGGGAACCTGCTATAGTTATATGGGCAAGATAGTAGCTACTAGGGTTGCTACTATCTCTAATTATTCCGGCTAAAACAAAGCTGAGAGGGAGAAGAGCACAAAATACCAAGGTGTTATGTACAACATGAAAAGAAAACTGAAAGCTGTGTAAGATTTCAATCATTTTAGATATTATAGGAGTTACTGGGCTCAAGGAAAAGAACTTAAAAAAAACCTGGCAAATATAAACAATGAACCTTGTGTAAGAGAGATGAAAACAATTGCACTTATAAGAATGGTTAGAATCTTTAAAAAACTATATTTGGAGTCTGGAGTTGTGGCTGAATGTCTGGAGTCGGTAGAATATCCCATTCACAGCAAATTCAAAAAGAAAAGAAAACTGAAAAAAAAGAGAAACTTTATTCTTGTAAAGTGTGTGGTTCTGCATTTTCCTTAAGTCTTACTTTGCAAACACCCATGAGAAAGCATGTATAATTGAAATAATAGTCTTATAAATATTGTTGTTGATGTAAGGTTTTCTGAAAATTATTTTTATAATTAAAAAGTAACCTAGAATTTGTTGATATTTTTTGCTGTCTCAAAACTGCCTACTATTTATAATTTTTGGTTTTGCTGCATACATGAGTTTTAGAACTCAGGAGATACATTATTTTCAAGTGTATTGCATCTTTTTCCCATTTTACCTATGAATATGAGTGCGACTACATTTAACAGTTAAAGATTTAATTTTCCCATGCAAATGAATCATGAATAAACTAGGATTTTAGTGTTATGTTTTAACTTACCGATGAGTGTATAAACTCCTTGTACATCAGGGATGTACATGTCACTGTATGTATTATATGCTTGCTATTCAGCTTTTTCAGTGATATCATACTGTTTTATCTGTAATCCAACTTTAAGTGAAGTCATCTTGCTATCCAGTTCCCAAATACATCCCCAGTATCCACAGCCTTTCTTGTAATTTTTCTACCTTTTCTGTGCAATAAAATGTCCTTTTTTACAGTGTTCACCTGCATTTGTAATTTCATCTTTTTGTTTGTGTTCTTTTCTTAGTTATACGACCGGTCAATCATAAATCAACATTTTCATCAACTTCAGATCTTTTGTATTAAATACAATGAACAACTAAAACTAAATGGGAAACTTAAACATTTTGTGGTTAGTTCAGAGGAAACTACTGTCATAAGACTACTGTCACTCAGAGATATGTGCCATTCAAAACACTCAAGTTCGGATTGGACAAAATCTTATTTATGGCGCCTACTTCACCTCCAATTAATCCCAGTTCAACTTGACGATATCGTAGACAACATTATTTGTAAAATAAGTGAACCCACTGTATGAGTCATCAGCCTGGTATAATTTCGGAAAGGTAATGATAATACAAATCATTTTTTCAAGTTCAAACTAAGATCGAATACGGTTTGATTCAGCTATACTCAACTGCTAACCGCATTCAACTCTGATAGGTTAGTGATGTCCCGACATGTTTTAGAGCAGAAAATTGATCTGATATTAGAAAACTGCCTGGGTACGCCATATTTAGTCGATGACGTCACTGCGTATAATATGTATCGTAAGGAACATGATAGCATCTTACACAGCTTGATGGAAGCAGCAAAAAATTGACAAGTGAGGAACCAAAATCAGGCACATTTCTTTGCAGCCATATACAACTTCCGTTGACAAAATGGAAGAATTTACAGAAGTACTAAAATTGCTCGGAACAATTCCTGTCATCGCACCCTTAATTTGACCTTTCTCTATCCCCTCCCAGCATCTTTCTCACCTCCCGGCATCAATAAGGAATTTGTTCAAAAATTGAAAGTCACAAAAAGTTCTTCAATTAAAAAAGTAGATTTAAAAAATTTTTTTTTAACATAGTTCACCCCAAACAAGGCAGGCCGCCACTGTAGACATAAGGGTCTACTGAGAAAAAAGAAAAGGGGAGAAGATTGGGGGGTCAACCTAAATTGGGATCTGTCCAGCGAGATGTCTGTTTACATTAATTTTAAATTTCTGCATGTCAGTACTGTCGGGGAAACAGGGGGCAGGGAGGGAGTTCAAGAGGCCAGCAGCACGAGGAAAGAAACTATTTGAGTAGAAGGCTCTCCGGCATCTGGGGACCTCCACAGTGAATGAATGAGATTTAGTTGATTGTCGAGTTAGTCTAGTGAATTTACGTCGAGGGGGCACCAGAGTAGCCAATTAATCGAAGCATAATCCATTGAAGTATTTGTAAAACAAACATAAGGATGCTATATTGCGGCGATGGGACAGGGACTGGAGCTTGGTTGACAGTGAGGGACCTATTAGGTTGGCGACTCTTTTTTGGGCCTTGTCAAGGACAGAGAGACTAGTAGATGATGCACCAGCCCAGATGTGACAACAATACTCCATGCATGGGTGGATGGTGGCTTTGTAGAGATACAGGATAATATCAGGTGTGAGGAGTTTACTAGCACGGTAGAGGGAGCCAACCTACTTTGCTGCAGATATGCAAAAAACTGCTGTTATTGTACTTTGATCCTGGCAAAGATAATCTAATGAATCAAATATTGGCTCAAGCGCATCTCTCTTGCAGGAATTCTCTGGCTGTTAAATTATCTACAGAGACAACAAATATATAACGGGAGCTCTTAGCAGTCGTCGGATTTGAACGCTTTAGTAAATGATTGCAAGCGACTTGAAATGATCAACTTAAAGAACCTGACGACAGCCGCATTTTATCCAGCAAATTTGCTAAAAAGCAAAGTTTAAAATAATGCGAAATTATATCCATGCATAATATATCAGCTTTATTTGCACTTTATTGAACAACCAAAAGCAAAAAGTTATGAGGAAAAGAGCCCAGAATTCTTCAATAGACGAATAATTGTTTGTCTGCGGAATTGTGAGTGTGTTCATGAAACTGATTGTAGGCTGTCACTTTATCATAACAATGATTTATGTTGTTTGCCGAGATAAGTGACATTTGTCAATCATAAAGGTACCCCTCTTCCATAGGGAAGTGTGGTGTTTGGTAATAAACAACAGTCAATTGTGGTGGTTGTAAACATATCTTTATTTAACAAGGGTTATAACAACATGTGTGTATCAACGGTCGTAATCTCTCTATCTATGCCCCTAGCTATGTCGCTGCTGCTGCTGCTTCCTGCTCTCGTACCGATCACGTTGGTACGTGATCTTCGACACTACATCTTCCCTCTTTTTTTTATAAATTTATGTCACTATAAAGTCTTCTTGCCACACTGGGGTGGATCTTACTCTAGGTGTTCTGATTGAACCACTAGGGGCAGTTAGGGCCGGTGTTAGGGGTTCTTGAGCAGTTTCCTTAGGGTCTGGACTGGAGATGGGAAGTGCATCGATTGGGTTGAGGTGTGTGTCTTCGATATCTGTTGTAGAAGTAGGGGGCCAGTGGGTTGTATCAGGGGGAGAGTAAACTGCTTTAGGGACGTCGGTGTAGTCAGGACTATACTGCATGTCGCCGGGTACCTTTTTTTACATGGGCAGCGTTTCTCATTCTCACTTGGCCTTGGGGTTGTTGTATTAGAACAGCATTTCCCTTCTTTTCCACAACTTGATAGGGCTGAGACTCGAACCGAGCGTCCAGCTTGTTTGTTCTGTGTAAACTTTTACACAATACTGTGTCCCCTCTCTGGATCTGTTGGTCTCTGGCTCCTCTTCTCTGGTCAGCAGCTATGTTGCGTTTTAGTTTGTGTAGAGCATCCTTATCATGTACGTCACTAAAATCAGTGGACGCTCCTACAATACTTGGCAGCTTACCTCGGAGTTCGCGGTTCATTAGTAACTTCGCTGGGGATACTCCGGTTACTGTGTGAGGGGTGGTTCGGTATTGGAACAGAAAATTCCTTAGTTCAGTCCTCCGGTCTTTCCCTTCGACTTTGGCGATCTTAATTGCCTTTAGGATTGTTCTGTTGAACCGTTCCACTTCGCCGTTGGACTGTGGCCAATACGGGATCCCTCTCACCTGGGTGATGCCGTGAGTATTCATATACTCATTGAATTCTCTTGATGAGAATGGCTGTCCGTTGTCACTCCTCAGATAGTTGGGATATCCATGATGATTGAACATCATTTCTAGTGCACCCGTTAGATTTTTGGCATTTGCTATTTTCATATGCGCAACTTCTGGCCATCTTTAGTAGTAGTCGACAACAGCCAGCAGGTAGTTCCCTTCGGAGACACTCAGTAGGTCAACAGCTACATAGGTCCAGGGTTGGTCAGGCAGCGGTGTACTTTCTAGTTCTTCTGGAGGGGCATTTTTGCCAACCACTTGACATGGGTAACACGCTTTTACTCGCTTTTCTGCGATTCTATCCATCTCTGGCCACCAAACTTTGGACCGTAGGCGATTTTTGGTTCGCACAATCCCTTGGTGTCCTTCATGAGCCAGTACAACTACCCGCCCCTGAAGTGCCTCAGGGATTATGATCCTGCGTCCTCGGATGACCATCTGTCCTGCTATCCAGAGTTCATCTTTGATTGCATGAAATGCAGTACCTTTGAAATGGGTCCAGTCATTTTCGGATATAGCTTGCCGAAGTTTGGAGATCGTAGCATCATCCTTTGAAGCTTTTTCCACTTCACAGGGAGTCAGTGCCTGAGGTACAGTATCTTTAATGATACTGTAGATGTAGTCCATTGTTTCCTTTTCCTCAGTTTTGTCTGGGTTTTCAACGGGCTGTCGACTCAGCAGGTCCGCCTTATTGGTTCGGCCAGGAATGTGGATGACTTTGTAGGTGAACTGTTGTAGAAACAACAGCCATCTCTCCACTCTTGCTGAAGGGGGCTTCGAGAAAGGTGATAGTACCTTTACCAGCGCTTTGTGATCAGTCAGGATCTGAAAGTCACATCCAATGAGGTACAGACTGAACTTTTTGCATGCCCAGAATACTCCCAGTGCTTCTCTTTCAAATTGAGAATATCGGGACTCTGTTGGTGTGAGCTTCCTACTGGCATAGTATACTGGTTTCCAGTATCCGTTTAGCTGCTGTTGTTCAATGAGTGCACCCACGCCAACGGGAGAAGCATCAGTTGTGATTCTAGTTGGCAACTCAACACTGTAGTATGCCATGACTGGCGCTTCAATTAACCCTTTCTTTAGTTTGTTAAAGGAATATTGTTCCTCTTCTTCCCATTTCCAATCAGAATCTAGTCTTGTAAGATCCCAAAGTGGTGCAGTTACACTAGCAAAATGGGGCACAAACTTAGCACAGAATTGGGCCAGTCCCAAGAAACTCCTCATCTGTGATGCATCTTTTGGTGGAGGAGCATCAACTACAGCCTTCACCTTTTCGTCCGAGACCTTCAAGCCGTCTTGTGTCAGAATGTGGCCCATGTATCTTATAGATGTCATTTTAATCTGGCACTTCTTTCCATTGACGGTCAGTCCTTGTTCGGCTAGGTGTTGGAAAACTTTGGCGAGTCTAGTGTCGTGCTCACTTTCTGTTTTCCCGACTACTATGATGTCATCTGACATGTTGTATGCTCCTGGGCAGCCAGCTATAACCTGACTTATGATTTGCTGAAATTTTTCTGAGGCCATGTTTACCCCAAACATAAGTCTTTTATACCGGTATAGCCCATCAGGTGCAGCAAATGTTGTGATTTCTCTGGAGTCTGGATGCAACTCTATTTGATGGTAGGCCATATTCAAATCTACTTTTGAGAAATATTTGCCTCCAGCCATTTCTTGTATAGTTTCCTCAATCGTGGGCACTGGATGACGTTCTCGAACGATAGCTTCGTTTGCTCTACGCATGTCGATACATATCCTCACATCGCTTTTTCCATTGTCCTCGGGCCTTTTTTCCACTGTCACTAAAGGATTCACCCATTGAGAAGGTTCCCTGACCCTCTCAATTACATCCAGATCAACCAGTTCTTGCAATTTGTTTAGGACACATTGCCGCCGCTTGAATGGTATCCGACGTACTGGCTGAGTGACAGGTATAATTTCTGGATTTATTTTGAATTTTAATTGGTAGTTTTTCAGTTTTCCCAATCCACTGAAAACCTTTGGAAATTCTTTTAGTATTCTTGTCCATATATCCAGTTCCGAGCAGTTCAAGATGTTGGCGTTAACGCCCACACTTAAAAGTCCTAGTCTTTTACTAGTTCTACCACTTAAAAGTGACCCTTGGGCCTGTGGTATGACAAAAAATGGAACTGTTATGTAGCGATTTGTGCTAGGAACTTCAACCTTCAATATGCACTTTCCTAGAAGGGGAAGTGGTTTTTCACTAGCATAGGGGTATAGTTTAGTAGAATCTGGCTGGAGCTTAATTTTGGGTCCTTCTTTTTCTATTTTCTTGAAGTCCTCTACAGATAATGTATTATGCTGTGCTCCTGAGTCTATCACTAAAGGGATGCTGGTGTTTCTGACTTTGAGGTTTATTACATTTTCACTCATTGATATTTTGAATAAATTAAACCCATTAGCGCCACCAGTTTTGTTATCTTCCCTTTCCCCTACACTCTGTTGAATTCCTTTGTTATGATAATGCTTTCGTCCACCACGACTGTATTTTGGGGCTCTGTCATGTTCGTTTCTATTCTGCGTTTTTGTTTGTTTGTTTTTGTAGAAACAACAGACTTCAAAATGTCCCTTTTTCCCACAGATTCCACACTTGTGATGCTTGCTTCTAACACAATCTCTTGCAAAGTGTCGATTCCCCCCACACTTATAACATGCAGATGACACATTGTGGCTTGGTTTAGGTTTTTGTCTGTCGCTTAATCTATTTATATCAGACGTACAAGTAGATCCTAAAATTAGGGCCTCTTTGTGGTGGTACGTCCCAATAATTTGGATGAGACGATCCAACGTCAAGTTGCTTTCACCATATAATTTGGCTTTTAGTTCCGCGTCCTTTATGTGAAGAAGGATCTTGTCTCTGACGAATTCGTTCGGTTCTGGAGTGAAACCGCACACCTTCGCCAAACTCTTTAAGCGAGTGATATAATTATTCACGGTTTCTCCCGTGTTTGGTTCAGACTCCCAAAATCTTGAACGCGCTTTAGGGATATTTTCCTTTAGAGCGAAAGTTTTGTCAAACAGTTCTATAGCTGTTCGGAATACATCGACTCTTTCTTTATTAGCCTCGTGTCCGGCTTTTTGTTCGTCCGTGAAATTCGTCCAAATTTCACGCAGACCCTCGCCTCCTGTTAACAAAAGGATAGCTCTTTTTTGCTCAGAATTTATGACACCTGAAGCTAGTATGAAAATTTCCAGATCGGTTTTCCAATTTACCCATCTTTTATGTAAAGACTCTGGATCTCCGATCGTATCTAACGCACGTGGAGGGCTTAGCCCCCCCCCCAATGTGACGAATTTTGCCATATTGTTGTTTAAAAGGACAATAAGATGTGAATAACAAAAGGATTGTTATTTAAAGACAATAAATGTGATAACGAACGAATTACTTATCTCTCGTTTTTTTTCTGTACTTTTCCTTTGGAAGAAAAAAAAAATATTTTTCTTTCTCTCTTGTAGCACGTGTGACCTCTTTTTTCGTGTTTTTTTTTCGTAGAAAAGTTCGTTGTTTGCACTTTTTTTTTGTAGATGTCTTTCTTTGCTTTTTTTTGTGTAGAATTTCATCTCATCGTCGTCGCCAGTTTGTGGTGTTTGGTAATAAACAACAGTCAATTGTGGTGGTTGTAAACATATCTTTATTTAACAAGGGTTATAACAACATGTGTGTATCAACGGTCGTTATCTCTCTATCTATGTCCCTAGCTATGTCGCTGCTGCTGCTTCCTGCTCTCGTACCGATCACGTTGGTACGTGATCTTCGACACTACAGGAAGGCATCGATAAATCGTCACGTCGGGGAGCTCTGAAACCTGTGATCTTGGTCTGACCTTTTGGCTTGTTTCACTCTCTCCGCGCCCCAGCCTCCTTCACTCTTAGTTATATTTTAGTCATAGCACAGTACCCCTTTAATATTACTGTCAGGGTCGCGCAAAAAGGGCGCATATGCGTTCCCTGTGTTACAAATAGATAAGTGGTGTAAATAAAACTTGCTCAGGACACCATTTGCATTCTGACTAACACAGGATAGTAAATAGCACCCAGATAAAGCTAAAGTTCATATAGAGTTTTTGCAATATTTAAATGAAAACTCTAAGGAAGCAAGCAGACTCTCTAAACTGGAAGTAAACAGAAATAACCAGAAAAAATGCACACAATTACTCGAACACAGCATTAGTCTCAAAATAGTGAATTATGCTTGTTTATATTGAATCAACAGTTACTCATTTACATAACCAGCCGTGACACGCTTTCTTACCTCAGATAGTTGTATACAAGTGATTGTACAAAACGAATTATTTGCATAACCCGAGGAGCTCGCCTCACTGTCCTGGATAATTGGAATAACCAAAATGTTGTTTTTTTCGACCAGAGAGACAGCAAACAAGTTGTTGGTGCTTTTATCAGAATTGTTAATCATTATTACTGAAGGCAGGTTCGAATATGCTCCGCAACAAGAGTACTTAATGTAAACTTATCAGTGGCCTCGGGTCCTCCCTTTGATAATTGCCTTGCCAAGGACACAGATCGACAGTCATAAATGAGGTCCTTTTCTATCATTCTAGTTTTACCGTATGCAAGCTTTAACAGTACACTCTGTGCACTTTCATTTTTACGAAATGCTTACTATTAGTAAAAAAAATATTAACGTATACCGAAATTTATGGAAAATAATTGAGTATTTAAAAAATTAAAATTGTTTTAAGATCTAAAACTTTCTTTAATCTTAGCCCAATCACTTTTTTTACTTTTACATGATATAAAAAAAATAATGCGCAAGACGTGTTCATCTATACGCCCTTTTTTCCTTGTTAACAATAATGGGGGGAAAGACAGACAAAACTTACTTGTGTATCAAAGAATCAAAAATTTATTAACAATAAAATGGGAGAAAAAAGATTAAAATAAGAAAAAAGGTAGACATGCATATATGTTCAAATGTCATTCAAAAAGAAAATATTAACAACAAAATGTACTCACAGTTTACAATTTATAATATATATATATATATTTACAGACGTGGAAATTCTCTTGTGTATTCTTTTTTTTTTAGTTCGTTTATCAGTGGGTGATAAAATTTCTCTTGAAAAAAGTGATGTCATTCTTCATGGAAAACCGCTTCAAGCAGACGACATTTATATTGGACAAAAGAAAAAAATCTGGAGACCGGCTTTTTTCATCTTCTTTGGTTTTAATTTTCAAATATTACTCGTGTTTCTGAAAATTAAAATAATTATCATTCTCTAACTTAATCAATTTTAGATTAATTTTATAAATAATTATAATTCTTTTTTTTATAGATTTTAAATGCGAATATCTGGATTACAGACTTCTAATCAAAACAAACCCACGATGGCGTTATTCGTTTACCCTTCAGATAAACGAATATTAAATTCAATGAATCTTTTTAATTTTTTTGTCCTTCTGACTAAATAATAAATATTATCGATCTTGTGCGGATAGTTTTCAATTAATCCTTTAAAACAAGTAGTCTTTGTTTTAGACTAAACAGAACATCAACGATCCTTTTTCCCCCGAGATATTCTCAATCAAACTTGGGTTAAACTGACCTTCCCCACTTTAAATGTAACCCTTTTAAATACTAACATAGTGTCATGAATTTATTTTCAGCAACTTGTAAAAAAATAATTTATCATCATAAGTTTTCTTCATAAACAATGGTTTGTATTTGAGTTTTTCAAATACAACTTTATAATTCTAGGACCTCTTCCTAGAATTATGATCAAAATTGTCATCAAATCGAAAACACATTGTCTGTAATTCAAATTTAAGTCACATCGTAACTAAGAGATAAATATCTAATCTCTTTCGTTATTTTAAAACTATCTTTTAAATTATTATTTAAATTAATTTTCGACATGGTAATGTCAGTTTTACATGAAACAGAGTTATAATATTAACGAGGGCACAATTTTCATAAGGAAAGAAAATTCCGTCCTCGGAGACAAAATTCAAGATGTTAACAAGTCAACATCAGAATCTATCTGAAGATAAATCGGTGCTTGTTTACTGCAGGGCCGAAAAAATCTTTAATTTTAGGAGAGTCAAATAAAAGGGTGAAAACTCTAGTTTCAAGTTTCAACCACGCTTTATATTAAAATGTATTTTAACACTCTCAACTTGCAATATATTTTATATTTAACCAGAGATTATGACAAATTAATAGACTTCTTGCAAGCACACAGATTAATTCCAGGTGCGTTTTTTTGTAACAGTGCCGGCGAGAGATACAGCAAGGTTAATTCCTTTAATAACAAAAATATGTGATACCAGGTACGACGATTGTGTCTGATTGTTGGCGAGTGTACGATCGGCTAGGTGCTGAAGGATTCCATCATTTGCGTGTGAATCACAAATACAAATTTGTTAATCACCTAACAGGTGCAACAACTAACCACGTAGAACGAATATGGAATGAGACGAAGAAACAAAGTTGATGTGGCATCCACACGGAAATGGTGGAATTGTACTTTGCTGAATTCATGTGTAAACAAAAATTCCGAAAGGACACTAAACTGGGAACTATTTTCAAAGAAATTGCTGAATTTTACTCAGTGTAAAACTGTAATTTTTTACAAAAACTTTATTTCCCTTGTTTCATTTTTTTTCGTTTCATTTACGTATTTTTTCTATTTTTCCTTCTTATTCTGTGATAATTAATTTATTTTAATAAATCATTTTATTTTTCATTGGTGCCAAATGTGTTGTGATTGTTTTATTCTTAAACTATTCTTTTACTTATACATTTTTAAACCTTATTTTAGAAGAATTACAATAGTTAAATCCATTTTAATATAAAGCGTGGTTGAAACTTGAAACAAAAGTTATCTCCCCCTTATTTGTCTCTTCTAAAATTAAAGATACATTTGTGTTCGGCCTTACAGTAAACAAGCACCGACAATTTTTTTAAAAATAGTGTTGAATCGTACGGATTTAGGTAAAAAGTGCACCGGAAAAAATGGCACGGTAAAAGTGGATAAATACGAAAATGACACGAGTGAAAAATGTTCATAAATATCTCACGAGTTTATCAAACTCTTGGATACAATACATAAAGGGAAAGTTGTCAAATTAAAAACATATTATATCTATATTTAAAAGTTGCTACTCCCCCCCGCAAAAAAAAAATGAGAATTTACTTTTTTAGGCAATTACGTGCGAGCCCCCCCCCCCCCACCACCACCACCACCCTCCAAAACAATTCTTTTAGAATTTAAAGTGGGGGATTAGTTTTGCATATAAATTTAACATAAAATGATCCTCCATTTCTAGGCCACTAACTTTTTAGTGCAGTAACTATCAGGACCGGCGGGACAGTTATAAGAGTGGGAGGGGGGGGCTCTCCTAAAAAGTGGGGGGGGGCCCGGTTAAACACATGCATATATATGTAAAGTAAGGGGGCCAAGTCAAAAAGTGTGGGGAGGGGGGGGGGGCTCAGGCCCCCCTACTAGTTCAGGCCGGGACATCTCGCTGATTGTTGGGAGACGGATAGAAGCTGATGCACCACAATTCCCTAGCCCGGTTCCCTCTTGGAGAGAAGGGAAATGTTTGCATGGAAGTGACAAGCATTACCTCTTTTAATGCTATAAAAAATGTGAGTCTGCCGTAATAGCAGCAAAAGAAAAGACACCTAGTCAGCAGAATCAAGCACAACTAAATAAGGTTAGGAAGAGACGGCGGTTCAAACTGCGACTCCCCAAACCAGTAGCAAACCAGTTCGCCATGATACTTCTCATAGTCGGCGCTCTCCAACACGTTCTCTCCCTTTCGCTACGCCGTTGAGGTTAGTTGAAGGAGGTCCCTACGACCAAGACTCCTCGAGAAATGTTTCACGTCGCTGACCTAAAGTGGCAGGCGGCCGGAAAAGGGGTTAGCGAGCGACCTCGTTAGACAGAATGGGAGCGGGCTGGGTAAACTCCGACACAGTTAGAACCTGAACACGGTGACATACATCAAGGCGAGACCATGTCAATTCTCCACTGACTCTTCTCTCGTGCATGCCCGAGATAGTGGGGCGCCACAGGAGCGACATGAGGTCTGCTACACACGAAACAGAACGGATCAAAGTATAACTGATCGCTTCCATCTGAAACAGTTATGTTTGCGGGCCCAACGACCGGTGGCTCTCACTTTCGTGCGGGGGTTTTCAGAAGCGCCTGCTGCCTCCCAAAAATCCAGGTGTCGACCTGCACGCCAGGAATAAGTTACGACGTGTGCCGGATGGGAAGTGTATTCGGGGTTGACCGTGCGGACATCGCGCCAAAGCGCTCACACCATAGATTGATGAGATGTAAAAAGGGGACAGGAGCAGTGAAGTCGCGCGCAGATTAAGCGGGGGAAGAATAAGTGGCGGCATTTAAGAACACCTTATTAAAGAACACATCGAGTTTGGGCTCAAGTCTAAACAGCATCGGATGGAGCCCACCCCCGATTCCAGCGACCAGTACCACCCGTTTATCCCTGGGATGTTTCATGTTCGTTTAAACTCTATTTCTAAAGTTCTTTTCAACTTTCCGTCATAGTACTTGTCATCTATCGAACGTTTCCTTGTTTCTAGCCTTGAATGGAGCTTACCTCACGATTGGCTGTGTTCCCAAGAAACCCGTGTCCTGAATTGAAGGCCATCACACGCCGTTCGAATCGACTGTGTCTGGCACCCGCCGTGGGCGACAAAGTTTACATTTACGTGCCCAAAATGAAATTGCTGAAAATCGTTTCTGCGCAAGTGGCTTGACACATACACTTGCTTTAATTAATAAAAAAAAAAAAAACATGGGTGTCCTCAGTCGATGGAACTCAAAACAGTGACTTTTGAACGACAATATGTTATTTCCTTAATTGGAAAGACATGTCATGTTCCACCACTCGACCGAACGTGACCCCAAGACAAGGGATCTCGGAGCAACAATATGTGTCCGAAGCGTCGATTTTCACTGAGTTCTTCAATTTGACATCGATGGACAAGCCGAGTGATATTCAATCCAGGGTTTAGCACTTTGCTTACTGTTTAAGTTCATGGCTTTTGTTTGATTCGTTTAGTTATATGTGCGAGCAATGCGATGACTACGATGTCACGATGGCCTAGAGGTCAAAGCTACTGATTCTATGTCCAGACTGGTTGAAGCGACCGCGCGGTCACAACAATTATCGGTGGTTGTGTGAGTGAGGAAAGGGCTAACCCGCCATGGCAGGAAGCAGTGGTGGTGGCCTGCATTTCACTCTGCTTTAAATGTTTTACGTTGCAAACTGACAACGACGGACCGCTTCGATGATGAACGTTTAATAATAATGATCTTTCTGGTTCACCTACGAAAACCTTGTTACGGCTTTAACTTCGTCTAAACGGTAGGGTTCGCTCGTTAAATGCCAAGCTTGATACGCAGGAATGTTGTTCTAAACATCGCACAGTGCCAAATCCTAGGACATCACTGTAGGGATGGGTGGTGAGTACGAAGGGCAGAGACGTGATTGACAGTGGCTTTTGACCCGTCCCTATCAAGAATTCCTCATTAAGGTTTTGGTTACAGTGCCCGATCCATATCATGGAAAGTTGCTAAAAGCATTCCCATCCCTCTTGTGCCTCCAGTGTAGCACGTGTGCAACGCTGGACATCTAAGGCACTAACAAACTTTATAGTGCTCCGCCTAGTGTGGCTTGCTGTCATCTGTCCTTCTCAGAAGTGCGTGAAAAACCCGACCCGGGCCTGAGAGGTACGATGGACGCCGATGTTGTATAAATCACTCACATTAGTGCACTAGTTAGCAATCCGGATCTCATTAATTATTGGTATCAATCAAACGCATCTCATTAATTATTGGTATCAATCAAACGCATCTCATTAATTATTGGTATCAATCAAACGCATCTCATTAATTATTGGTATCAATCAAACGCATCTCATTAATTATTGGTATCAATCAAACGCATCTCATTAATTATTGGTATCAATCAAACGCATCTCATTAATTATTGGTATCAATCAAACGCATCTCATTAATTATTGGTATCAATCAAACGCATCGCTCCACCAAGTTAGAACAGCAATGAACCACCACCTATCAAATCGAGAGAAAGCTATGGATATGTCGATCCTACCGGTGTCAAGACCGAGTGAGCTTTCCAGTGTTGACTCAAATAATGCTGCAAGCTCCACTCCTGGTGGTGCCCTTCCGTTGTATAAGTTTCAGCTTTGCAACCATACTTCTCACAGAATGGAACACTTGTTTCTCGCAGGATATCTCCTGAGTCATTTAAGCAAATGACAGCTGATCGCCGATCGACATCATTTTCAGTCAGTTTGTTTTTCAATAAGTCAACTTAGTGATAATTCATTTTGAGACAATAAATATTACATTTGGTTATCAGACTTTAAAAGAGTACTGGTCAATAGAAAATTAAATTTGAATGCTTTTGTTGAAAAATATTTGTTTTTTTTATTCCTCAGCTGTTAACTATACTGACAGATTACCGAACTCACTACCAGAGGATTTGCAGAAAAAAGAGAAACAGCCAGCTAAGAAAACAACACGTGTAAGAAAAGGCTAGTCTTAAAATTAACAATTTCAAAACTGGGACCATAAAAAAAGATGGCCGTTGATTTTTTTAACGTGGTTGCTTAACTTCACATAATTTCAGGCTGTAAAGATAGTGAAAAAATGACTTACCCTAAAACTAACTCGCTCGATCAGGGCTTGCAACTCGAACCTCGATTTAGTGGTAGGATAAGCCATTTTTATACTTTTTTTTTTTAAGGAATGAATTATCAGATCAAAAAAGGCCTATTAATGTATGGGATCATAAACCACCAGTCAAAGAGGGTAGATATTTTAGCAATCATAAACATTAACATTTCTTTCCTATCATGGATAGCAGCCCCTGTAAGGTGGTTTGGTCACACGAGAACCAATCATACTCAAAGGAGTATTAATTAGACCAAACCTTAAAGGACTATTTCTTTGGGATTTACACAGCGGTCACAGAGAGCTTCCATGAACCAACAAAAAAGACGTCGTAGGGGAACACGGGTTAATGACACCGGTTGCTAAGGTGGGTTGTGTCCCCTTGAGTAGAGAGACCCTGGTTACAGAGAGGAGGAGAGTAAGATTGAAGTTCGCCGCGTTGGACAGATTACCACGCGGTTTAAACAATACGCACTACCAGTTCTGGTAGGCCCCAACACAAGTGGTCAGTAACAAAATATTATATGTACTTGTATTGTTGTGTTGTAAGCCTTTACGTTTTTCAATATGTAATAAATGTGTATATTGTACTTGGTTGTATTCTCCCTTATTCCGTGTTCCTCATAGCGTCGTTTAGTAGGTGTGTTTCCCTGTTGAATAGTAAAGGGAAATGAAAACAATTCTATCAACATTTGGTTAAATCCAAGATTTTCATGTTTTTGTGACTTTATGTTTAATCGTGCGCGTCATCGTGCTAACAAAGTGGTTTTATTTTTCATTTCTGGCCATCCGTACGTCAGATGACGCACACGATTAAACAGGAAGTCAAAAAAACATAAACATCTTGGATTTAACCGAACTCGGTCAACTTGACGCTGAGCAATGCTATCTCCACTAGAAATATATATATAGCTCAAGAAAATACTTTTGCCGGCCGACCTTTCTTACTTTATTATTACTTCATAACATGTGACATTGCTTTAACTGTTGGCAACCCACACCTAACAGTGTATGTCACTTAAATAAGTATATTGTCGTTTACAGTAGTTTTCTTTCCATTTGATGATCCTTTGTTACAATATATAGGAGATGGTCCTACAGTTCATGCGAAGATAAGCTTCTATAAGCAGACAGGTGTTACAAAAGGGAAATCGATTAGGCCGGAAGTAAAAGATTGCTGCGTTATTGACTACATTATTTTTGACTCATATTTTTGATAATCTATTCAATATTTATAAGTACCATTCATCTTCCAATAATGTGTATTAAAAACGAAAAAAGAATGTGACACTAACATTAAACACAAAAAGTAAACAGCAGAAGAATAAACAAAGCAATTTCCAGAAATCATTATAGAAGTGCGTATGATTTTTTTCCTATTGGAGCAAGATATGGCACAGGGCCGAGAGGTCGGGAAAACGAGCTCTCTGGGAGAGTTCACGCTGGTAGGGAAAACCTATAGTCAACAACGGAGCCGTTCGAGAATCAAGTGTGATATTTGCTGAAAATAAATTATTTGTAGATATTAAACATCATTTATTGGCTAAATGTTAAGATCTACGGTATAAACAATTTCTTTAAAAATTCGAATACAATTAGAGTATGCGCGATAACATGTTTTTGAAAATTATTACATGATGAACGTTTTGGAGTTCAAATTAATTAATTAATTAATTAGTTCAAATTAATTAGTTATTGCGTAGTTATAGGAAAAGAAATACGTTTTAGCTCTTTTTTTTAGTCTTGAGCGATACAAAAAATAAATATGGTGCATGAACAATACAACATCACTTCCGGTTCCTATAAGACTCTATTATGTTAAAATCTCTAATATTCTAGCAAATGTACACATTTCAAACGTGGTTTTCTTCAGATCACATGTGTAATACTAAATTGGATTTTAACTCGCAATCGTTTCTCATTTAATAGTGTAGTATTACAAAAAAAAATACAACATAGAACTATTTTTTTTATCCCCTATACACAATATTTTATCGTATTCTGTTTAAGCTATCGATCTTAAAAGTTACCATTTATTGATAAAATCAAATATTGAACTGAGTAATAAAAAAAAAAAGGAATATTATATAAGTTACCAATGCAGAAGTTTACCAGTCCCGGACAATTCTCGAGACGGTGTTTTGTTTGTTTTATTTTTTTGTTGTTTTTTTTACCTTTGCATGACGTCATTTTTTGTTTACGTTTTGATCATGAATCCCTCACAAAAACATTAAAATTTAAAAAAATCCAAATAATTAAAACTTTTAATTATGAAATCGATCGACACTGTCTTTCTTGTTGTTTTCTCAATTTTTTTATTTTCTGCGACACTGGTTATCTGGTCGCCATCTTGATTTTGTAATCGTATAGTTGTTTTATTCTTATTTCTTTAAGGCAACCCATGTGAAAGAGTATTGGATGAACGTAAGTATAATGTCACTTAGAATTTCTTTTATTTTACAATTTTCGAAAGAATTTCTCATGCACTTTAAAAAAAATATCATTTTATATATCACACTTCATTCTCAATTCTTCATTCTTCGTCCGAGAATAAAGTTTGATATTTGCTTAAAGGAAGCTGAAAATTAAATGTAAAACAATTTTACGTTTCAGATTCAGGTTTTTTAAGGAAATAATTTATAATATAATTATTTAAAGATTATATAGAATCATTGGCATTTAGAAGATTTTATCTAAAATAATCAATAAAGCGAACAATAATAACAGCGAACAATAATAACAGCGAAGAGTGTTTTTTTTTTTATTTAATGAGGTAAAATCTTATAAAATAATGGTACTTGTTCGTCTTTTACCATAAAATCTAAAATATTTGAAAAATATTCCCCAAAACCCGGAATTCTCTGGTGACATGATAGGTAATTGTAAGCAGAAGAAGAATTTAAAAAAATCTTTTTCGGTGTACAATTACCTATCATGTCAGAGAATTTCGGGGTTTTTGGAAAGAAATTTCAAAAAATTGAGATTTTAAGACGGGGGATCAGTTTTCAATGTAAATTCAACGTAAACTGATCACCCTCTTTTTAACCATCTCAAATTTTTAAAATTATTCTTCTGTTTACAATTACCTATCATGTCGCGAGAGAATTCCGGGGGTTTTGGAAATAATTTTTTTAAAATTGAGATTTTAATACGGGGGATCAGTCTTGTTCGTCTTTTACCATAGTCCGTTTTTCACAACTTTGTACGTCTTAAAATCTCAATTCAAAAAAAAAAAAAAAAACGGAATTCTCTATCGACATGATAGGTAATTGTACACTGAAAAAGATTTCTTTTAAAAATTGAGATGGTCAAAAAGAGGGGGATCAGTCTACGTTGAATTTACATTGGAGACTGATCCCTCCTTCTAAAATGTAAAATATTTGAATTTTTTTCCAAAAAACCCGGAAGTCTCTAGCAGCCTGATAGGTAAGTGTACACCGAAAAAAGAACAAAAAATGGTCAGTAAAAAATTGTAAAGAACGGACTATGGTAAAAGACGAACAAGTACCAAAATAATGATTTATTTTTGGTATAATTTAAAACTTTATAACAGTGTTTTTTAATAATGTAAAATTTTATAAAATGAATAATCAACAGTGATTATTTTATATATAATTTAAAACTTTCTAAAAACAGTCAACAGTGATTTGGTAAAACTGCATAACACAGACCCCCCTGGCTGCGCGCATGCGCCAATAAACGTAAGTGCAAAAATTAAAAGTCTAACGATAAAAATAAAAAAAACAAACACCTAAATTTAAACTGTTGATTTTATTTACTAATGCAATGAAAACATCTTTGTGTTCTTTTCTAAGCAAATATTCACAAATATACTTCGATTGATGAAGAATTCTATAAGCGCTTCCGTTTGTTGGCGCAGGTGCACAGCCATGGGGTCTGTGTTATGCAGTTTTATCAGTGATTTTTTTTGTTGTATAATTTAAAATTTTATGAAGCAAAAATGTATTATTTGTGCACCTTCAGTGATTTGGTATAATTTAAAAGTGTTGGGGTATAATTTAAAACTTTATAAAAACTGATTTCTTGAATCCAACAAACAGTCAAAACTTTGGGATGTCTGATTTTTTTTCTTTTATTGAACAGGATAAAGTTATGCAATTTGATTAACAATAGCTTGCGTGATGTTCAAAGCCTGTGTGCCTGCAAAGAGTCAATAGTTTTTTGGGGCTCGCTTATTAAATAATCAATATCTCGAAAATAAGCTCCATTTTTGGATAAAAAAATTTCAAAGTCTAATCCACTTCCGGTTGATTGGAATGAAACTCTTACATTTTGATTTCTGATTCACAGTGATTTACAGCTGAAATAAAGGAGTGACGAATCATTTGTTTATTAAGTAAAATATTGAAGATATTTTAGTCTAAAAAAATGTTGCATTTATTTATTTTGTTTTATTTTTCTCTTGGTATTTCTAACGGGCCCTTTTTTTACTTACTGATTCCTTTTTCTCTGTAAATATTTGATATTTTCCAAGCCGAAACTAAAATGTGAAACAAATTCTATTTTCAGGCAATGTTTTGTAATTATTTAAAGATGATTGATTATTATTTATTGATACAATGAAATATTGTTGAGATTTTATTAAAAAATAATTTTAAATTAATGACAAAAAAGAGAATAATATTTTTTCACTGAAGAAGAAGCTTGAAAACATCTTCAGTTTCTTATCAAGAGAATAATCTTTTTAAATAGAAAAAGTGAATAAATAAGAAAAATGACGCAAAATTTAATTGGTTACAACATAAGATTTAGGTTTAAATGTTTACTTTTAAAACTAGATAATAGTTGGTTTTAAATTGATAAGTTTTTGTACTATATATTAGGATCCTCAGCTAAATCACCCCCAAATGACAGTCAACATTTTTAGGTGATTACCTGTGAAAACCCTGAGAAACACAATCGTCTAGAATTTAGTGATGGACCAGTTTTGCATATAAATGTAATGTAAAATGACCACCCACTTTTCTACCATATAACATTAGACTATGTAACTGTTTTAGTTACATTTTAGATATAGTCATTCTCTTGTTTTCAGGGGGTGCCAGCTTGACTTAGGAGTAATAACTTCTTTTTAGGGGGCATAGGACTTAGTGTTAGCAGTAGGATTAAGGAAGTTTTTGGGTAGAGGACATGCCACCCAGCCTTATGGTTGGTGGAGTGGTTTACGAATTTTTTTTCCTTTTTAAGGGATAGGGCTGTTGCTGCTCGGACTTAGGGTAAGTTGTAGGGTTAAGAGAGCGTTTATTTGGGGGATGACTCTTGCCACCCGAACTTAGACTCAGTGGTAATGTTACTTTAAAAAATAGTATTACTAACTAACCAGCACAATAAAGATTTACCCACCAAAATGTATCTCCGTTTAGCAAAGAAAACATAAATATGGTGGTATACACGTAAAACACTATCCAGTTGCACAGTGGTCCGGAAATTATATGTTAAATGTATATGTGAAACTAACACATCACTACAATTATTTTAAAGGTGTTTAATCAACTAAAACAGTACAATCTTAAGGATTTTATTCACCCCAAGCAATACACTTTGACACTAAGACGTAAGTGGCTACTGGGATGAAGAGGCAGATTAATAAGGGCATCTTAAGTGTGGAGTTGGGTAGCAAGATGTTTGTTCACATCCAATAAAAACTTCTGCAAGTTAATACATTTGGTGAAGACACAATACTGGCAGATGTGAAACATTTACTAACCTGTTATAGGAAACCCACCTTCCTTGCAGCTGACTTAGCAGTATCTTCTCTGTATTTATTCATATTGCCATTGAATGTAAGATGAACATGTTTAAACGTTGGCCTCTCGGGAAGAGTGCTATCAGTCAAGCCATCCAGTGGCGTCAAATGTTTCTCATAATTGTTAAAGGAAATAAGCTTCGTGTTAGTAGCATTAAATGTTGCCATCCGTTTATGACACCATTCTGCTACAGACTAGAAGCCATTTTCTAAGAATTCGGTCATTGCCCTCGATATGTGCGTGTTTAGTTTAACCACGTGTTTAGAATTGATCGTTATAGCATAATATAATACACCCATCTCAGACACAATAGGGTCGTTTATGAAGATAATGAATAATCAAGGTCCAAATATCGACACCTGAGGCAAACCCTCATTAATACGTGTAGATGTATGGCAATCGAGGACGACCTGGTTCTTTCTTTTAGCTAAGAAGGATCTTATATTAAATATTCGTCCAGTAATACTATACACATTTACGTTCTTACGATCTTCATGTAAAACGTTGTCAAAAGCCTTGGATATGTCAAGTACTTCCGTCCTAGCTTCACCTACCTTTTCCAATTATTGGTATTCATTCAGAGATGGCAGTTTGGATGATTTAAGTAGAACAGGATTGCCTAAATCCATACTATTTACCAAACATAAGCTTAGCATTGTTATGGTGAAGGAGATTGATATATGAGTCAAGGAGATATGTTGGGCGATAATTTGAGCTTCATTATTTTTTGTAAATGTTTTCCCTTCCTCTACTTTATCGATGATTAAAATAAATTGTGAGATTTTCATCTATATTTTAACTTGTGATATGTTTCTATGTTAATTGGCGTGTTACATTTTATCGGTACGATTATTATGTAAATTCACAGAGGTGTATATATATATATATATATTATTGCTCTATACAATATATTGAGCTTTGTTTTTATCTTGATAGTCTACTAGTTAAAGATATTATTTATGTGTTTAAATGTCTTACTCTCTCTCCCTCCCCCCTCTCTCTCTGTATATATATATATATATATATATATATATATGATAGGTTAACGTTGTTTGTCAGAAACATTGTTTTGTGCGGTAAACGATAATGTATAGCAGTTAATACAAACTGAAGCAACTTAAGACATGACGTTTGAACGAGTTTTGAAGTTTCCACCTTTTATTAATATTATCTTATTTTTATTAAAATCTTAATTGCTGTTTGGTAGAGGTTCTGCATGACATAATATTTCAGGAAAAATTTCCGTTCCTCAGATGTGTGTACAACATTAATTCAAACGGGCATAGCAAAAACAGTTGTTGCTGGTGATAGCTCAACAGAAAATGAGATGTATTTAATTAAGTGTCTTTAAATTTAGTTCATACAGTCTGGTTTGTTTTTTTAATTTACTATCAGTATGTATATATTTTCCCTATCATGCATATTTTATCATTTTGTCGTTTTTTTATTAATTGTTAATTGATTTTCCTGTTCCGACATATGATTTATTAAAATCTGTGATTTAAGGTGCAAGATTATTTTGGAGGGGGGGGGATGCCTGATGATACCCTCAATATTTATTCATTTATTAATTTAGTTATTATTTTTTCTTTATTCAGCATTACATGTTGAAGTAAATGTTGTTCTTATATAACGAATGTTGTTTAACAAGACTAAACAATATCATTGAAAATAGTAAATTAAAAATCCTCTAGAAAAAGGCCAAACAATAGATATTAAATAGTATAATTATGTGACGACTGTGAAAGACATCTCGAAACATTGATGCCTATTATTTCTATGATAACCAAATATGAGATGTATGAAAGCACATTTTATTTATGGAAGGAAGAAATTAGTAAATGTCTAAATACAAACGACCAGTCTCGTTCTGAGAAATCCTTTAGCATTTGAGAGCCTTAGCGAGCTGCAGAATAAATCTTTGATTACTCCAATGGACAAAGCTGTAGCTTATATATGTAAAAAGATAATTGTCTGAAGTTCGTCTAGCTGGTACATTATCTACCACATATAAAATATCTACGTGTTATCTTTATCAAATTATGGTAAATAACATTGAGTAATGCAAGAAATTAGAATTAATGTACAAATGCCACACAATTGAAATTCTGTCTTACATATTCCATGGCACAATATTTCTGAGGGTCTTAGAATCGATTTCAAATTGTTTTCAATTAGAAGAAGGTCGGAAAATTCGTTTACAGAACTTTTGTAGTAAAAACGCACAAAGCTTTTTTATATGTCGTGAAATGACGCATGTGTCATTGACAAATAATTACTGCATTCAATGATTGTCTGTATTTCTGGAAGCACCAAGAACGTAGACGGAGTGTGTGACAAGATTTCCTGTCATTCTAAATTAAAACTTCCATATCAGAATAATATTCCATAGATAAAAGCTGTTTACATTTTTGCATCATTAAATAGGAATAATGCAATAAGTTAATTGAAAGATAGATTTAGGCTAAATTGTTTTATTTGTGTTATGTCATTTCTCTTCTATTTACAGATTTAAACAATTGAAGAAAATGATGATTTCAAAATTTATATATGAATAACACTGTTTAAATTTACATGAATGATGCACAAAATTCATGTATATTTGTGTCGATACTATGTCTCTTTGAATCTCAAATGTAAACAATTAGAGAAAAAGATCGTTTCCAATTCATCAAAGAAAAGTGTTTATGCTGACTCATTTATCTAGTTACTTTTATAATTTTACAAGTAAATATTTTATTTCGTGCAAAATTAAAACAATATTAGATTGTTTAAATATTAGCATTCATATTTTCTTAGTCATTGAACAATTGATTCTATTTCATTAAAAAATAGATTTAGACTAAATAATATAAAGTCGTTGTATTAATGTTGATGCTATCTCTCCTTTATTTACAGATGTAAACAATTGCAGAAAGGAATTATCAACTAATAACAGAAAAACCATTTTAGACATTTGCTAACTCATTCATGCAACTATATCAGTACTTTTTATAGAAGTCTCGATTGTGGAAGAGAATATGAAGAAAACATTAAGATCTGCAGAGATTTGCTGGGAAAGAATTATTTTACTCTACAGAGTTGATATCTAAATGAAATCATAAATCACTTTGTGAGAAAACTCATACAGATCCTCTTCTTAAAAAAACATACGAATGCACTATATTCTAGTAAAGATTTTTTAACAGGAATTTTCTGCTGAAAACCAACATGCAAATTCACACACTGTATACTTGTAAAGTTTGTGAATCTACATTTTTAGAAAATAAGCATCTTTTAAGCCACATGAAACGACACACAGGAGATAAACAACATTCCTGTCAAGTTTGTGGATTTGCATTTTCACAAAATTCAAGCTTAAAAAAGCATATGCAAATACATAAAGGAGATAAAGTATATTCTTGTCAAATCTGCGGATCTACCCTTTCAGACAATTGTAATTTAAAAATTCACATGCGCACACATACGGGAGAGAGACCATATTCTTGTCAAATTTGTGGATTTGCATTTTCAAAGAATTCTAGCTTAAAAACGCACATGCAAACACACACTGGAGAGAAGCCATATTCTTGTAATGTTTGCAGATCTGCATTTTCACGGAAGTTTGGTTTAAAAAAACACATGCGCACACACACAGGAGAGAAACCATGCCCTTGTCAAATTTGTGGATCTGCATTTCCGGATAATTCAAGTTTGAAAATTCACATGCGCATACACACAGGAGAAAACCCATATTCCTGTCAAATTTGTGGATCTGCATTTCCGTATAATTCAAGTTTGAAAATTCACATGCGCATACACACAGGAGAAAAACCATATTCCTGTCAAATTTGTGGATCAGCATTTTCACAGAATTTTCTACTGAAAGACCACATGCGAACACATACAGGTGAGAAACCATACTCTTGTGAATTTTGTCAATCTTCATTTTCACGACCCTTCTCTTTGAAACTTCATGTGCGCACACACACAGGAGAAAAACCATATCCTTGTAAAGTTTGTGGATCCACATTTGCACAGAGTTCTGGTTTAAAAACTCACCTTCGAATACACACAGGAGAAAAGCCATTTTCTTGTATAATTTGTGGGTCTGCATTTTCACAGAATAATTTCATGAAAAGACACATGCGAACACATACAGGTGAAAAACCATACTCTTGTGATGTTTGCGACTCTTCGTTTGCACTAAATTCCACTTTGAAAGACCACATAAAAATACATACAGGCGAAAAACCATATTCTTGCAACGTTTGCACATCTGCATTTACCCAAAATTCCTTACTCACAAGACACATGCGAACACATTCAGGTGTGCTGTCTCCTCAGGCCATCCAGCGCGTCCCTCTGATTGCGAATGAGGGTACCCCTCTTTTTGAGGGTAGCTTTGAATAACCAATAAAAAGCCGTGGACAAAGAGGAAGAAAAACATGAAAAGATGAATAAATCAAAATCTACAAACTGGCAGGCCGGCACCCAGGATAAAAAGGGCCCCTCAACTCGTTTATGCACCAGGCGGGAAGAGGTATGCAATGGTACAAACCTTTTTTCCTCTGAAAATGTCAGTATGGACATGTCAGAGACAAGACAGGGACAGCCACCAGGCCTTGATGAAAAAGACCCTGGCACCCAGACTCCACCACAAGCAACGACTAAAACAAGGAATACAAGGGGCCTAAAATCCCAAAAGTGGTCAGTTGCTCAAAAAAGGATTTTACTGCACTGCTACCATTACTCGATGTTCGAGAAATGGAGTAGGAGCTCAAACGACGTGCTTACCGAGAGAATAAGAGTGTCTGACCTTCCTGGTGAAAAACCATATTCTTGTAAAATTTGTGGATATTCATTTTCCATGAAAGATGCATTAAAAAAGCACATGCGAATACACACGGGAGAGAAACCATACTCTTGCAATGTTTGTGGCTCTGCATTTTCCCTTAATTCCACCTTGAAAACACACATGAGAAGACACACATGAGTGTAATCTAAATTCTTATAGCAAAGTACAGCGAGCAACTTTCAAAATCTACAGGCACATGCAAAGAAAAGAACTGAAATAGGATATATATAGGATATTATTTGTAAAGTTTGCGGCTCTTTATGTTTGCTCTTACTTGAAAAACGCATGAGAAGACACACATGATATAACATCTAGTGTAGAATTAAATTCTGGTAACATATACTTAAAATATTAGAACATACACCATCTATTATTAATATGCAACAACATACTTAAATTAAATGCGCAAGATAGTAGCTACTAGGGTTGCTACTATCTCTAATTATTCCGACTAAAAAAGAGCTGAGAGGGAGAAGAGCACAAAATACCAAGGTGTTATGTACAACATGAAAAGAAAACTGATAGCTTCGTAAGATTTCAATCATTTTAGTTATCATGGGAGTTACTGGGCTCAAGAAAAAGAACTTAAAAACAACCTGGCTAGTATAAACAATGAACCTTGTGTAAGAGAGATGAAAACAATTGCACTTAAAAGAACGGTTAGAATCTTTAAAGAAACTACATTTGGAGTCTGGAGTTGTGGCTGAATGTCTGGAGTCGGTAGAATATCCCATTCACAGCAAATTAAAAAAGAAAAGAAAACTGAAAAAAAAGAGAAACCATATTCTTGTAAAGTGTGTGGTTCTGCATTTTCCTTAAGTCCTACTTTGCAAACACCCATAAGAAAGCATCTATAATTGAAATAATAGTCTTATAAATATTGTTGCGAACGTAAGGTTTTCTGAAAATTATTTTTATTATTAAAAAGTAATCTAGAATTTGTCGATATTTTTTGCTGTCTCAAAACTAGCAACTATTTTTCAATTTTTGGTTTTGCTGCATACATGACTTTTAGTACTCAGGAGATACATAATTTTCAAGTTTGTTGCATTTTTTTCCCATATTACCTATGAATATGAGTGCGACTACATTTAACAGAGATTTAATTTTCCCATGCAAATGAATCATGAATGAACTAGGATTTTAGTGTAATGTTTTAACTTACCGATGGGTGTATAAACTCCCTGTACATCAGGGATGTACATATCACTCTATGTATTATATGCTTGCTATTCAGCTTTTTAAGTGATGTCATACTGTTTTATCTGTAACCCAACTTTAAGTGAAGTCATCTTGCTATCCAGTTCCCAAATACATCCCCAGTATCTACAGCCTTTCTTGTAATTTTTCTACCTTTTCTGTGCAATAAAATGTCCTTTTTTACAGTGTTCACCTGCATTTGTAATTTCATCTTTTTGTTTGTGTTCTTTTCTTAGTTATACGACCGGTCACTCAGAAATCAACATTTTCATCAACTTCAGATCTTTTGTATTAAATACAATGAACAACTAAAACTAAATGGGAAACTTAAACATTTTGTGGTTAGTTCAGAGGAAACTACTCTCATAAGACTACTGTCACTCAGAGATATGTGCTATTCAAAACACTCAAGTTAGGATTGGACACAATCTTATTTATGGCGCCTTCTTCGCCTCCAATTAATCTCAGTTCAACTTGACGATATCGTAGACAACATTATTTGAAAAATAATGAACCCACTGTATGAGTCAACAGCCTGGTATAATTTCGGAAAGATAATGAAAAACTGCTTATTCCTTGAGGAATCATTCGATTCTATTAAAAGACTCACTCTTCTGGTGCAAGTCATTTTTTTCAAGTTCACACTAAGATCGAATACGGTTTGATTCAGCTATACTAAACTGCTGACCTCATTCCACTCTGTTGCAAATATTTAGCTTTCAGAGAATATCTGATAGGTTAGTGATGTCCCGACATGTTTTATAGCAGAAAATTGATCTGATATTAGAAAACTGCCTGTGTACGCCATATTTAGTCGATGACGTCATTGCATATAGTATGTATCGTAAGGAACATGATAGCATCTTACACAGCTTGATGGAAGCAGCAAAAAATTGAGGGGTGGTAAATAGTGAGGAACCAAAATCAGGCACATTTCTTTGCAGCCATATACAACTACTTTGCCAAAATGGAAGAATTTACAGAAGTACTAAACATGTTTGGAACAATTCCTGTCCTCACACCTTAATTTGACCGTTCTCTCTCACCTGTCAGCATCAACAAGGAATTTGTTCAAAAATTGAAAGTCACAAAAAGTTCTTCAATTAAAAATTTTTTTTTTTAACATAGTTCACCCCAAACAAGGCAGGCCGTAAGGGGCTACTGAGAAAAAGAAAAGGGAAGAAGATTGGGGGGTCAACCTAAATTGGGATATGTGCTGCGAGATGTCTGTTTACATTCGTTTTAAATTTCTGCATGTCAGTACTGTCGGGGAAACAGGGGGCAGGGAGGGAGTTCCAGAGGCTAGTAGCACGAGGAAAGGAGCTATTTGAGTAGAAGGCTCTCCAGCATCTGGGGACCTCCACAGTGAATGAATGAGATTTAGTTGATTGTCGAGTTAGTCTAGTGAATTTACGTCGAGGGGGCACCAGAGTAGCCAATTCATCTGAGCATAATCCATTGAAGTATTTGTAAAACAAGCACAAGGATGCTACATTGCAGCGATGGGACCGGGACTGGAGCTTGGTTGACAGTGAAGGACCTATTAGGTTTGCGACTCTTTTTTGGACCTTGTCAAGGAAGGAGAGACTAGTAGATGATGCACCAGCCCAGATGTGACAACAATACTCCATGTATGGGCGGATGGTGGCTTTGTAGAGATAAAATCTAGCTGAAATCAGCTTCACTGTGGCTTTGAGTCCCGGGTGTGCCAAGTTGTGAAGGGTATCAAAAACAACCCTACGATGAGTCAGTGGAACAAAGGGGCGAGGTGATCTGTTGAAGGTGATCTGATGATCTGCGTGTCCGAAGTGGGCACAGGCAGGTATTTGAATTTGCAAGTGGCAAACTCAGATGACGACAGATCCAGAGTGTCCAGACATGGCTGGTCTAAAGCCATCGGTTGTAGATCAATATCCGAAGGTGAAGACAGAGAATTTATAGGAAGGCGGGACAAGGCGGCTTCCGCCGCATTCTGTTCACCAGATATATGTCGGATATCGTTAGTAAATTGCGAAAAAGAATCCAAGTAGCAAGTTTCGCAAGGAGAATATTTGTCCGGTTTAGCATATATATATATATATATATATATATATATATATATATATATATATATTGTTGTTGGCTCCATCGATATCGGGAGATCATGGGGAATACTCGTCGTGGTCTTGGTCAGAATCGTACCCAGGGCTGCAACAGGCTGTGTAGTCTTTTTTTTTCTTTTTTCTCATCTTTCTGTTTTTTTTTAACAGTGAGCATGTGATGGGGCGACTCTTGTCTTTTGTGCCCTGCGTGATCGCTTCTCCCTCCATCGGGTGTTTCTCCTCTCCTCAGCTGCACTGATGATGTTCCGGATGACGGTTTGCCAACCATGGCGGTTTAAGGCAGTGGTCTCGAGCTGAGAGGGGTTGAGTCCGCCAGCTTTAAGATCCCGCTTGCAGACGTCCTTGTAGCGGAGTGCGGGGCGTCCAGTACGCCTTGTGCAAGTGGCAAGCTCTCCAAATAGCATGTCTTTGGGGGTGCGGCCATCGTTCATGCGAAGCACGTGGCCCAACCAGCGGAGGCGTCTAGCTCGCAGTATAGCATACATGCTGGGCAATCCTGCCTTGGCCAGGACGTCGATGTTGGTGACTCGATCCTGCCAGGTGATGCTGAGGAGTCTGCGGAGGCAACGAAAGTGGAAGGCGTTCAGTCTGCGTTCCTGATGAGAGTAGAGTGTCCATGCCTCACTACCATAGAGGAGGGTGCTCAGCACAACTGCCCGGTATACTTGCATCTTTGTGTTGGTAGTCAGCATACCATTTTCCCAAACTCGTTTGGTCAGGCGGGCCATTGCTGTTGCTGCCTTGTCGATCCTTGTGTTAAGCTCAGAGTCAAGGGAAAGGCTGCCTACGATTTTCGAGCCGAAGTAGGTAAACTCGTCCACAACCATGACGGTGTGTTCACCAATGGAGATACTTGGAGCATCACTGACGTTCTGGCACATTACCTCTGTTTTCTTTAGACTGATGGACAGTCCAAACTCGTTGCATGCAGCTGAAAAGCAGTCAACAAGACGCTGCATGGCCTCCTCTGAGTGTGCAGCAAGGGCAGCATCATCTGCAAAAAGGAGATCTCTGATGAGAACCTTCTGAACCCTTGTTTTGGCTCGCAGACGTGCGATGTTGAATAATCCACCGTTGCTCCTGGTTGGAATGAACACGCCGTCAACAGACTCATCAAATGCATACGAGAGGAGCAAGGAAAAGAAAATTCCGAAGAGCGTAGGGGAAAGAACGCATCCCTGTTTGACACCGTTTTTGATCGGGAACGGTTCAGAGCTCGATCCATCAAATTGGACGGTCCCTTTCATGTCTTCATGAAAGGACACGATTAGGCTCAGAAGCTTGGGCGGGCATCCAATCCGCTGAAGGAGGGCAAACAGTCCATCTCGGCTGACCAAGTCAAAAGCTTTGGTCAGGTCGATGAAGACCAGATAGAGAGGCTGCCTCTGCTCGCGACATTTCTCCTGAAGTTGTCTTATGGAAAAAAACATGTCTATGGTCGATCTGGCGGGTCTAAAGCCACACTGTGCCTCTGGGTAGACGCGATCAGCTAGAATTTGCAGTCTGTTGAGGAGGACGCGTGCGTAGGCATTGCCGATCATGCTTAGCAGAGATATGCCACGGTAATTGTTGCAGTCGCTTCTTTCTCCTTTGTTCTTGTACAACGTGATGATCTTAGCGTGGCGCATGTCTTTGGGCACAGTTCCTTCCTCCCAGCAGTGCAGCAAGAGTCCATATAGGTGCTCCACGAGGGAGCTACCCTTTGCCAACTTTACTACCTCAGGTGGGATGTTATCGCTGCCTGAGGCCTTGCCGCTGGCTAGGGAGTCGATGGCTTTGCTGAGCTCTTCCATGGTGGGTGGGGTGTCCAGCTCGTCCATTCTGGGAAGCGATTTGGTTTTCGCAAGTGCTGAGTCAGTGACAGTGGTCCCCTTCGAGTAAAGTTCCTGATAGTACTCAACCCACCTTTCCATCTGTTTGCATCGATCAGTAATGACCAGGCCTTCAGCTGACTTGAGTGGGGCGGTCTTGATGACGTTTGGACCGAAAGCCTTTTTCATCCCCTCATACATTCCACGCACGTTTCCCAGATCGGCAGAAATCTGGATGTTCTGGCAGAGATGGAGCCAGTAATCATTTGCACAGTGTCTGGCAATCCTCTGTGCATCGTTACGAGCAGTACGGAGTGCCGCAAACGTCCTAGTGGATGGATCTCTCTTTTAGGCGAGGAGGGCATCACGCTTTGCAGCTATGGCAGGTTTGATCTCAGCAGCTCCCACTTCAAACCAGTCTTCTTGCCTCCTTTCTTTCCTGCCGAAAGTATCGAGAGCAGTCTGAAACATAGCCTCTCGGATGTGGTTCCACCTCAGCGTGACACTTTTTTATTGGACAGTCTTCTAGGGCTTTGTCCATGGCCCTGGCGAAGCGTTCACGCAGCTCAGGCATAGCAGTTCCGACTGTATTGATGCGAGGCAGGGGCGTCTGCTTTGATCGGTGGGCACGTTTGGGGAGGAGGTGTATCTTGCTAGCGACCAGAGAATGGTCTGTGTCACAGTCGGCGCTGTGAAAGCAACGCGTAACCAGTACTTGATCTAGGAGCGACCTACGAGTAATGACGTAGTCTAGTTGATGCCAGTGGCGAGACCTGGGATGTCTCCACGACACCCTGTGATGGGGCTTAGTCGGAAAGAAGGTATTGGTGATGCATAGGTCGCAGTAAGAGCAGAGCTCAAGGAGACGCTGGCCGTTTTCATTTAACTTGCCGACACCGAAGTGGCCCAAAGGACGGGGTCAAGAGGCGTAGTCTGCTCACACCCGGGCGTTAAAGTCACCGAGTAGGAATAGTTGCTCCTTTGCAGAGATCTGCTGTATCTTTGCCTCAAGTTCCTGGTAGAACAGGTCCTTTGCCTCTGTTGCAGAACAGAGTGTGGGGGCATAAACGGTAAGTATAGTCGCTGGTCCAGACGAGGTGTTGAGACGGAGGGAAAGGATTCTTGGTGTGCCTGAGGAGGGTGCTTCTATGGCTTGTAGAAAAGAGTTCCGGACGGCAAATCCAACCCCGTAAAGTCGATATTCATGTGGTTCCTGCCCTTGCCAGAAGAAAGTGTAGTCTCTCTCTTTTAGGCTACCATCGCCAGGGAGTCGTGTCTCCTGCAGTCCTGCTATGTCTATGTTCAGTCTCTTTAGTTCCCCATTTATGATTGCAGTTTTCCTGAAGTCATCTATTTTTTGAAGGTCGTCAGATAGGCCAGGGCACATTGTTCTGACGTTCCATGTTGCCAGTTTCAGCACTGGTGGCTTTAGTTTTGGTTTCGTTGGTGCAAGGTTTCAGTCCGTTTTTCGGCTTTTGGACTACACTCCAGGCACCCACTGAAGTAGACGGACAGTGGCGGGCCAGCACCTTATTGACTGGGGGCTGCCCATATATATATATATATATATATATATATATATATATATATATATATATATATATATATATATATATATATATATATATAGTGCAGTTATGCTGACCCACCTTTTTTTTATTATAGTTTACCAATAAAAAAGAGAGTGCCAATGCTAAATCTGGGAGTGTGACTCCCTCAGAAGAACCCTTAGTCTTCTTAGAACAAGATAAATATCTGCTGTTTTTTTTTTCTTAAATGAGCAATGTTCACAGATATTTATGTAAATTATTGGTTTTAGAGCAATTTTTCTCATGCAAATCCATTAAAATCAATGAAAATGAAAAGGCCAAAATTTCAAGAAAGTCTAAGTTTTGAAATACAAACTGCTTTACAGTTACTTAATTATAATGTTTTCTTTAATAATTGCTATCAAATAAATATTTATACAAAATAATCAGGAAAAGAGCAAAATATAAGCTACATTTAAAAAAAGCCAAACATATATTTTGAAGGCCAAACTCCATTTAAAAAGGCAAAATTCGCGGAATTTGGCCTTAAAACGGCAATTCTAATTAGGGTTGCCAATTGACTGCGATAGATTGGTTGATGTGAGTCACGTGAGCCAAATGCATGGAGGTGGCGGCCGGTGGAAAACTAGTAAAATAAAAATAAACCGAAAGAAAAATGCATTCGGCGAAGGTGGGGGGGAGACAATTATATGATTATTTTTAATATTGAAGACTATTCTTTATTTTTAAACGGCTGCGATTCAGCATTCGGCGGTGGCGGGTGGAAAAGTAGAAAAAGAAAAAGAAACCGAAAAAAATGTATTCGGGGGGGGGGCAATTATATGCTTATTTTTAATATTGAAGACTATTCTTTATTTTTAAATGACTGCGATTGAGTCACTTGAACCATTTGGCGGTGGTGGTCGCTGGCGGCGGGTGAAATAGTAGAAAAATAAAAATAAACCGAAAAAAATGTATTCGGAGGGTGTGAGACTATTACATGCTTATTTTTAATATTGAAGACTATTCTTTATTTTTAAATAACTGCGATTGAGTCACTTGAGCCATTTGGCGGTGGCGGCAGCTGGCGACCGGGAACGATGCTGCCGTTCGTTTTGAAATGAAAAAATATACAGTTCATTTTCCCAAATTCTATTTTCTTCAATAAATGTTCTATCAATATCCTAAAGAAAGAGAGTTGTCTGCCCCTTACACCGTTGGAACTCTTCTAAAATAAATTTCGACTCGTGTACCGCATATGCACAAGGGCCAACGTAAGCATGTCTCTGTAGGAGCGCCTTAGACGATCACCAATAGATAAACCTCCACCCAATAGGAAGAGACAATGCCTAGGATTTTGCACTTCCGCCAGTTCCTATGTTGGCAGAATGGCATTAATGACAAGTGGCTGAACAAGTTATGTTTTCAGTCTCGGACAATTCAATTCGAAATGGCGTTTTTTTTTAATGGTTGTTACGTTGCCCCTTTCCCTATTTAAATAGAAATATATTAAAATAAATAAAATTAAAATAATTTGATTTTTAAATCTGAAAATGATCGACACTGTCGTTATGCTTGTTTCCCAAATCTTTATTTTTTCTGCGAAGCTGCTTTTCTGGTCGCCATCTTGAATTTTGACTTGAAGAACACAACTAAACGAATCACTCTTAGTATTATTATTTCTTTAAAACAAGCCATGCGAAAGAATATTAGATAAACGTAAGTATAATGTACCTTGAATTTTTATTATTTTCCATTTTCTAAAGAGTTTATTATGAACTTAAAAAGAATATCACACTTTAACGGAACACTCAGAGAAGAAAATGTGATATTTGCTTAAAATCAGCTAAAAATTAAATGTAAAACAAGTTTACGTTTCAGATTCAGGTTCTTTAAGGAAACATTTTGTAATAGATATTATTTAAAGATTGGCGAACCTTTACTTTCGGGTTAAAAACTCATAGCACTTTCAAACTTTAATATTTTTTGGAAAAAAATTAATTCCGAGGACTTTTGGAACCATAGTGAATCATATTCCATAAAAAAATTACCAAAAAAAAAAATTATTATTATTTTAGAGGGGGGATCACTTTCCTATATAAATCTAACGTAAATTGACCACCCACTTCTTGGCCAAGTTCAGGGTAAAAAATAGCATAGCAGTGTCTTAAATGTATATTTTTTGGAAAAAAATTTCATGTGAGGACTTTTGGAACCATAATGAATCATATATAATTTTTTTTTTAATGTTACATTTGTTTTTGTTTATTTCCTAAATTTATTTTTTAGACATAAAAACATTTTGGACAACGCTTCAGCCAATGTAACCATCGATATTCTTCAGGAACTTAGGAACCTTCTAGTCGAACTTGGTAACACACACAGAATGTTTAACTGAATCCTTTATTTAATCCATAGAGGTAGATTGTTCTCATTCCGCCAGCCATGATCGGGTAGAAGTGCTAGTGCTAATTTGTTATTCTTGGTTTTATGGCCTGTAGTAAGGATTGCACCTTCAACCCTCTCAAAAGATGGTTACTTAGACCTGATGATTAACCGACGCTCTTAACCGTTATGCCATGGGGGCATGCTGACGGAATGAGAACAATCCACTCCCGTTGATTAAATAAAGGGTTCACTGTTCGGTTAGGGATTTCGTACAGGTCACCAAGTTATAAAAGATGTACCTGAAGAAGGTTACACATGTCGAAACGTTGTGAATATAGCGAGCAAGATGAGAATAGTAGTCCGAATAAAAACAAATGTAAACATTTTTATCAAAATATAAATTTTGGACAGTGCTATGCTCTTTGTACCCTGAACTTTGCCAAGAAGTGTGTGGTCAATTTACATAAAATTTGTATAGGAAAGTGATCCCCCCTCTAAAATCTAAATATATAAATATTTTTAAAATAAATTTTATGGAGTATAATTCACTATGGTTCCAAAAGTCCTCGACTGAAAAAAAATTCCCAAAATATTAAATTTTGAAAGAGTTTTTAACCCTAAAGTAAAAGTATGACTAAAGATTATTAAACACTATTTACGGAGAAATATTGAAGAAAAAAGGAATTTCAAGTAATTTGAAAGAAATATTTCCTTTCTTTTATTTATCCCCCCCCTTCTTCATGTAAGACAGGGAGGAGGGAAAATTATGGAGGAGGTTGCGTTTCGATCTTGTGTTGGCTGATGACATGAAGTTGGCGCCGAAAGCTATTCATTTGTTGTGGAAAAAACATATTTGAAATATAAAAATATATATCCAATATCTTCCTCTCGGATGTACCCGAAGGGGACCGAGGCAGCAGTTGGAAGGGTATGCTAAAAGAATTGCTGTTTTAGCAACCCACCCAAGAGAGTCTGGTAAAAAATGGAGTCTCTGGATGGAGCAAAGTTGAACTGTTGACGCCAACTCATAACATAGTTTGTCTATGTCGTGCAAATGGCTACCCACTTGTAAGAGAATCTGTCGATCTCGTTCGAGAGAGTGGACATCTGAATCTGAATTAACTCATCAGTGTCGAAGTTCCTTCAGTATCATTAAAGAGTGTCCATTTCGTGCAAATGGCTACCCACTTGTAAGAGGGTCTGTCGATCCCGATCAAGAAAGTGGCTGCCCGCATCTGAACTGGTGTGACTCAAATAACCACATTACTTTGTCTGGAAAAAAAAATCCACTTTTCAATGGTAATTGCGGCTGCCACTGTTCACTGAATGGGGAAAGACATAACTTTTCACACCCAACCAAAAATGTGCCAGCCCAACTCTGCTCTCTTGAGTATCATATCTCCTTATCTTGAAGGCCTCACAAACTCAATAGGCTCGACTGTCTTATTTTATTTACACATTCAAAGGAAAAGCATAAAGGCTTTCACACTGCTAAGGGGGATCTGAATTTGCAACTTTGAGAGTTTTGAACATATAAACTCTGGACTAGTTAAGAGAAAGAAAATTGACCATATTCCTGTTTTCAATGAAAGAAGACGAGAATTATTTCCACTTGCCCAAGTCTACCTGTTTGATGTGGTAACTCATCCTAATTCTCAAAGTTCGACATTACATATGGCATGTTAATATTTTTAATGCAACCCAGTTTGTACTGACGTAGAAATTTATTTCTGGAAGACCACATATTCTTCCTTTCCACTGAAATATTGTACTGTTTCATATGACAGGTTAATTTTTTTCTTCAATGCCACCACGGTTTATCCTGACTATAAATGTGTCTCTTGGAATATAAACTTCTTTTTGGATTATATCTAAACTACAATTTTAGTACGTTTAAGGACGACTATTAAACTGGCTCTTTGACATTAAAACTTCTTACTGGATTTTTTCAAACCTTTAATTTACTTTGTCTTAGGGCTACTATTAAAACTGTCTCAAGTTACTTTGATTTAGAACATGGTTTAATGACCTAAATTGGGTGCACTGTGGTACGAACAGTTTATTGGCAATGACTGCCAGTTTTTGATGTCCTGAACGGGTTTTTTCCCCATTTTGGTGGAAACCTGTTTCTTCGTATATTCTTATCAAGTTCAAAACTTGAACCCACTTCGTCCTCAAGAAGAGGAGTTTTTTTACCGGGCGGTTAATTGCGATGCTGATGGGAACAACACAAGAAAAAAACAAGAATGAAGGGCTGCGACCTTGAACAAACCCAGTAAGTTCGCACAAGCATTATTCATTCTCCATTTTTTCTTGTTATTAGATTTGCTTGAATTATCTGGTGTCAAATTTATTCCCTTTCAGCTAGTAAGGCTGACCAAATCGTAATACGAAAAAGTTCGTTTTGAATTTAGTGAAAGTTTGACTGCCTCCTCTTCTTCCTTAAACATAAAATTAGTTTATAATGTTCGGTCATGGATATTTACCGGCAATAACTTTCTGACCTTAATTTCTTTTATATAATTGATTCCCGGGCATAACTCCGTGACGTTCATGCATGGCATATTACTACTTTACCATATTGCTGCAGTCGGATTTCTGACACCCATGACATTTGAGACGTCAGTGCTGACTGGCAGAGCAAATTCCCAACAAATTGATCAAGAAGGATAAATAACATATGTTGCTTTTTAGTTCACAATATGAACAATATATATATATATATATATATATATATATATATATATATATATAAATAATTCGTTGTTTCCTAGCCAAAATAGCAGAAAATGAATCATCTAAATTTTCTGATTTTTTACGACCTCACAAATGTGTTAGTAAACCCAAATAAATTGTTTTGGACTAATTTCACAACTGTATTCTCTTTTCAAATAATTTAAAGTAAATTTGAAATTAGTTGAAAACAATTGATTTGGGTGTACTTACTAATTTGTGAGGACGGAAAAATGCAGACGATTCATTGTCCGCTATTTTTGCTAGGAAACGACAATTAATTATATATATATTATATATATATTATATATATATATCTTTTTGATTAATTATATGTGTATATATATATATTATATATATATATTATATATATATGTTATATATATATTATTTTGATTAATTATATGTGTATATATTATATATATATATATTCTATATATCATATATATATATTAATTTGATTAATTATATGTATATATATATGTATATATATTATTTTGATTAATTATATGTATATATATATATATATATATATAAATTTATGGTTATATCATTTTATAATTAATTAATATAGTCATCTGCTTTACAATTGTTTAAAAAACTGCAAAGCAAAGAAAATTTCAGGTAGTTTACTATGAAAACAATTTTCTTTCTTCAGAACCTCAACTCTGAGGCAAAATGTCAACGTAGAATCGGCAAACAAAGAAACAAGTAGAGTTACAAGTCTATCAATCCATAAAGATTTTAAAACTCAAAAGGTCAATAAACAAGAAGAGTACCGACTCTGATAAGAGATGTGATCGAGAATTTTATTAACTTTGCAGATTTTTTTCAACAATTTTTAGCCAGAGTACTTTTATTTTTAAATCAAAATATATGCATAAGCTGCATTTATTGCATTTTTGTTATTGAAATCTGATTAGAATGAATGTTAAATGGCACAGCTGAAGAAATGGGAAAAATAAGAGAAAAATGGTCTTATTTTCATTTTTTACTTTTTATATACTTTTCTTTAATATATGTTTTTGGTATTATTGTAAATGAGGATACTCAGCTAAATTCCCCATCCGAATGAGATTCTACTGTTTAGACAAGAATGAACACATTTAAATACTTGCGAAAAATTATTTTAGATTTTACAGTGAGGGATCAGTTTCGCATATGAATGTAACATAAAATGACCAACCACTTTCCGACCAGATAGCATTTAAACATGTTACTATTTTAGTAAAATCTTAAATGTAAACATGTTCTTGTTTTTCTCAGGGTTAAATTGCCACCTGGACTTAAGGGCAGATACTTTTTTTTGACAAGGGAAGGGCTGTTGCCATTCAGACTTGGGGTTTGTGGCTGAGTTTAGGAACGTTTTCATAGAGCGGCGTTGCCATCCAGACCTATGGCTAGTGGTATGGTTTACAGAGTTTTTTGTAGGGAAGAGGGCTATTGTCATACAGACTTAGGGTTAGTGGTTGTGTAAAACGAGGGTGAGTTTATTAAATTTTATTTTATTACTTATCAGTATGAAAAATATGCCTCTCAAAAGAAACACAATTTATATCACTTAACAAAGAAAAAGAAAAAAATCTAATCATATAAACTTAAGATACTATCCAGTTAGAATTTGGCTGATGGGTGATCATTTTACATTAAATTTATATGCAAAAATTATCCAGCACATTAAATTATTTTTTGGACAATTAAGTGGGGCACGATGGAAAACAAACTTCTTTCCATGTAAAAAGGATGAAAGGTACAGATATGCCTTTTAGACCTTCTAGACTTTTACATCAATATTAGATGTGGCAGTAGTTGAGATGATCTGATGGGATGCCATATTTGAAGCCCCTTCTTTCTTTGTGTTTGATTCTGCTGAACATGCACCCGTTAGTGATTCAGAAGTTTGCACATGACATGTTACCAAATTGCAAGCTTAGTATGTTAGCTGCAGTTAGCAGACCCCTACCACTGTAGGTTTTAATTAGTTTATAATGCAGTGAGCTGCACACGTTGTTGGTATGTACATAAGGATAAAATACTGAAAGTTATAGCAGAGCAACAGGATTATAGTGACCAACACTTGTGCGACACAATGACCACTCTCTGTGAATCGGTAACTATGAACCTGATGACAGACAAAAATTCTGACGACCCGTAGTCACTTCAAGCACAGATGTTCTGTTGGAGTTTTCCTTATACTATTAAATATATACATATATATATATATATATATATATATATATATATATATATATATGAGTTTTAAATATGTGGACGGCAGGGATTGTCTCCACAATAACAGATTAGGAATGAAACACATGTGTATATTAGTTTATTTTAAAAATAATATTTATTTAAAAATGTTATATATATATATATATATATATATATATATATATATATATATATATATATATATATATATACAGTGTAACCCAGATATAAGAGAGCTGTCAGGACCAGAGAATAAGTCTCTTATATCGGGGTTCCTCTTATATCCGGGTATTGTCTATTTTGTGTATGTAAGTATAACAACATCACATATAACGCTTTTTACGTACAGAACACTAGTTTATTTAACAGTTATAGACATAAAAATACTTTTCAATCAGTTTTCACAAATAATTCATTCAAAAATTACTTTTTCTTAAAAAAGGCAGTCATTTTTTATTGTACACAAATCTCTTTGTTAAACCCGGAAATAAGAGAGCTGTTGGGACCGGAGAATAAGTCTCTTATATCCGGGTTCGCCTTCTAACAACAAAAAAAAAGAACCCTTTTTT